>JAVRXN010000004.1:50852994-51429409 GCA_033556935.1 Timema podura | reverse complement strand
GATAAAATTGTGATGTGTTCAGAACAAAAATAAAGATTGAGTTATTATTTTTTTAGCCAAAGAAATATATTTTATTTAGAGATTTAGTACAACCATGCAGCAAATAACGGTTTCCATGGTGACTAAACAAAGAATGAAAAACTGAATATTCTCTATAAAAATCGGGTTTTCGTAGAAATCTACTATTTTTTCCGACATCCTGGACTCCAAACCATTAAAATGAGTGGTCGTTTGTCAAAATCTGTTGTCATTTCCTCGTAATTTCTATTACCGGAAACGGGCTTATTAAATTATATACATAAACCATTCTATCTAATATGCATAATCATTTATTGAAATGGTGTACTCAGTTCGTACAAACCCTCGGCCATGCTTGGAATCGAACCTGGGAGCTTATACACTATGCTGAACGCAGAAATAATTTATTTTTGTCGTTTGTGGAGTTCCACCTTAGGAAATCACTTGTTTTTGTTTATCGGTAGGTCATGTAACATCACTTTGTGAAAGTCTAAAGCGAGCTGTGGTAGGAAAACTGCAAGGTTTACATTCTAACTGGAGATCATAGTAAACGGTAGCTCTTGAGGGCCCCCTACTACCCAACCCCACTAATTGAGGAGGTGTGAGGTAAATTTGTATTAAAATATTGATTAAATTAGCGAATTAGTCGTAAAACATTTTTAAATAGTAAATTAAAAACACATCTGCCCTTGGAAAAAGTGGGTCAGAAAAACAAAATTACGAAGTATTGAGAAACCAAAGTGATACCTCATGATGTCCGTCCTTGGAACAAATGGGTCAGAAAAACAAATTACGTAACTAGTCTGAGGTAATATTAAATTATCAAAACGGAAGGGTCAAAACAAAATTACGAACTATTGAGAAACCAAAGAAATTCCTCATGATGCCCGTCCTTGGAACAAGTAACTAGTGTGAGGTATTACGAAATTAACAAATTACGGAATAGTTAAAAATCACCTTGGGGTATTGCCTGGAGGGAGTAGTTAAGCCCTGGGGGTTTGAATGAGGCGCCCTGACAACTACTCATAATGAAGTGTTGGTGGTGTTGGAATTGGTGGTTTACTGGTTCTGTCGGAAGTGAGAAGGATACAGGGGCGTATGCTAGATTATAAAATATAAAATATTATTTTTAATCAAAGCAGTGTGAATTTGAAAATAAAATACTACATTAAGAGCCTAATCGGATTAGAAAAGTAGTAAATAGTGTTCTAGAAATATCATCTACTTTCTCAGAAATGTAATCAAACTGTACCTACTTGTAAAATATATAGCTTTCTTGACATATGCTATTCTATAAACAGTTTTTTTAAGTCCTATATATAAAAAATGCAAGTCGAACAATTTATGCTCAACGTCCTTTGGGGGTTAATTCCTCCCTCTTTCCGAAAATATCACTCATAATTCATTTTTGTATTTCTAGACCAGGGATTGGCCAAAATTTTCTGACCAATGTACAATTCAGGGGACTTTCTGTATTTTTGACTAGTCTATTGTGTCATCTATTATTTATGTTTTTGAAGATTTGATGGAAGAGAATATAAAAAAAACAGTGTTTTTGCATTTTTTTATGGCAAAACTTTTTTTTAACAAAATAAATAAAATATTTCTCCAGTACAAAGATAGAATTTAATTTTCTTCACATGGTGACCTCAAAATTTCTTGAATATTTCTGAAGGGTGTTTTGGAATTTATTGACAGCTTTCCTTTTCATTTAAAAAGTTTGTTAGATAATTTCACCATGCTCATGATAGATATTCAACAACATTTGATATCAACATGAGAAGAAAATTAGATTCTATGTTTAGACTGGAGCAATATTTTATTTATTTTGTCCAAAAAAAGTTTTTCCATAAAAACTGAAAACATATTGTCCTTTTCTCGCGTCTCCTTCCATCCCACTTTAATGGGTATTTAAAACCAACATTTTTCTTAATCTCCACGTCTTATATTGTCTAGGCTATACGTATAGTTGCTTTAATGGGGTAGGGAAGAGGAAGGAAATATTTTAGAGATAATCTACCCGCATTTGCTTGGAAGGAGAGTGGAGAAGCCCTTTAGGAAAAGCCACCTTTAGTAGACCTATCCAAGTTTCAAACCCCGATCTCCTCGTCATCATCGTGCAAATCTAATATTAGTTTTAAATATTGCATTTTGATGGTTATTTATTATATGTTCGGCTCAAACCATGTTATCTTCAACAACACAAAATATGCACTTAAGTACGAGCCAAGACGATCTATAACTGTTTAATTCAAAAAGTACTGTGTCACATGACATGATTGTCGAAATTGTATTGACTTCAAAAAATGATACCACGTTGGGAAAAGTTTTAATCAACGTTTTAAATTTTTTTTCATGTCAGTGGACCACCCAAATCGTGTTTGCGTGCCATAGATTTGCCATCCCTGGCCTATACTAACATCACCATTCACGAGCCCTCACACGTAAAACCATCACACTCATACAACAATAGCGTAATTAGTACAAGTAAGAATAACCGAACTGATAGTAAAATTTGGTGGAGTAAAACTAATTAAAATAAATCTCACCTCTTTTGGTGCCTCAGCTGGTGGTTCTTTTACAAGCCAGGTGTCAAACGTATTCACGTTTCTTAAGGCTTGACATTTTTATATAATTACTAACTAACACTAAGAGTTATTACATTATTAACAACCAACAAACGACTAGTATTATAATACTGAATCCTTTATACAAAACCCCACACCCACACAACACAAAACCTTTCACTATAATCAACACTGTATGTACTAACTAGTAGTGCGGTGCTGTTCACATTTTGTAAATGGTTTCTAAATGTTTATAGTTACAAAATAGGGCTTAGCGTCAGTATGTATGTTGAAATAGAGGATGCAGGAAATACAAGTATTCAGCCTACATAAGCTGCTGACTTCAATTCTGACAATTATTATCCTTTTATTTAAGCTGCTATTTCCATTTAAGTAAGAGCTTAGCAATTGATATCCAAAATATTTGCCTATTTTTCTTGGACCCCACAACTCGACTCATACCAAGAAACTTCTTTTGTTTTCCAATTCCAGTTTGAATGGAGACAGAAAAAGTAGGCCTATTTGAAATTTTGGCAAAGCTAATTTTACATTAGGAAGTTTTACAAGTTGCATCTTGAAGGTGAATTTTAAAATAATAATTAACTAATATTTTGTTGAAGGCATTAACGTTAACCTGTAGTCAAAGTAACCAGTTATATCTTACTAAAGTATTTGTATATCTCCTTAAGGGGGGTCCAACACATTCCAGGGGGTCCAGACCCCCAGGATCCTCACGGTTTCTACGCCTTTGCTTCAAAAAACTTCTAGTGGTGTATACATACATAGATTTTTCCTAGCCTGCACTTAAAAACACTTCAGATAGCTTCTAGAACCATCCATCCCTCCCGAAATTATTGGCTGGCTACGGCCTTGTACCAGTCAATACTCTGAACTCGGTTCTATATGTTACCATTTGCACTGCATATCCTAACCTACGTAATCTTCATTATTTGACCACCTTAACAAAGACTTGTAGTGAGTACGTGATATGTAACTCATTATTATGTAACCTCCACACTCCCCAATATATTCATTTTAAGAAATTACTGTCGAAAGAAACTATCGTTTTATAAAATCGCGGTTTACACTTTGAATTAGTTGGTAAATTTGAAAAATTTGATCTCATTCTAGGTATATAAACTTACTTTTTAATAAAATATAAGTATTAATTTGGGTGAATCTCAATAGTAATAACATCGTATGGCATGGCCACAGACAAGTAAGAAACAGGCTCTCAACCTTACGGGGGTTTCGCTGCGCTACTTTCGGCAGCTAGAGTCCTTCAACACTGGGCCTCGCTTGTGTCACTGCTGGTGATAGTAGAACTAACCGCAGCGATCCTAGTGGTGAAGGACTCAAGCTTCACTAGTGTCACTGCTGGATGATAGTAGAACTAACCGCAGAGATCCTAGTGGTGAAGGATTCAAATACCAAAAGGAGCGCAACTTTTAACCTGGAGGTTGGGTGTCTGGGTATATTATTTGTCTGTGGGCATGGCAAAATATAATAAATCATTGAAAAGTGTACATGATAAATGGGTACTATCTCTTTCTTTAAACAGCACGCTATGTTGATTACTTCCAATTCTACCAGCACTGAAAAAAATAATAGTTTCAATGAGGCACGCAAAACGAGTGTCCTTTATTTTGAATATCTTAAGACTCACAAATTATACAATAGCAAAACTCCCTTCGAAGTAGAGCTTTAAAACGCTCAATAATTCATATATAATCACCTCCAAACTTTTAAATATATTTGGAAGTTATACGCATCAAGTAATTTGAAAGAATTAAAGTAATTTTCTTCACTACAACTAGGGCGTTTAAATTTACTTCTGACTTCCTCATAACAAGCCAAAAACACGAAAGAATAATTATTATATAAAATACAAGCTTTACTATATCTTAGACTTTCCGAATTATACCTAGCAAACTCAATCTCAAAAGAATTATACACTAAACCAAAAAACTTGTTTACATCCTAAACGTTCAAATATATTAATTGTAACGAGACGACGTGAAATAATATTATTAAAATATATTTGAACATAACATAGCAGCTCAACATAGGGGAGGGAGTCTAGGAACAAAATAAGGAACACATGACGGCTCATATGCGCCGTGACGAAAATGTTTCACGAAGTAATAGATTCTCCGGAATCTAGAGACTGGTCGTGGAAGCTCGAGCTTTCTCCAGAATCTAGAGACTGGTCGTAGAAGCTCGAGCATTCTCCAGAATCTAGAGACTGGTCGTGGAAGCTTTAGCATTCTCCAGAATCTAGAGACTGGTCGTAGAAGCTCAAGCATTCTCTATCATTCTCCAGAATCTCGAGACTGGTCGTGGAAGCTCGAGCATTCTGCAGAATCTAGAGACTGGTCTTAGAAGCCCGAGCATTCTCCATCATCCTCCAAGGTTCTGGCGATCGAAACGCCTTCTGGTGGTCGAATCTCGAAGTTGATGGAAGAATGGGAAAACTTGGGTAATTAGACGGTTACTTCCCTTCATGTATTAAATATTCATTATGTACTTGTAGCTAGGAACGATGGTACACTTTAAAACGACACTTAAACGAGCTATACCAAAAGAGTAGTTGCAGTATGTTGGCGAGAATAGTTCAAACATTTTAATATAGATGTCGTCATGTAATCAACACAACAAACCTTATAGCCACTTATTATAAGTTTTCTAGACCGGAGCTGCTATGTATTTATTTATATAGCTCTTCAATTATTGTTCTCACGGGGCAGAGTTAGCCCCGTTTCAGACCCACTGCTTTACAGAAGTATCTGGAATAGTTGTGGAACGTACCCCTGACCTATGGATCTGTAGCTATAGCCTCTTTACTATAGAGGTGGTCAATTAGACACTAAGGCAACTTAAATAAATTACATTTCTTGACAGGATTGTTATTTTTATCAACCTATCAGTAAACGGAAAAATGTAGTATTTTTTACATTGGTACAATAACTCCAAGTCTCAATGTTATCATTTGAAATATGTGTTCAATACTACCTCTCCATTCAATGCTACCCCTCCATTCATAGCTACTCTGATAAAGGGCATAATTTGTATTAAAATGGCGATTACCTGTTTTGCTATTTCTGATCTTAGTTAATAGTAAAACTAGTCAGCAGGGCTAGAGAGAGTTTTCACAGGTTTAATCTCGTTATATTTAAAAAAAACAATTAAGACTCCTTCAAAGTTCAACTTTATAAACCACACAAGCACTGGTATATTCCAGTATAATTGTCATATTCATGGTAACGAACTAATCAAACCCAATATATTGTTGTTTAAATTATTAAATTCATTGTTAATCTTAAATAATTTCATGTATTGTAAAATATTAATGTGTTGGCTATATTGGTTTAGCGTAATAAAAACACTCTCAGTAAACCCTGCTAGGATCCAAACCCTAAGCTATACCGAGCTAGTGGTCATCGCCGTCAGCGACTATAGTGTGAACATTTGTTGATACGTTGTAATGTGCAGGTCTTGAAGGAGAGGCTGGAGGAGGAAATTTATAGGGCGTGCTTTTGAGAGGTTGAGAGTGCAGGATGGTGAGGAGTTGGCCGGTATTTAGCACCTAGACGCTAGAGGAAATTTTCCGTTAGGGGTTTGGTTGTTTTGTTGCAATGCCTGTAGACAAATGTGTATTTGTCAGGGAGAGTGCACTGGTATTTTCATGGAAAATGGAGAGAAAATCATCTTACGTTTTGATCTATGGCGAAATGTTTGGCCAGAAGGATAGATAAAGTAAAGGGGCTGGATAAAGGAATTCACCTTTATGGTTTCAAGTATTTGAGGTGAGCAGACAATGAAAAAGTGAAAAGAAAAAATTGCAGCATCATTTCTAGAAAAATTACCGTTATGATGTTTTGATGTGACGCGAGGTAATCCAAATTAAAAAGTTGTTTAGTAAACAAGATTGAAAAATCACACGGAATATTCAAGGTTTTTATTATTAAAAACTAAACAACACATATGATAAGATATAATTAAACTAACCACATTTAAATATGTCAGTGAATTAAATAATAAGAGTAATATTAGGCCCAATCTTACAGTGTTACGCTAAAGTCCTCGTAACTTAACCGTTCGTAAAGTCTAACCGTTGGTTAAACTTTGAGTTACGTTTTACAATACTATTTTGATGTGCTCGTCAAGTTATGGATGGGTTCCTTCCATTAGTTCTTATCATTAAGCTTTTCGGAGCACTAAATTTGCTACAAAGCTTTTGATTGGCTTAATTTGAACCAATAGATTGTAAGTAACTGTTTAAATTCTGAAGTTATGGAGTTGTTAGGAAAACAGATTAAAGTATAATCCATGTTTATGTTGTTGTTTATAACACGTCATGTTATTCAATAATCATATCCATACATATTAGTTTATAATATACCGTATTGGCTCGAGTATAAGACGGCCTCAAATATAAGACGACCCCCCCCCCCCTATTTTTCCCTTGGCCGAGTAAAAAAAAAAGGCCTCAAATGTAAGACGACCCTTACCCTATTTTCTCCATGGCCCAATAAGAATAAAAGAAAAATTGTGATTAATACAAGGTTGTTCTCTTACCTCATGTTGAAGCTCAAATTTTTCATTTACTGCATAGGCTTATTAAAGTTGTAATAATTAATTTATAGTAGTTGAATGTTTTAATTTACAAATAATAGGTCTAAGCTATTAGACATTAATTTCAAGTACACTGGGGTCATAATTATGAATATTAATACATAGTGTAGTTGTTATGCAGCACACATTAAAAATGATGTAATTATTAGATCTCATCTAATCACTCTCATCAACTGAATCGTCACCATCACTAGTAGTGGAGCTTTCACTTTCTTGCTCCCACTCAGAATCTTCCTAGGACACATCTCCGCCTGGGCTTCCCAAAGCAGATCATCCTCTGACCCATCCAGTGCATTTGAAATACAGCATTTCTTGAACCCTGTTATAATGGAATCTTGTGAGATCCGTTGCCATGATAGAGTATCCACTCAATTAGCAGGCTTGGCGACACTTTCTTTATCTTGCCTGTAAGAGTGAGTGCATGATTTCCTTCCAACAGCCAATCATTGTATTTCTTCTTCAGGTTGTCTTTAAATGGCTTATTGACCACTATGTCCAGCAGTTGAAGCTGGCTTGTCATTCCTCCTGGTATCATAATTAAGTCAGTTTTCATCCTTGTGGCAGTAGTTTTCACAGTGTCAGTAAGATGACCCCGAAAAGCATCTAGTACAAGCATGCTTCTTCTACCAAGTGCAGCTCTGGGGCGCCTATTCCATACTACATTCAACCAATCTTTCATTAAATCTTCAGTCATCCACCCATTCTCTTGGACTCTGACATGAATTCATATAGGCATTTTTTCTGGTGGCATGGTCTTCCTTTTTAGAATTACATAGAGTGGGAGTTTGGAACCATCTGCTAGACAAGCAAACATTACAGTTACCCATAATTTTTCATTATCTGTGGTACGGATCATTACAGTCTTCTCCCCTTTTGGGTGCACAGTAGTGTTAGACATAAGTCCCCGCGCACGACACACTGGGCTGACCCGTGATATGCAAAGGCTGAAATACTGATCCTCTCCAGGGTACGTCGACCTACTCACTGAAGATGCTGGCAATACACACTAAACACGCTGGCCCACGAAATGGATACACTGCCCTCCACCCCCCCCCCCTTCCTCACTGGACACGCCGCCCCTCTTCCGTTCAAACTATTCCACTCCTGGACACGCCGGTCCACTTATTTCACTATCCACGGCTCGGACTTGGGAACCTCTGGCTGTCGCCAACCGTGTATATATAGGGTAGCAGTCAGAGTCTAGAAATCTCAATTTCCATAATACACTACTTGGTTCGAAGAAAGTGAACCCAGATTCTTCTATTTGTGCAACTTTTCTTCGAAGAAAGCTCCCCCCTGTTCGACTATAAGACCCTTGTCAGTCCTTTTGTCTGGCAAGTTGCAGGAACATTGGCGTAATATCTGAACTCCATCCACATCTTAACTACGCCTCCAGATTGACATCAACAATTTGAGATCTGTATTTATACTTGCATTCGCATATAGGAGTGGTAGTTAAATTATTCATATTTTTCAAATTTAAATATGAAACGCTTATTCCATATTTGAATTACTTTTTTTTTTTGCTAAATTTACTAAACTGGTTCCAAAAAAATGTTATTAGATGGAAATTAAGTCGATACGATACCATTTTTTTACATTTTTTACCAAGCAATACAGTTATTTAGAATAAATTTGAAGTATCAGAGTTTCTTAGTTTTATTTAAAAAAACATTAATTATTGTTAACAATATGTGTGACATTTTGAGTGGCCGTTTGTTTGAAGAAATTGAGGTCAGCTTAAACGATGATAGTTTTTTTAGGAGAGGGAGAAGGAACCTTAGCACCCACGATGTATTTTCCCTTACTTTGAGGTTATTGAATTTATTGAAACTCGAGTGCTTTGACAGTTTTTAAGTTGACATTGAAGTTGTTGTAGGTATTACTAAGTATATAACCAATCATCAAAGAAAATAAGGAAAAACCCTTGCATTTCTTTTCATCACTTTTTTTTATCTTGCTATTGAATCACAGATAATTGGGTGATGGGAATTATTTAGATCAGTGCATATTCACTTTTCATTTTCAAACATGGAGGCCTTACTCCAAAAGTAAGAACAGTACATTTTAGTCTATCACATCACACTCTCTCTATCTTCACCTTGAAGTTCAGACAATTGTTGGGGCTGACGAAGAATTTCACACTGTTCAAGTCGATGCTGAAACAATCTCCGCTGTCGAACACGGCGGCCATCTTCTCCATGTCACTGTGCGTCTCCCGGCTGAACATGATCCTTCTTCTAGACTCTTCGCTAGAGAACTCCAGTTCGTACCTGAATCTGGACGCATGGCTGATCGGACCAATATAATGCACGCTTTGGTACCACATGTTTCTGCCAAAAAACAAAAGAGAAACAATTAAAATAAACTGGGTGAAATCTTCTAAGCCAATTCAAATTTTAGTTCAAACAACATTTCTCTGTTCGTTGCATTATTTTAAATTGAATTTTGCGCAGGATACTTTTGTGAATAGCTGCTTTTAATTTCCTGATCATTGAAGTTATTCCGTGCACGATACCTTATTTATTATTTATAAAAATTTAATGAGTACTATAAATAATCTCAACTTTATGTTAAAAAATTGTTATATGATTGACATTAGTTTCAGATTGAAATTGTAATCTTAGGATATACTTGTAAAGAAATAGGCTTCTACGTAAAGGGTTTTAAATTTATGTAATAGATGTTTTACACAAAACCATTTATTGTAATTTAAATTTGATAAATTTTGAGGATATGAGTGACTTTAATTACTTGGAGGTATAAAAATAAAAGTCAGTCCTTATTGATAATGTATTTATTTGAATAGTATGAATAGGGTAGGATTATGTCACACAATAATTTCTGTAGGGGTACATTAGAAGATGTTTCAAAATAGAACATTTTTAACAAAACCTTTAATGTTTCTTACACTAAATGTACACTCTGTTTATCATGAAAGGTATCAAGCTTATTTTCCATGGTTCCGCTATGGCGCAGCTTATTAAACATGGCCATAGTCTAATCCGTCAAGTTAAATCTATTTCCTTACTGGGTGAAGTGGAGTGTAGCAGTCTTAAGACAATACGAGAACTTCCAGGAAACGGACTTGGGTCATTGACACCATATGGCAGTGCTATGAGTCGTCAAAGTAGGCTCTGTATGCACCTGGATATAGGCAACACTTGCAGCACGCTACTCAAACCAACACAGGAAACCCTAACTACTCCCCCGACACAAACGATGATGTCAACCCAGAAGAGCGCTATTGCACTTTTCACTGTTAACATGAACGGACATTAAAGGTAATTAAAGGCCTGCTGCTAGTCATAATTTACACCACACTTCACTTTGTATGTCCTGAAGATTGATGAATTGCCTACCCCCCAGGTACACACAATGTCAAATTTAGCATATCATAGCACCACCATTAGGCGTCGTTACCCCAAGTTCATTACGTGGAAATACTTGTCTTCTCACCCCTTTCAAATTGTATAATTTTTACTTGGAGATCTGGATAACCTGTTATGTAGACAAAATAGTAAATTATTGCTGTGTGGCCTACTGAAAATTGAAGAAATTAATTCTGGATATCTTATTTTAAAGGTGTAAACTTGTTTGGTCAATAAATAAGGTAAATTGATATGATATAGTTTAGTAATTTTAATATATTTTCACTGAGTAGCTTCCACGGAGTACAGTACCTCTTGCAGTCCTGGTGAAAGTGGTACCAGAACAGTTCGTTCATGGCATAAAAGAGGATAACAGTCTTGGCGTTGATGGTGAAGTTGTGATTCGTCAGCCTGAAGCACAGTTTGCTCCTTTCCAAGTGCATGGCTAGAGGTCCGTGAGTTTCTTTGACATGCCTCCATAGCTCAGATCTCTTACCCTGCCACTGGCAGCCCAAGTCCTGAAACATACTGGACTGGAAATGATCCGGAATGAACAAAAACACCTATCCACGACCTCAGATTCTTTTCACACTGGATACTTTCGAGCCACAATAAATAACATGTGTTCCTAGCCGCGGTAGTGCCACTAGGTTACTTTAGTGCTATAATGGATGTGTTGGAGGCTGTAATTCTTCTACAGTAGAGTTGACACATGAGAGTGTACGAAATTAATAGATTGAGATTAAATTTTTGCATTCACTTTTTTGTAAAGTTTATGATAATGACTTGAGATAATATGCGAAAGAGTTTTTTGAACGTTTCTCATTTCCTCACAATACATAAGAGTTTTCCCACATACATTTCTTAGATATCTCATTCCAACCACATTCACCTTGCTTAAAGGAATACAAAATTACTAATCATACTTTTGAGGGAAGGAGTTGAATCCCCTTTTACCCCA
Source organism: Timema podura (assembly GCA_033556935.1). NCBI lineage: Eukaryota > Metazoa > Arthropoda > Insecta > Phasmatodea > Timematidae > Timema > Timema podura. The sequence goes on along the minus strand of JAVRXN010000004.1, from coordinate 51,417,857 downwards.
CTCCTCCTCAGCAGCTGCTGAATATATAAAAAATGTTCGGTGCTATATCGACGGTGAGACACATGTCACAGTTTTTGAAAATCACCAAGGGTCTCAACCATAGGATGGTTTTGAGTGATTTTGTCCAGCTCTGCAAGTGGTCGTGGAGTTTCTAAAATGGTCGCCTTATCTGTAAACTTGGTTTAAAGCCTGTCAGACTGATCGTAGCAAAATTACCTAACCTAAAAACCAAACCTTCAATTGGTAGACGCGTGGAAGTTTAGGTTTAGTTTGGTTTGGTTAGCTTGTGATTAATAACATATGAACAAATTTTAATAAATAACTTTAACACGTGATTTGTTTTACTACGGTATTTTTACTATTTAAGATTTATGCGCACCTGTTAAGTTGTTCTGATACCATTCACCTAATTTTAACATATCTATCTCATCAGTAAGTACGAAAAATCTTCCTTAGAGATTTACATAAATATATACACCATTATTTATTTATTCCTGTTTATTTTATTTTTTAAGGTTTAGATTTTGGTGACCCTGTTGAGTGAGTACTATGAAAGTGCCTCAAATATCAACTTTTATAGCTCAATGTCAAATATTAAAAATCATCTGAATTGGAACAGACAGTAGAAAGGCGTTATTATAGGGATCTCAAGAACTACTTGGCTGATTTAAATGTTCAAAATGTCGATAGAAAATAATTAAATTCCATAAAACAATTATAAGAATTAATAGTGCCATAAATATTTAGGTTTATTTGCATGGCAACATAAAATATAATTATATTAATGTCTTTATTTTGAGGTTTTAAATAAAAACAAATTATTACATAGACAAGTAAAAAGATTGTTCGTGGTTTTGTTCTATAGATTTTTATGCCAGTCCCACACTGCCCGTTGTGACGAATAATTTCAAACAAATAAATTTACCGTTTCAAATGCTCATTCATATGATCGATAAGTAGTAAGATAATAATTTTTTTTAAACACTTTGTGGTTAGCAAAGAATATAAACTAAATGTAGCCTCCTTTCAACCTCAAAGGTAGCCAGATTACCTTAATTGGTTTGATTATAGTTTAGGTTATAGTGTAGGGCTATACATTTTTTATGCAATCAGTCAAGAAAATAATGCTTCCTTTCAGGTTCTCTATGCCAATGAGTCATTATCTGAGCTGCATGAGTTCTTTAATTAATCTAAAAGAATATTTATTCAACGATCAAACACCTCCAAAATAAATTTTACAAAAACTTATTCAAACAATTATACAGCTCTCACTACACCAGCCCCAAAGGGCTCTTGAGATGAGCGCCCCCTCCCCCAATATGTAATATGTAATATGTAATATGTATACACACACACACACACACACACACATAGGGTGCTCGGAAATTCATATCCCAATCAGCACATATAGCTTGTTCGAACCAAAAGTAATACAAAATTCCTACACTTAAATCTGGAAAATCATGTTAGTACCATTAAATTGTGTCCAAATTTCAGCATCGGGATAGCAAAGCTGTTCAAGCATGCGTGTACAACAGGTTGCATAGGAGGTAGGCGCGTGGCACTAAACACCTCAACATCTTGGAGCACGGCTGCAGAAAATACTGCAACTAATATTAAACAGCCCACCAGTCCATCTAGAAATGCGAATATGTTCTGACCCGCCACGGTGGCGTAGTTGGCTAACGCGCCAGTCGTGTTGAGCCAGACCACCGAGGACGGGGAGATCGAGGTTCGAATCTCGGTCGGGTGAACTGGTGGTGGTTTTCCCTAAATGGTTTTCCACTCTCCCTCCACGCAAATGCAGGTTCACTTCCTCTAAATTCAACCTTCCCAATTCCTAATCCATTAGTGTAATTAGTACTTAAGCGTATAACCGAACGGGTAGTAAGACGCGGTGCTAACTAAAAATAAATAAATATGTTCTGAGGGTTATCAATAACGGTCCTACATCACAGAAAGTGCTTGCCATTATTACATGTGTAGTGCCGTGGGCCTAGCTCCTATGCAACCTGTTGTACATGCATGCTTGAACAGCTTTGCTATCCCGGTGCTGTTTTCTGAAATTTGGTCACAATTTAATGGTATTAGTATGGGTTTCCGGATGTAAGTGTATAGGGATTTTGTATTACTTTTGGTTCAAACAAGCTATATGTACAGTTTGGGCTATGAGCTTCTGAGAATTCTGTATACATATAAAGTATTTAGAATGAGTATAGCCACTTTCAGGTGATGTGAAATACCAATGTTTTGGATGCGTTCTATCTCCAATATATTAATCAGGCTCTTAAAGCCTTACTAACCACAAGCCTAAAGGCCACCAAACATAGACATCTCACTGTTAAAACGGTAATTTGATGATTAAATGGGTTATACCACTGTACCTTGCCTGAAAGACAGTCATATACACGGTGTTGTTTGGGTGGTCTTAGTTCGACCCCAATTCCTTGAGAAGGGTGCAAGCACTGCTCCGCTATCTGTTCAAGGGCGACATTCCTTGACGTCGTGGATAGAGATCTCCGACAGGAAGGACATCTGTCGACACAAGGTAGAACTATGTCAAACAATAGACTCTTTTCTATTATCTGCATTATAATTGAAGTTCCCTTCTATATATTTTAATGTATTTACTATAATATATTAGAAAAAAGATTAGTTCATAGGAAATAATTGTTTGTATGTATGCCTTTGTATTTAAATACATTTAAGGGATATAATTAAATCAATTTTGACAAACTTACCAGTGTTGATATTTTATATTTTTATGAACGTGTTATCAGAAATCTGCAACTTAAAGTAACGTACAGCAGTGGAGGAGAAAATGGTTTTATTTTCCTTGATGACTCAGCCAGTCATAAGCTAAACATACACCTAGTAACGTAACCAAACAATTATTTGACGGCATATTGAATAATTAATCTCGCATGTCTTGTTATTCTGAATTAATACAGTTCTCTGGGAAAATTTTTTTCACAAGTATATCTACTTAGAACTGAATTATTATTATTAGCACCACGTCTTACTACCCGTTCGGGTTATACGCACTTAAGCTAATGTGCAATGGTAGGGTGATTGTGAGATGAAATGGAGGACCTACAGTTTAACGTGGAATCCGAATTACGGTGGAGGCCTGGCATTCCTCACATTCACAATAGAACTGAATAAAATGTTCAATATTACACGTGATGATTTTTTTAAATAAATCATTTCATCAATGCATTTAAACCAGTAAGCACATTTTTTTTTAAATCTACACTTTTAGGAATTAACTGTAATACTAATTTTAAATGTTTTTAATAATAAAAAATTACAATTTTTTCGCCAACAATCTTGTTTGTATTAATAAAGTAAATGATCAAAATATATTTAGTAAGCACGTTTGAATAAATCATTCGTATATTACTTTGATATATAAGCCTAACATAGTAGTCAACTTTTCATGCGTTTTTCCTTTATTTAAAATATATAACAGTACAGGAAGGGGATATACATGTGAAATGTAAAGTCAATCAAATAGCGTTGACAAATTTGTCCATATTTTATTGAAGTTAATAAAGTCAGTATACTCATACACAAAATGACAATGCTTCAACCAGATTTTTCTGTAAATTCAACATTATAAAAATTTAGAAAAGTCCACCTACCTAGAATGCAGACTAGAGTGTAGAAATGAGTATAGTCTTTACGAACAAACTCTTTGACCCTCTCCGACAGCCCTTTTATTACTTAAAATTGCCTAGTTGATCAAAATTAAATTGGCAGACATATAATTAAATGGTTAGTTTTAATTTTATTGTTTCAAGAGACTAATTTACATTGAACCTTATGGAGGTTTGCATAAGAAATGTTTGAACTAAAATTAATGCTAAACTATACCAAAAATGTATTTAGAGAGCAGGTATTTTTCCGGAGTCTTTTCAAAATTCTGCCCGTTAAATTTAATTGCACTACGTCTTACTAAACATCTAGGCTATCCACTTATTTACAGTGACTGGGCTGGTATGAGTAAGGTAGAATTTAGAGAAAATATACTATTGTTTACGAGTATGATAAGTGAGAAACCATTTCAGATATAACTCTCAGTACACCTGTCCGAGGTACGAATCCTGACCTCTCTGTCACCGGTTAGCCAATAAGACGATATTGACGCTTTAGTTGGTGTCTACCCATTTCTACAAAATATTTTGCCTGAGAGTTATTACAATTGTAGAAAAAGTTGTGTCTGCTTGCCTAGTTTCTATTTATCCAAATTGTGCACATGTTGACTTTATTTGAATAGTATTCTTTAAATTGAACACCTGGACACGGGAATCGAATCCTGAACCTTTGGCTTAGTACGCCAAAGCTCTAACTACTTAGCCATCCTGCAGTCGTACCGTGTTCAGGGTCATTCTTCACACATATTTTAAGTCATAGTTTGTGATGAACGTGCAGAAATTGTCAGCTACAATAATTGAGATTGTGAGCTATCAGATAACGCAGCCAACTTCAACTCGGTAGGACTTTATGCTGCCAATAGTTTGTTTACGTAGTTCGTGATTGCATTTGGTTTGGAGCTAGAAATGACTAAACTCATTTATTTTATGAAAATGTTGTACGTAACAGTTATGCAGTTTTAAAATTACCTGGTAGGGATCTGGATAAAAAATAAGAATCAGACACTCGAGTGAAAACTTATAATCAATTATTTATATAACTAGCTTTTGCCCGCGGCTTTGCTCGCTCGCGATGAGCTCCTAGATAAGTTTGAATTACGTTTGCGAGGCATTTCAAAAAAGAAAAAGGAAAAAACTGTTTTTTTAAGAAAAAAAAGATTCCTAACCTAAAAATTAAAACAGACACACCTTAAGGTAAAAAAGTAGAATCAGAATTAAAATAACTAAACTAAAAATAATAAATGATAAACTATCGCTCAGAGAGAGAGAAAAAAAGAACAATAAAAACTGAAAACGTAAAATAATTACTATATTATTAAAATATGACTAAACACAGATAAATAAACGGTAAACAAATCATGTTTGTAAACAAATGAATCGCAAACATGTATTGCTATTTCCCATCAATACAGTCCCCCAACTTCCTTTCTTCTCTTTCTCCAAGCTTCATAGCCATAGATAAACAAAACGATACCGCGTTAGTTAGTACATTCAATAGCACAAATCGATATCGCATTTTAAAGTGAAAATATGTTTTTATTTGATATACCAATACCAATAATACCAAACTTCTTACGACAATTTTGTCATTTACCACAACGGGGTGAAAAGACAGAGCTTAATTAGCTGAATATAATCATTTTTAATCATTTTAAGATAGATGTGCCTAAAATAACTCGGGAACAGATTTTATTTGGGATATCAGATTTTCTTCTGGGATACCGCAGGTCCCTTTTTCTGTACGCCAGGCATCATGTTGCAATTAATTTATTCATATCAGTAGGCCGAGTTGTTATGCCGGACGACCGTCTAAAAGTTATTTTTTTCTATCCCTCAGGAACAGTACTTTTTTTCTGGATGAAAGGTACCCTATGTCCTTTTCTTTACTCATGACAACGTGTATGCGAAATTTCATTATGATCGGTCGAGTAGTTTAGGCGTGAAAGCGTAACAAACAAACAAACAAACAAACTCACATTCACATTTTTTCTGGATGAAATGTACTCTATTTCCTTTTCTGTACCCATGACAACGTGTATGCGAAATTTCATGATGATCGGTCGAGTAGTTTAGGCGTGAAAGCGTAACAAACAAACAAACAAACTCACATTCACATTTTTTCTGGATGAAATGTACTCTATTTCCTTTTCTGTACCCATGACAACGTGTATGCGAAATTTCATGATGATCGGTCGAGTAGTTTAGGCGTGAAAGCGTAACAAACAATAACAAACAAACAAACAAACTTACATTCACATTTTTTCTGGATGAAAGGTACCCTATGTCCTTTTCTCTACCCATGACAACGTGTATGCGAAATTTCATGATGATCGGTCGAGTAGTTTAGGCGTGAAAGCGTAACAAACAAACAAACTCACATTCGCATTTATAATAGTTAGGATTAGCCGGCTTAGAAAGGTATTTTAAATCAAATATTTAGTTTAAATCTAAACTCGAAACATGGATTATCCATTTTTAAAAGCCTTAACACTGATTTTTAAATATGAGGGCCCATTTTCAACCAACAACATTTATTGAAAGTGACTGTAGAGTCAATATTTCAGAGTGAGCAAGAAATTGTCACATATTCTCAGTCAATAAACACCAAGCTGGAATGCGATTGATTAGTTAAAGGAGTGTGCAGTTTTTTTTAGGAAAAATTACACGTTTCATTATTGTTGTAGTCTTGTTAGAGTCTAATCGGGGTATAAACTTGTTACAGTCAATTCGAGAGACTTATTGAAAATGACCAGGAAACAGCCTCGGGCTTTTTTTCAGGGTTACCCAGGTTGGTAAATATTGTTTTAAGAATTCAAGGCTACCAACTCTTGTAGGGACTAAAGGGCCTAATATGCCAGAGAAAGGGCTCATGAACTTGTAGGATGGGACGAAGATGTGCTCATAGTGCCCATACTTAAATATTGTATAATTTGTAAACATCCTTCTATAATAATACTTGGCACCGCATCTTACTACCCGTTCGGGTTATACGCTATCCTTTTATATTATTATACTAGTTTTATAATGAAAGTCCAAAAAAACCCATAGCAATCTACCATCTTTTGTGCTCCCCACCAATTCCTTTCCTGGGATCGGGGTGGGGAAAAGTCACCAACTAGAAACGGGCAGTGACATTCACTAAAATTTGGCATTCTAGAAATATATTTTATCCAGGCCTATTAATTAAAAAGTTATCAAACGTTTTCAAAATCTCCAAATAATATATCTTTACCAATTACTGTATAGTTTATTTTTACATAAATAATTAAATGGACAAAAATTATTAATACAATTGTAATATTTTATCTATGCCGCTATGGCAACATGAGCTTTCAATTTTCAAATAACGTGCTTCTATGAAAATCAGAGTGTAATTGCCCGAATATTTGGGCAAGTGGATCAAACAACATTCTCTTCCTGTCTATATAGTTTGCCTTTGAAGTGCAGGTCTGGGTTTAAATCTCACCTGGTCTTATCTTCAATAATTGTTTCTCTATCTTACTCAACATGAATGCTGGCAGCCTCCCTTTACCCTAAAAGTTATCAATCCTACCTTGGTTGGTTCCATTATGATAAAACTTATAACATGAGTTCATGGTGTAATCAATTAAGGTAAGAATGCTTCATTTCATGGTTGACAAAGCGTACGTTTCCTGTTAAATTCTACCTTCCTCATCTTTACCCCCTAAAGTAGTTAAATGTGGATAGTTTGGTTGGGTAGTAATAAGTGGTGCTACAACCCAGTAAATAAACTGTCTTGTTTGTTTCTGTAGTTGAATTTACTTGTCTAGTTTCGGTCTGCAGTTGGAACATAAGCTGTGACCGTTGAGACACTGCTGTATTGGTGTTTGCATATACTCCAAACAGACGGGGCACTCCAGAAGGCTGAGCAGACTCTTACTGAGCATCTTGTCGTTTTTGCCATTCTTGAGGGCAGTCAGGGCTCTGCTCACCATGGTCACTGGAGCTCTCAGACGTCACTGTCAACCACAACACAACAACTATAGGGCTGTCAGTGCTCTCCTCACCATGGTCACTGGAGCTCTCAGACGTCACTGTCAACAACAACACTACAACTATAGGGTTGTCAGTGCTCTGCTCACCATGGTCACTGGAGCTCTCAGACGTTACTGTCAACAACAACACTACAACTATAGGGTTGTCAGTGCTCTGCTCACCATGGTCACTGGAGCTCTCAGACGTCACTGTCAACAACAACACAACAACTATAGGGTTGTCAGTGCTCTGCTCACCATGGTCACTGGAGCTCTCAGACGTCACTGTCAACAACAACACTACAACTATAGGGCTGTCAGTGCTCTGCTCACCATGGTCACTGGAGCTTTCAGACGTCACTGTCAACAACAACACTACAACTATAAGGTGGTCAGTGCTCTCCTCACCATGGTCACTAGATCACTAATATGTCACTGTCAACAACAGCACTACAACTATACAGTCCGATTTAGAAAGAAAGAAATATTTTTGACACCCACTACAGTGGTAAAATGATCTGAGGTGACGTCCTCACATTAGACTGGACTGTCGTTAACAGAGGCATCAGGGTTCGAATCATGGACGGGTGTAACAAGGTGGGTTTTTTCCTAAATGGTTTTATACGTTCTCTTCACACAAATTTGAGTATATTTCTTAAAATATATAACTTATTATACCTTCTATACTGACGTAACTATTGTAGTTCTATATAAGTTGAACACATGATGAGAGGCGACGAAATCCGCCTCGGTGACGTAATTAGCTAACGTTCAAGTTTGTGTTGAGCCAGACTGCCGAGGATGGGGAGATCAAGGTTCGAATCTCACTCGGGTGAATTGAGTGTGATTTATCCTAAATAGTTTTCCACTTTCCCTCCACACAAATACTGGTTCACTTCCTCTAAACTCAACCTTCCAAATTCCTAACACCTTTAGCGTAACTAGTACTTAAGCGTATAACCCGACCAGGTAGTAAGGCGCGGTGCAAAAAAAAAAGATACGTTGAAAAAATTCTTTTTGATAGTTATGAAGGCTAATAAATCAAATTTCATTAATTTGTATCTGTTTTCATGTGAACAACTGTCACCCTTGATAGATAATCAATAACTATTAAATACTACCTTTTTTTAGCACCGGATATTACTACCATTCGATTTATACGAGTAAATAATATTAAAAATATCATGGTAAAATAAAATATTGACAGAGTTATTTTTTTAGAGTATCTTCTAAACATAATCCTACAATAGAGGTATACGTCACAAACCTCTTCACAAAACAGGATCTCGACATGAACGAGCTCAAACTGTGTCTCATCTCCCTGGGTTTCTGATTCCAATATTTTCGGGAGAAATATAGATGGGAGTGGAACTGTTGCTTATGTCTATTTATGCCACAGATAGCTAAAGAAGAATTGTGGTCTAAAGAACCTTTTAGAAAATCATTTTTTGCGATTAACGTTAATAACCCTTCACCAAATTACTAGCATTGTTTTATAGATATTGATAAGATCTATCAAAAGTAACAGTTTCAGAAACCATACCGTGATCTACGAATACGTGAAAGTAGATCTAGTAGCTTTCCTAGCAACTTTTCTAGCTGTCAGATAAGGTTCATCCTATACACGTATGTACACTCAGTCGAGATTTAAGGTAGCAACTTTATAAATCAGCCTGCGTGGTATGCTATACCTCCATACATGACTGCAGAATAGTTTGCCTAGCTACGCCGAAGGCTAGATTTAGAGAGAGCCTTAAGTCCTTAAACTATTTCTTGACTGTCTGGAAGGAGTGATGGGGGAAGGGATATGTCTTTTTGCGATGTCCAAATGGTTTGATCTACTAAATAAATTTTACTTTTTGGTTCCCTTCCTAATAAAATCAATAATTCCTTAAATATTTAGTTAATTAATTATGTTTTGTCTCATTAATATATGGGCTAGATTTTTTTTAGCTGTTAAAGATTTAACCACGCCACACATTATTTTAACAGCAGTGCTACCCACATTTATTGGTTTTACATGGAACCTTAAACCAGGTCTCCCTCTTTTCAGAATCTTTATTACTGTGAATAGCTAATTATGAATTTATTAATAATTAATTATCATATTCCACACATGTAAAGCAAATAACATATTAACTTTAATATATTTTTATTTTATTTATAAGAAGCTGAGTTTAAAAAACTTAGATAATTTAAGGGCACCAAACCTGATTTAAGATATTTTATGTTATTTCAGGGTGGACAAAAAAAGATATTTGATAAAAATCTTATCTATTGGATATATTTTAGTTATAAAAGTGAATTTATTTGTTTCTTCAACGTTTATATGACTGTCTATACCTTTGTGGGACCATAGTTCGATTCCATACCTTATTTACTGTTACCATAACGGCCATAATATAACTATTGGTAAAAAGTTTTGATAAATACTTTGATTGAGAAAAATAGTAGTTTAATAAGATCTTCGTTGATGATAATTTTCTATTAAATTAAGTGTATAGTGTTAATTTATTTTTGTCAAATCTGTTTTTTCACTAACTCAATTCTGGAAATCCAAACATTAAAACTGGCCATATCTTAGACAATTATTAATATAAGAGTAAGGAGGTTTACATAATTGAAAAGCAAAGAGAAATATTGTATTTGGTTTACGAGATTAAAAACACTTTACATTATATCTCAGCTTTTTTAAGGTTTGGAAAGTAAATATCTTTAAGTAAAAAAATATTGTAGTTCTGTACTGTTTTTAAGAATGTCTGTCTGTTGGCAAAGATAACTGGATCTTCATAACCGAGCAGTGCATTTATTTATATTCACTGGGATGTCTGCTAAGGGAGGCTCTCGCATATATACAGTCAGGGTTTGAATCTCCGTTAAAGATACGGCCGGATTTATTTATATCTGTAACTTAGGACCTCTGGAACCACTTAACCGACTGCGGTGCGGTTTTTACTTAATTTTTATACTGGACCAATATCCAGGCAGGTTTTAGCATTATTTGTGTATATTCAGGTGTTTTGGTGTGAGTCCCGGTGAAGGGCCAGCCGATTGTTTGTATATATTTATGGAACCACATAATTACTATGGTGTAATTTCTATTATTCTGTAGAGTATTTTTCCAGCATTTTTGTGTAATAATTATAATCGGGTGTTTTGGTGTGAGTCCCGGTGAAGTGTCAGCAGGATATTTAGGATATTTGTATATATATATGGAACCACTTAACCGATTAGAATGTAGTTTTTCTTTTTTGGTAGGATATTAATCCAGGCATTATTTAGCATGATAAATCAGGTGTTTTGGAGTGACCCTGATGAAGTTCCAACCGGATATCTTTTTATGTTGCCTAATATTTATGGTTCATTTTAGCCCATTTTTGTGCAGTTATTTATATCTGAAGGAATTCCGAATAAAAACCCTCGAATAGTCTCAGCTGAGATTCTAGACATCCCCATCATCGACAAACTAGACTAGAATTGCTAGATATTTAAACACGGGAAATATGATTCGTTTATCAACTAATCGATTGTTTGCATTTATATTTTTTTTATCTTATAAAACATAAGAGTGTATTTATTTAGCCCAAAGGTTGGCTCCACTTGGCTGGTCTGTATAAGCAGACCTTAGCCCTCAATATCCATTTTCCCAATCCCATACATTACAATGTATTGGGCAAAAGTGTGTTCATAGGCTCAAGGACAGGTTTTATATCAAGGAGGTGGGAACAATTTACTAGAAAATACTTATCACCACCCATATCTCATCCCTGTTAGTAAAGATGTATGGATTTATTGATTTAGGCCTACACTAATTTCTAGTTAGGGCTTTTCACGCTAAATTGGCCATTTTAAAAATTATATTTTTTAATACTACGTATAAATATTTTAAAATAGTTACTGGTTCATTACTGTGGCATAGAAAAATTTCAATGTGCTTATTCCTTTTTTTCAAACAAGCAATATATTAATATTTAAGTTTAGATAAATCCGCATTATGTAGGTTCAGAACCAAATATTATATTATATATATATATATATATATTTAGTGCCGCACCGCACCCATTCGGGTTTTACGCCTGTATACTATTTACTATAATTAGTTAATGTTAAGGATGGCTGAATTAACAGGAAGTGTGCCCACATTTGCGTGAAGAAAGAGTTGAAAACCGTTTAGGAAAAACCCTCTCGGTGAACCCGGATATCCCCGTCATTGTCAGTTTAGTCTATTGAGAGGGTAGCATCTTAGAACATGTGACCACCGAAACTGTTGAATCGTGTTATACGTAAATAGTCTTCTTATTAAATGGAATTTTTTAGATTGTTTTGTTTGGCCTTCGAGTCAGTGCTTGCTGTCATGAAATGCTTATAGCAAACCAATCTTGCTCCGTGGTTAAATAGGCCAGCGTGGCCTGCATTTACCAAACACAATACAAGCAACGTCCTCTCCAGCCATGCGTTTCGATAGTTTAGAGTGTAGTTATCAATTGGATGTTACAGGCTAGGCTTCCAGAGTCAAGGAGGTATTAGACAAGAGCATTTTCTAGGAGGGTCAAAATAAGGAGTGGCGATAGGGGAGGATCTTTTACGAAAAAGTGTGAGGAAGACAACGTATAAACTAGCTTGGATGTCAAGTTAATTTAGTCCGTTTTTCCTGTGACAAGGAGGTCAGGGCTCAAATCCTGATTGGGTTTGATGAGGTTGCATTTCTTAAGTGGTTTCTCATGCTGTGTATTCCAGCTAATCATGACGTGGAGGACAAGGTTCGAATCTTGTGTGAAAAAGTACGCACATGAAATACATCATAATTTTGAAAATAATTGTTTATTGATTATTATTATTATTATTATTATTATTATTAATAATAATAATAATAATACCACCACGTCTTACTAACCGTTCGGGCCATACACACTTATGCAAATGTGTAATGATAGGGTGATTGTGAGATGAAATGGAGGACCTAGAGTTTAACGTGGAATCCGAACCTTTGTGGAGGCCTGGCATTGCACACATTCACAAGTTGTGATTAATACACGTCTTGTCAGAGGTTAAGGAAGGGTTTAGCAATCAAATACATCTGTGCCGGGACTGAGGATTGTACCCCGAACCCCCAGCACAGATGCCCGACACTTTACCCCTAGACTGCCAGGTCACCAGGTATTATTAATCAAAATTAACTTTATTCTGGTTAATATCTGACACCACTCTCTCATCGTCGATTTTTGTATATTTGTTCTACTTTCTTTACAAATTACGTTTTTACATGATTTAAACATATTATTTTATTCTCTTCATGAGAAAATGTGGCAGCGTAGTTCGAATATTGACATATTAAAAAAAGGGGATCTAAATGAATATTATGGATAATTTCTCTGAACAAACATATTTTCACCACGTTGTATGAATTTAGTTTTGTTTGCGAGTCTAACTTTACTATAAGGTCCTTACTAATTATTTATTGTTCTTAGATACGATTCAAGGGAGAGATTTAGGAAATCATATTTGAACTTGAGTTGGATATAAAATATTATTTTTTCTCGGTGGGTTTGCCTTGTAACATTCCATGAACTACTTTTGGATGTGGTGTATCAGGTATTCGATCTTAGGTAAATTTTTTATTTGTTTTTTCACCATCGCGTCTCACCACCCGTTCAGTTTGGACGCCATCCCCCTCTTCGGTTCAAACATTCTGAGAGTGATTTTGTTGAAATAATCCTACTATTGTACAAAAGAGCTTTACAGAAGTAAAAAATTAGAGCTTTGGACACTTTGTTTAATACTTAAATCAAAATATTTGTTTGTGTGAAATTATAATATATTTCTTAGTTTTTATTCATTACCTTTAACCGTCAGTTTGGCTGAGATGGTAACGTGCCATCCTCATGATCTAGAGTTCAGGTGTTCAAATCTTCAGAGTTCAATTATTTTTTTTAATTTATCAGACAGAAAAAAAACCTTTCATTTTAAATTTTTGTATTAATCAGTATATAATTTGTTTTAAAATTTTGTATAGAAGTATATAAGGTATTTGAGCATATGTAGAATACCACAAAATTTTTATTTAAAAATAATTTAATAGGTTAGTAAATTAAAATCAGTACATTAATTTTGAAATTTTGTATGTTGTTGATTATTTAAAAATAAAATTATTGGGTTTATGATATAAAAATATACATATTTAAAAATAAGGCTAAGCAAACTAATTGTTAATTGCATAGTAACAACATTTAGTGCATAGTTATGTTTTAAAATAGTTAAGAATATAAAATAATGTTTTACTGAATTCACATTATTAACAAGTGATTTTTTATTCCGAAATAAAATTAAATCAATGTATTCTAGTTGGAATTGATCCGATGAATCTCTGAGCTACAGACTAGCACGCTACCAAGTGAACTAACGAACATATGAAATAATGTGAACGTTTAACTCATACTTAAATAACCCGATACATTTTTGAGACAGTAAACTTAGATGCAATCAAATGGAAGATGGTTTCCTAATAAAACCAAACAAATCGAATTACATGATGCACTCAATACAATAATAGTGTTTACTTTCAGTTACGTATCTTGTATAATGGCGGATTATGCCATCCCTTCGCTTTAATCTTTTGGTAAGTCAAGGTTTTACAGTGTTGTCAGATTGAAAACTCATTCGCAAGCGAAACAACACCACACCAACTCGCACGAGACTAGCAACCTTTCAAAATTGGCTCTGTTTTGGTACAGCCTGCGATTTGCGAGTTTATGAGTAGCGAGTTTTTTTTTGCAACTTTCAAAATTAGGGTCCAGGGGTGGCCAACATTATTTTCTGTCATACCACTATCTACATTCTACGCTGTTGGCATTGTGCGTGTAACTATAGTCCAAAACCTCAAACCTTACCTGACTACTGCCCTCTTTCCCCATCGTGGAAAGTAAAAAATAGGCCTATTTGGAGATTGGAATAGGAGATGAACAAATTTATTCAAATTTTAACAACAAGTTAAGTTGACCGAAAAAACCGATCTATTTGTTTTCGGATGTAATAGATTTTATTTTATTTAATCTACGGTGACCTTAAGGTTGGAACTTAAAATGACTTTGCCTGCCATTAGTGTCGTGTGTTGGTCATCTCTGCCCTACTTGACAGACAATACCTGTCTCGTAAGGTGTTCGGCTGGGGAGAACTACCTGGCTAGTCACTAGTCTGACATCACCTATTTTTACAGCACAAACGTTTCAAGATCTAGAGCCCTGGGCTGCACGGTAAATCCCGGTCTAGTGTACTAAAGGAGGTTTTTATTAAATAAGTTCCCACTATATTCAAATCTAACCTAATCACGTGCGGGTAAGTTTGTTAGTAACGCTACATTACTCCTGACTACACCATTATAGTAATGTGTAATGCCCGGACGATAAATAAGACACAAAGCAAAGAAACATTTATTTTTTGATAAATTAGTATACAAAATATACAAAACTCGCCAACCAAAAAAGTTATTTATGGTTATTACTTCACTGTGAAAGAGCCTTAGCCTATAGGTAATTTATAACTAATAGTCTATTTATTGGAGGTATTTAACATGCACGTTATGCACCGAGTGATTATATCAGCAAACGAGAATTTCTATGAGCAATAGCGAGAGAGCCTTCCAATTCTGCCGGGAAAGGTATTTTCACACACCTTCCATGGTTCTTTTAAATGCCACAATCGACATGGGACCGACAACTTTACTTCCTCTCCGAATGAAGTTGTGCTACGTATTTTAAACGTTCAAGAAAAATTCATCGACCTCGGCTGGGTTTGAACTAATAGTAAGGATCCAAGATATCAATCTGTGTAAAGAAAATGTTTCGAAATATTTTTTGTAAATTTTTTAGACACAATCATAATTATTATAACTTATTTGTCATATTATTATTATTGTAACTGATTGTAGGCCTATCAATACATGTTAAATTGTATCAATATGTATCTGATTAAATAAAAATGTGGACGAAAATTAATGGTCTAAGCTACTACTAATTCTTCATAGCAACGTGTAGTCTACTTGTTTTAGCTCAATCATTATTACAAAGAATTTAAAATACTCATAAACTACAAAAATATAGCCTTCAAGAGAATAAAACATTGTTTTAAACTATGATAATATAACTATAGAAACTATGATAGAATTTAAAAAATAAACACACGTAAGTTAAACTCAAAGTCACAACTCAATTTTTGGGTTCCGTACTAAGAATAGAACTCTTATGAAAAACTCACGTCATATATCTTTTATCAGTCCTACACAGATCTCAACATTTGAATGTTTAGATATATAAAGTCAAAGCTTGGGTTGCAGCTAAGTGCTAGCGTGCCCACTTGGAACGGGTTGGTAACAATTTTGAAAAAAGACGAATAACGGAATTTGGGAATCATTAAAAGTAAGTTTACGCTTTATTATTATTTTTACCTAATTGTGAGGGTACTTTTGAAAACTTTTACCGTGAGGGTTTCAAATATATATATATATATATATATATATATATATATATATATATATATATATATATATAATATTTTAATATAATAGTATACATATATTATAATTTTTTTTAATAAAAAGTCTCATAAACGGAATTTTTAAAATGTTGGGAAAACACTGAAAAAAAAGAATATTTAAAACATATGTTTCTTACATTAAAAATAATTTTATTTATATGCAAATAATACTTTTCGAAATATTTCTATATTAATATCACTCAGTACTTTTACTCATGAATGCCACCTGACGACAACTTTCGACGGAGCAAGACCGCATAAACGAGGAGAGGATGGCGAGCCTAGGCACGAAATCCAAATAGCCTCTACCTAGTGCATACTTGATCCATAGTAGTGCATACATTAAAGATACGTAAAGAATGAAAACTAACAAAGCAACGCATATTATTAAGCCATAAAGATATTGCTGAAAGTTTGTTTACTATTTTGGTTCCTAGATAAAGCTAAAGTGATATTTAATATATATGAGTACACCTTAATTTTTTTTTCAATAAGTCATAACCGATCTCACTTAGAGAGACGCGTATCATCCTAAGGTTTCATTTTTTAAATTTTTTGAGGTATCTGACATGTACTTTTTGAACTGACTGATAAAATCAGCGCACTACTTTGATACTATCTTAAAATTTGAAAAGACACAACATGCCCGTCCATTAGCTCCTCACTTTAGAAGGGGAAACAAATGTTTCGCTAAAAATAAAAGTTCTTCTATGGCAGGAATCGAACCTAGTTTACTAAGATTATTAATCAAACATGCTATCGATTGAGCTAAGCCGTCGCAATATCTAAATATTAAATAAATCTGTAAATAGTGCTCTGGTTGGATTCTTGGTTTAGAAAGCATTTATAATAATAATAGTAAGGTAACCAATAATTATTTGAAGAGTATGAGATTATAACATATAGGTTGTAGCGCAGACTACTAAATACATAATTTATTTGGTCTTGAAATTAGCTTGGAAGCAGTAATAACTGTTGGCTTACTGCAAGACATAAATGTTTAGAAGATGTATGAATGTTAACTGCATTTGAAACTGTCAGTATTTTGCTAGTGCATTACTTGATAAAGTTAATAATGTGATCCATCCTCCTTTTAGACAAGCGCCATTTAACTATTATACGCTATACGTGGACATTCACGGCCAGCAAGCACACATAGAACGAGCTATTTATTAATATGTTTGAGTGCCATGAAAACTTCATTGTTTCTCAGATAACCTTCATATAGTCAATCTTAAATCAATATGACAAGGAAAGAGTGTTTAAAGCAATTGTTGAGGGTTGGGTTTTTTTATTTGTTTTTTTAGCACCGCGTCTTACTACCCGTTCTGGTAATACGCCTAAGTACTAATTACTCCAATGTGTTAGGAATTGGAGAGGTTGAAGTTAGAGGAAGTGAAATTGCATTTGCGTGGCGGGAGAGTGGAAAACCATTTAGGAAAAACTACCCCAATTCACCTGAGCGAGATTAGAACCTCTATCTTCCTGTACACATCAGTTGAGCTAAACAGGAAACTAGCGCGTCAGCTAACTACTCCACCGGGTGGGTCTGTGAGTTGTTGATAATCTCATTGTAATAAAGACATTATTGATTGAACTTAAAAAAGAAAGCCCCAAATTAATTATAGATTATAGACCAGTGTGATATCTTCTCAAAACACTCACACAATAAAATATTCAATATCTTATATTAACCAAAATTACAAAGTAAAATAAATATTCTAGGAAATACGGTAAATAATTTATATTTTCCTGCATCGGTAGTCATGCGGACAGAAAATTTCTCATATGGTCCATTTTCAGTGATGGATGAAACAGGGTTCTAGTCCTGGCTGGGCATATTGAGACAAGTTTTCCTAAATTTTTTTCCAACTTTCTTCCAAGAAAATGTGGCTACATCATCTTTAATTTGTATCTTTTTCATCACTAGCCCCCAGAAATTAGTAGTAAAGATGGTTGAAATAGGTAATATTATGTTACATATAAATATTCTCCTATAGTTCACTCTGGACTATATTATCCTCTTCGTGGAAGAACGGAATTTCCCCTTCCGGCTGACCCACAAAATCCATTATAGATAGGACTGTCAGCATTTCCAGGGACTCACAGCAAAACACCTGATTAAACTAATGTTAAAACCTGTCTGGATATAAAAACTATGTTGATCTATATACACAACATTCATCCGAAACTTTAACAGGGACTCGAACCCCAAAATCTAAGTCTATCATGCTGCAATTTGCCTGATTGATATCCTACGGAAAATAATTAACTACGGAATTAGTTGTTCACAAATATCAGGTTGGTTCTTCACTGAGACTCACAACACAAAACATGGTTAAATCATGCTAAAACATGCCTAGATAAATATTCTACAAAAAAAAAATTTGCAATGGTTAAGTGGTTCCATAGATATAAATATATATATATATATATATATCCAAATATCCGGCTGAGACTCCACCGGGACTCACACCAAAACACCTAATTATTATACTAAAAAAATGCCTAGATAAATACTCTAGAGAATACTTAAATTACACCACAGTAAATATGTGGTTCCATAAATGTATACAAAAAATCAGCTCGCACTTCACCGGGACTCACACCGAAACACCTAATTATACACAAATAATCCTAAAATATGTCTGGATATTTAGCCAGTATAAAAGTAAAAACCGCACCTCAATTGGTTAAGTGGTTCCAGAGGTCCTAAGTTACAAATATAAATAAATCCGGCCGTTTCTTTCACGGAAACTCAAACGCTGACTGTATGTATGATAGATCCTCACTTAGCAGACATCCGAGGGGATATAAATAAATTCACCACAATTGGTTACCCAGTTCCAGGTATTTTTGCCCACACCCATAAATTCTTAAAAACAGTACAGAACTACAATATTTTCTTACTAAAAGATATCTACATTCTAAACCTTAAAAAAAAAAAATAGAGATATCATGTAAATTGTTTTTAAGCTCGTAAACCAAATACAATACTTCTCCTTGCTTTTCATTTATTTAAACCTCCTTTCTCTTATATTATATTAATACTTGCCTATGAAATGGCCAGTTTTATTATTTGGATTTCCAGAATTGATTTAGTAAAAAAAAAAAAATGTTGACAAAAAAAATTAAATATGAAATTTATTAGAAAATGTTCATCAACGTATGTTCATCAACGTAAATCTTATTAAACTACAATTTTTCTAATATAATATTTATCAAAACTTTTTTCAATATTTATATTGTGGCCATTATGGTAACATTAAATAAACTATGGAGTCTAACTATGGTCCCACAAAGCTATATACAGTCATAATAACGTTGAAGAAACAAATAAATTCCCTTTTATCAATAAAATATGTCCAATAGATAAGATTTTATCAATTTTTTTTTGTTTATATCCGGAAATTGTATAAAATATTTTAAATCAAAATTGGTACCCTTAAATTATATAAAAAAAATTTAAACTCAGTGTCCTAAAAATAAAATAAAAATCTTTAAGATTCAATTTGGTATTTGAGTTACATGTGTAGAATATAATAATTAATCATTAATAAATTCATAATTTACTATTCACAGTAATTAAGATTCTGAAAAGGGGAGACCTGCTTTATGTTACCATGTAAAAACAATAAATGTGGGTAGCACTGATGCCAAAATATTGTGTGGTTTGGATAAATCTTAAACATTAAAAAAAAAAATCCAGGCCATATATTAATGAGACCAAACATAAATAATTAACTAAGTATGTAACGAATAATTGATTTTATTAGGAAGGGAATAAAAAAGTAAAATTAATTTAGTATATCAAACCATTTGAACATCTCAAAAAGAAATATCTCCTCCCCCATCGCTCCTTTGAAACAGTCAAGAAATAGTTTAAAGACTTAAGGCTTTCTTTAAATCCGGCCTTGGGCGTAGCTAGGCAAACTATTCTGCAGTCATGTATGGAGGTATAGCATACCACGCGGGCGTGAGCCAGTAAGTTGCTACCTTACAATCTCGACGGAGGGTACGTTAGTGAATAAAGTATAGTTATCTTACTTTAGATCAGTCATTAGCATGCCCAGCAACTGAATTAAGAGTTCCAGGTTCTGTTCCAGGCATTGGCGAAAGATTTGTCATTAGTGATAATGGAGCTTTCTATCTCTATCTCTATCTCTATCTATCTCTCTCTCTCTCACTCACACTCTCTCTCTCTCCCTCTCATTGATAAATTAAAGGCTAGGAGCTTTTTTTTGTATATTTTGGAATAAAGCTAGTTTGTAAGTTTTGTGTTTATGTAATAAAATTAATTAAAAAGTGCTCAACAAAAACGTATTATAATTTCCTTTTCAATTTTCTTTATTATAGTGCTGGCCAACAGTCGTGAGACCTATGACAGGCCAGCACTGAAAAGTACACTAGTACCATAAAAGCACGTATAATAACATAATTAAATAATTGATAGTAGCTAAATAATTATACATACTGATCAATAATTACAAAAAATAGGACATACTAATGATAAATGACAAGAATAATAAATAACAAACATGAGAGTAGTCAAAGGCTAAGAAAAATGTAAATTATTCGAGGTGGAGCCTCTACAGAGTAAATTAGTTGTAAGGGAGTCCCTTAAATAACTCTTGAGTTTTGCTTTTTTTTTTTTGTGATAAAAGTCAAATTCAACAAATCTGGACTTAGCGCTGTGTATACGACGGCCTACAGGGCTCATCTTGTAAGAGTTATTGAAAAAATATTTAGGATTGCGAGAAGCCCGAGAAGGGACAATAATACCCACGTGATCGAGGGCAAATTTACTAGAAATTAAGTTATTAAAAATATCAAAAACAAAAAGGGCGTCACAATAAAGTCTACGTGAGTAGAAGGTTTGGAGCCCTAAGAGGTTTCGAATTATGTCATAGTCATAATAAATCTGGTTAGTAAAGGATTTATTAAAGCATGAAGCGATAATTATTTTTTTTAACTTTTCTAACATGAGAGAGTCAGTTAAGGTGATGGAATTCGAAGCAACAGTAGCATTTCTAAATTGTATCTAACCAGGGCAAAGTACAGACATCAAAAACAGTCAACTTTCTTAAATGATGAAGTAATAAATTTAATAATTCCAAGTAATTTCAATGATTGGGATATATTATATGATCAACATGATAGTGGAAGTAGAGTTTATTGTCCAGGAGAACACCTATACAATTTATATAACTGGAGAGAACTATGTTATCACTCTCCAGATTATAAATAAAAAATATAGGATTATTTTTCCTAGTGAAATATATAAATTTGGTCTTAGATTGATTAATAGACATTCCATTATCAAGAGGCCATTGTAAAATACCATTTATGTCGTTTTTAAATCCATACAATCCGCAGTTGAAGTGATAATTTTTAATAATTTCACATCATTCGCAAAGAGTAAATAACTAGATGAGGTTATATATTTGACAATAACATCAATAACACATTAAAGAGAAGAGGACCTAAATTAGAACCTTGAGGCTTACCACAAGGAGTTAAAAATGTGTTGGAAGAGTGAGAATCTATTTTAATGGTGAAAGAGATTTTATGTAAATAACTGCTGAGCCAATTTACATATGAGTGGGATAGGCCAATATTACAATGCTTAGAGAGTATAATACTATGCTGACGTGAATCAAATGCCTTATTGTGATAAAAATGGGTAGTATCAACTTGGCCTTGGGTAGAGACTTGATGGGCAACATGATTCAGAAACTCTACTAGATTTGTGAAACTAGATTTATTTTTTATAAATCCATGTTTTATATCGGCGAGTTTGTTCTTTAGATGGTGGAAAGTATGGTCATTTATTATTTTCTCAAATACTTTAGAGAAAGTATTTAGTAGATAAATTGATCTATAATTACAACATTTGTTTTTGCCCCTTTTTTATAGATAGGTGTGACAACAGATTGTTTCCATGTAAGGGGAAAAGTTTCATTTAAAGGCTATTGTTAAAGATATGTGCCAACAATGGGCTGAAAATGTTGGCACAGCCTTTAACAATAAAGATTGTAATTCCGTCAGGCCCAGCACATATAAAAGAACTCAACTTTTTGATAGCATTAACAACTTCCAAGGGTGTAATGTGGCATGGATACAGGACCACGCTAGTTTCAATAACGGGGCAGGTTAGGACTGGTACGGCTGAATTATAAACAGAACGAAAGTAGTTTCCAAACTCATTAACAATTAATAAAGGACCTGCTATAATCTTGCCATTAATTTCTAGGTTAGATGGGGAAACTTTATTCACACGATTATTTTTAACAAATCTCCAAAATTACTTGAGTTTGGATCTAATCATATTTTCTATTGAGTTCATCCAATTGGCTCTGTCTATAATCAAAGTAGTTTTAACTAATTTACGAAAGTGACAAAAATGTGAATAGAATACACTATTATTTGTTTGTTTAAACTTTTTTTTTTCTGATCTAGTATCTATGAGTAGAAGAAAACCAATTCGGATATTTGAATTAAGAATAGTAGTTTGAGGAATATACGTTTTGATTTCCCTTTGGAATAAATTGGTAAAATTATCTACAGTCAAATTAACATATGTGGTAGAATAAACATAAGACCAATCAGCAATGGCCAGGTCATTGTACAGATTACGGTAATAACCACGTGCATAATCAATATATGTGGTGGGGGTGTCATTAATTTTAGTATCAATAGGTACATCAAGTGAAATCAATAAGGGTGGATGAGCTAAATCAATATTCACTAATGAATGAGAGCTTTGAGATAATAAGGGGTGGTGAAAATGAGCAAAAACAAGGTCCAGGAGGTTAGTTTCATTACCAGCTTCATTAAGTTGTTTTAATTCTAATATGTTAGTCGGGTGACCTGGTGGTCTAGGGGTAAGGTGTCGGACTTCTGAGCTGGCGTTCGGGGTTCAATCCTCGGTCCCGGCACAGATTTATCTGATTACCAAACCCTTCCTTCACCTCTGACAAGATGTGTATTAATCACAACTTGTGAATGTGAGGAATGCCAGGCCTCCACCGTGGTTCGGATTCCACGTTAAACTGTAGGTCCTCCATTTCATCTCACAATCACCCTACCATTACACATTAGCGTAAGTGCATATAACCTGAACGGGTAGTAAGACGCAGTGCTAATAATAATAATAATAATATGTTAGTCGAAGCAAGAAGTTGAAATAGCTTTTAATTTAATGTAGGAATGCGAAATGCCTTGAGCATGATGATATTTCCAATCAATTTACAGGCAGTTAAAACCACCAAATAGTATTATTCGATAGGGGTAGTTAGCCTAAGCACCTGCAAGAAATGTAAAGTAATTATTAAATGCTTCGACTGTTATTTGGAGAGTAAGATATATGTTCCCAACTAACAGTTTTTGGCGATAAAATTTAGGGATTTCAATCCAGACACATTCCATATTATTCTCTAGGTCAGTTCTCCTGGCCACACCAGAAATAGTATTAATGACAGAAATGAGAGCACCACCACCCCTTGAGACAGAAGCTTTATCATACGAGTATAACCTATCAGCTCTATAAACAGCATAGTTAGGGGGAAAGTAATTTTCATTAACTAATTCACTAGAGAGCCAAGTTTCAACAAAACAAATAATAGATAATTTATTCAAACAAACATTTGTAAATAATTCCCTTGCTTTGGTCCGTAGACCACGAACATGTTGATAATTTAATAGAATATCACTATTATTTACTGGGTTGGGAGGTAGCCTCCAGACCTCCATCGGTGGTCACGAGTGAAGCTCGAAATGAATCCTCTTGGGAGCCAAGGTCAGATGCAACAGCTGCTTTTTTCAGGGACAGACACACAGGGGGACTCCTCACAGATTATCTGCTCTGGCCGCAACTTCCCATAGTAAGGTGCAATGAGACAGCCAGACGGCCAAATGTCAACATTGTTTATCATGGGAAAATCATCTTCTTTGACAGAAATATGGAAGGAGGAATATGAGTTAAATTTAGTTTTCAATTTTGAACAGACAAGGCAATCAAGATTGAGTTCTTTAGTCAAATAAGATTGAATTGCCAGGGAGGATACTTCAGGAGAAAAACAAGTAACGAATAGAGATTTTTTTTAAAACTTTGTTTGCTGTATATATGTTGGTGGCTGTCTTATTACCAGTCAGCAACTTTCTGACACGCGAGCGCTGAACCGGCCGATCCTGGCGCACGTTGGAATTCATTGAATTGTTTTTACGACGTGACACAACCGTAAAACCATCATCAGTACTTGCTGACGCAGACTGCAACCCAGCTGGTGATTGCACAACAGACTTAGAGTTGACAATAGAGCTTTTTTTTATTAGAATGTAAAGCTTGGCTAAATGTTAATTTGGGTGAGTTCAGTGAATTAGATAGGTGAGAAGTAGATGGGGTGGATTCAATTGGAATAAGAAGATTGCGAAGATAAGGAGCATTGAGTTTCGACTGAAACCAAGTAAACCGGGGATCTGAAAGCTAAAAGCTCCGAAATTTGGGATTTAGCACAGCATTATCGCTTCTCAGATCTTTTACCTGAGTAGACAGATCTTAGACCATGCTGATCAGGGAATTTAACAGCTGTATAGTAACTGCTTCCCGATCAGCTGATGGAGCATTGAAAAGCTCCTCAAAATACTTCTTAACCTGAGGCGGCTTCTGCGGCCACTCTGGAAGAACGGGTGCAAAAGTAGATTTGGTGAGGGTGTCTTCCCCAAATGAAGCTTTAGCCTTTTTAGTACATGGGTTAGACTTGAAAGTAGATATCACACCTTTCATTTTAAAAAAACCCTCATATTCTGCCTCATTAATTTTAAGACAGTCCAGATGAAACCTTGCTTTGCAAGGGCCAGAACACCAAATGAATCTTTGACGGCCAAAGAATGCACGGGAGCATTCAGCACAATTGTTCTCACTGTCCAGCATATTGAATAAGGCCCAAGGAAAGGCAAGCTCACTCTGAGCACAGCACTCAGCACACGGAATGAGGTCACTTGCGGAGCTCCGTAAAAACACGTCCACTCATGGCAAGCGCCAAATGACTGATGATGATAATAATAAGAATAAATAAACTAATGTACGTATGAGGCTGTATGGAAAACTTTTTTATGACTTGAATACAATCTTAATAAAATTTATAATAGATAATTAATTGATAAGAATTAGTAGGGTGCCTTAGAGGAAATGTACCCATGCACAGATAAAGAATTAAAAGACCACACTAAGACTCGCATTTTTAAAATAACCTTCAACTCATCTATATGGAATTCAAACCCCAACCTTTCAGTTTATAGCAGACAAAATTATGTGAATCTAACGTCTTTGATCATTTATCCTCCACTGAAAGTTGAACGCCATTTTTTATCAAGTCCATACTTAAACTTCAGGTAAAGAGTTTCGATTAACAGACAATTATTTGGTTTTGATCTAATTTGGGAGGAATTAGTTCGTTAAATTTACATGACTTGCTTCGGTGGTCCCATGGTCCAAAGCGTCACTCTAGTGTTAGACTAGACTGCCGATGATAAGGAGATAGGGGTTCAGATCCCAGTTGGATGTGATGAAGGTTTTTTACAAACATTGTTTTCCATTCTCTCTCTACGCAAATGAGGATACATTTCCTCTAAATTCTACCTTCCCCATCCCTAACTCATTAGATTAATTAGTACATAATATGTATAACCTGAATAGGTAGTAAGACGCGGTGCTAAAAATAAAAGTGTACATGATCAATGACTTACATTTGTTATAACTATTATGCGCATCTCTTCAACAATCTACCAAGCCAGCATGTACTGCAACCTGTAACACACTGCCCTCAAGTGACGTCACAACCATAGGTAAAAGAAGGAGGGTGATTGTCTACTTGTAATAAGCCTGAGCAGATGAAGTCTTAGGTCACAGCTGGTCAAGAGACTAACACACTACAATACTGTCTTGGACGGGTACATAGACAGTGAATAGAACTGCACAGTCTAGTAGTAACAAGTATATTACCATACCATTGGCTCAGAACAAAGATAGAGTTTAAGATTGCTGTTCCTAATCTTGTCTAGCATCACTTATGTATAGATAGTAAATATCTGGCCAAACACATGACACACTATCTAGTCATCTATTTGAGATTGAACAGGTGCGTATGGCCACGTATGATTTTGTTATAGTAACCTAAACAAGTAACTGGTATATTAAATTGGCACTATCAAGGAATTATCAAATACTGTACCCATCTGGGGTATAAAATCTTTTCATGAAGAGATATCTAATTCATTATCTCAAGTAATGTTGTCCATATCCAAATAAAACCTTATTTAATATCCCTCTTTGTATATCCGAGATCGCCTCTGTGGTATAGTGGTTCCTGGCTACAGATCCAGAGGTCCCAGGTTCGATCCTCAGCGTTTCCAGAATTTTTCTGTGAAGAAGTGGGTCTGGAACGGGGTCAACCTCAGCCTCGTGAGGAAAAATGAGGAACTACTCGAATAAAGGAGTAGCAGCTCCGGTATAGAAAACTGAAATTAAAGGCTGGAGGGTTCTTTGTGTTGACCAAACGACACCCTCTATCCATAAATGTTGGAACTATCATCGCTAACGGTGGTGGCCGCTCGGTCGGTATACTGTAGCTCTATTTTAGGCTCTCTACATGGAAATATTTTGTCAAGGTGAGTTACTGTATATTTTTATGCTCGCTTATAACGAGGGAACGACTGAATATATTTTTAATGTTGTATTATTTAGACTCAGTAAATCTCTACGGAAGGTTTTGGGCTATTGTTAACACAAAATAAAATTAAATTGATGTAGTTCACAGATTAAAGATTTTGTCTTAAACCATGCGATAACTGGTGTATACTCATATTGACTATAGAATTCATTATTTCCTGCTTAACTTGATCGACAAATCCAAATATATGTTAACAATTTAAGTTTAATATAAATATTTTAAAATCGGGGGATTAATGTATTTATTGTTAAGCTTCTAACTGTAATCTACATTTTTAATGATAAGATTTAATGATAAATACAAGTTTCTTAGCAATAATGTATATATCTTACGTTTCCAGGCAACACAGTTACACCAACCCTAACACTATATAGATATTCCCCAATTCCCCGTTTGGGAGATAGTTAAAAGATGATTGTATTATCAATTAAGTATAACAGCTGTAGATGATATTCCAATATTATTTCATTCTTCAAAATTTGAACTCATAACTTTTCTTAGTTGCTACATGTAACAAGACAGAAATAATTTGTTCTGCAATAAAATATTTAAAAATTTAATTTTTACATATTTTTAGTTAATTAACCACCTCCATTGTAACATACCATGTTATTTAGGTTTGATCACATTGTTGAGCCTAGAAATTAACTAGGATGAATCGCCCAACATTGCACTAACAACCGAAAACTAAACACTACATACCAGTTGGAGAACAGCTGGCCGACGCGTCCTCTCTGAGATCTGATATAGACTACACGTACACACCTCGCTGGCTCGCTCGGCTCTACTGATAACACTATCACGGTTCTATCAGATAGTCTACATGATTCATGGATGTCTCGGGTAGATTATATAGATGGGGGTTTTGATATGTTGGGGTATATATAATATAGTGCGCTCCGTTACTCCCCAAAAGGGAGTAGTCTTACCTTGGCTAATTACACCATGGTGTATCTTATAAGATAGGGCCATAGTGCAAGTGCTCAAAATAAGTCGGTTACCTTTTGGTGTACCGACCAAGCGCCTGCCACCATTAGCGAAGATATGTCAACATTTACGGATAGACTGCGGGGGTACACAAAGCTCAGTTATCTCTAGCTTTATAACAGAATGCTACTTTTTTTTATTAAGTAGCTCGATTTGGATCTTCCGAGCTCATTTGACCCATTATGGACCACTGTTTCCAGATATTTAAAGGTGCAGGACTACCCGACTTGGATTGTGCCGAACTTGACTACGATCACATGCAATTATATTGATGAATTGAAGAAAAAACACTGATTTTTACTAGGCTAGCCACTTTTTGGTGGCCCAAAACATACAGTACTGGTGAGTGGCAATCTTGTTGTATTGACAACATCACACGACTGCCTATTATCTTGTTGTATTGACAACACACACGATCTCCCTATTATCTGTTGTTTGACAACACCACACGACTCCCTAATATTGTTGTGTTGACAACACACACGACTCGCTATTATCTTGTTGTATTGACAACACCACACGACTCCTTCTAATATTGTTGTATTGACAACATCACACGACTCCTCTAATATTTGTTGTGATTGACAACACCACACGACTCCCTATTATCTTGTTGTGTTGACAACACCACACTCCCTATATCTTTGTATTGACAACACCACACGACTCCTCTAATATTTGTTGTATTGACAACACCACACGACTCCTATTATCTTGTTGTGTTGACAACACACACGACTCCTCTAATATTGTTGTATTGACAACACCACACTCCTCTATATGTTGTGTTGACAACACCACACACTCCCTATTATTGTTGTGTTGACAACACCACACGACTCCCTCTAATATTGTTGTGTTGACAACACACACGACTCCTATTATCTTTTGTTGACAACACCACACGACTCCTCTATATTGTTGTATTGACAACATCACACGACTCCTCTAATATTGTTGTATTGACAACACCACACGACTCCCTATTATCTTGTTGTGTTGACAACACCACACGACTCCCTATATCTTCTTGTATTGACAACACCACACGACTCCCTCTAATATTGTTGTATTGACAACACCACACGACTCCCTATTATCTTGTTGTGTTGACAACACCACACGACTCCCTCTAATATTGTTGTTTGACAACATCACACGACTCGCTATTATCTTGTTGTGTTGACAACACCACACGACTCCTTCTAATATTGTTGTATTGACAACATCACACGACTCCCTCTAATATTGTTGTATTGACAACACCACACGACTCCCTATTATCTTGTTGTGTTGACAACACCACACGACTCCCTATTATCTCTTGTATTGACAACACCACACGACTCCCTTTAATATTGTTGTATTGACAACACCACACGACTACCTATTATCTTGTTGTGTTGACAACATCACACGACTCCCTCTAATATTGTTGTATTGACAACACCACACTCCTCTAATATTGTTGTGTTGACAACACCACAACTCCTCTAATATTGTTGTGTTGACAACACCACACGACTCCCTCTAATATTGTTGTGTTGACAACATCAACACGACTCGCTATTATCTTGTTGTGTTGACAACACCACACGACTCCTTCTAATATTGTTGTATTGACAACATCACACGACTCCTCTAATATTGTTGTATTGACAACACCACACGACTCCCTATTATCTTGTTGTGTTGACAACACCACACGACTCCCTATTATCTTCTTGTATTGACAACACCACACGACTCCCTCTAATATTGTTGTATTGACAACACCACACGACTCCCTATTATCTTGTTGTGTTGACAACACCACACGACTCCCTCTAATATTGTTGTGTTGACAACATCACACGACTCGCTATTATCTTGTTGTGTTGACAACACCACACGACTCCTTCTAATATTGTTGTATTGACAACATCACACGACTCCCTCTAATATTGTTGTATTGACAAACACCACACGACTCCCTATTATCTTGTTGTGTTGACAACACCACACGACTCCCTATTATTTTCTTGTATTGACAACACCACACGACTCCCTCTAATATTGTTGTATTGACAACACCACAACGACTCCCTATTATCTTCTTGTATTGACAACATCACACGACTCCCTCTAATATTGTTGTGTTGACAACACCACACGACTCCTTCTAATATTGTTGTGTTGACAACACCACATGACTCCCTCTAATATTGTTGACTTCACTTTACAATCTACTGGCTGTTATTGACACATGATCTAGTACAACCTCATGTTGTAAATAGCCTATTCTGGTAGACTAGCTAATGGAAACCTTTATAGTGTTGTGTATTAAATATATTAATATTATAATTATTTCATTGTGTAAACCTCAAATGAATGTCTAGCTATAATTTCAACCACCCCATATCTTTATTTTTTTATCACTGTATCTTACTAGCCCGTTTGGGCAATACGATTATGAACTAATTAGGCTAATGGCTTTAGGGATTAAGAATGCTATATTTAAAGGAAGTGTACCCATATTTGCATAGAGGGAGAGTGGAAAGCCATTTCGGTAAAACCACCCTCAGTACACCCTATCCACATCTCCCCACCATCGACAGTCTATTCTACTGCTAGAGTGACGCCTTAGACTATGCGGCAACCAAAGCGGGTTTTTTGTTTATTATATTAGGCTAAACTCACTACTATCTCACTCTGTGAAGGCAGGGTTTGTGATATTAAAGTGAGTTGTAGCATTAATACTTTTAAGTTGGGATGCAAGGGAACGTGAGCTTAGGTTCATAGTTTTTTAAATTTTCACTTAAAATATTTTTGACCAAAATAAATCAAATATTGCTTCAATAGATCCACTTAGTTTGATTTTCTACACACAGTTAATAATTGTGCACTGCGTTTGAAAAGCCCTCCCAAGGTTCTTTGTCTGTCAGCGCCAAGACTAGTCCTAGCGGCTATTTATAGAACCCCCAGTTCCATGGTCGATATACGTCATGCTCGACCTTACCACACGAGGTTCTGACACGCGACACCAGACATCGCGCCGCTCAGTAGATGTAGGTCATGGCAACAAATGGCGTGTCGCGTCGTTGAAAGGGAGGGGATGTTCCCACACTAGAAAAAAAAAAAGAGCAATAACATGCCATGATAAATATTATGTGGTGTGAAAGTCGTGTGTGTGAGTAATAATGGCCGCCGGGGCAAAGAACGGAAATGGTGCGTCTCGGAGGGAAACGGCGGGCG
Organism: Timema podura; assembly: GCA_033556935.1. NCBI lineage: Eukaryota > Metazoa > Arthropoda > Insecta > Phasmatodea > Timematidae > Timema > Timema podura. The sequence continues at coordinate 51,386,726 of JAVRXN010000004.1, read as the reverse complement.
ACGATTCTTCAGAGAGTGATGGCGAGACGGAGCCGGCAATGTCGTTCCATCGCAGATTGTCCACAAACCGGGACATCAAGAGAACCGTAAGTACCCCGTTTCCCGGGGGTCAAATGGGGGAAAGAAAAGAGGCGTGGCGCTCTTGTTTACATCGCTGCCCTAACCTAGGTATCGACCCGGACGCCGGCGGAGCGAATTATTCGCTCGCTAATTCATATTTCGCGGGAGGTTGAGTTTTGAGTACGAACGACATAATAATTCTGTATTGTTATGCAGAAAGCGGTGGTGGTTCGCATTGTTGTGTTATTGAGTGTTAATAATTTACAACCCATCCACCCATATACTCGCGTATTTATTAAAATAAATAGTTTTAAATATGGTTGAATACGATTATAATAATTTCACAACACATAACCTAAAAGTTCTTTTGTTCTTTTTTCCTTTCGATGAAACAACGAACATAGTCTTGTGTCCAGGTTATCTATCTACCGGCTACAACCAAGAAATTTAAAACAAGCTCATTGAAACAAGGTTTCGTCCCACACGGCTTGAAACCCATTATTTAACGCAGGAAGACATATTCCGTAGGTCAGAAAAATGTTAGCACGTAACGGGACGAATCCATATCATAATAGTAGACCGCAATAAGATTCAATAGGAACAAAGGTGTGCATGGGATTTATAAAAAAAATTAGCTAAAACAATGTTGATATATTTCTACATCAAGTTTATTGATATCACTTTTTATAGATACAATCGATACATGTAAAATAATACTAATAGCACGTAGACATAATATCAAAGCTAACAGCAAAACAATATATTTGTTTTTAAAAACTGTCCTTAATCCTATTAAAGACCAGGGTTGGTATCAAAGCTATTATCCAGAGCTCCTTTTAATAATTACAAATATATAAAACCTTTGATGGGATATTATAAAATTATACCGGTGATGAAATGTGATTGGGTCATTGGGGGCAAAACCTTATGCGTGTAGGGGGGAGGGCAGTAAAAAAAAGGGGGGTTTTGAGGGACTTGTTTCTCCTCCCCTAGCCTAAAAAGTTCTAGGGCCCTCCCCCTGCAAACGTTTGACATTTTGATTATTTTAAGCTAATGGAGTGACCCTAGATATATATTTTTTAAACTCCTCTTGAATATATTTGAGGTGGTCTTTCCTTCCTTTTTTTATGTTGATGCCCTTAAAAGATATTTAGAACGGTCCTCCCCTGATTTGTTTGAATATTAATTAAATAGGCCTACCTTTAGATTCATTAGCTATTTGGATTTCTTCATAGTCATATCTGATTCGAAAATATAAGAGGGGAGTGAAATAAATCTATAGTGGGGGCAAAATTTATTTCCAGAGGACAATGCCAATCCTTCTTTGAAACTCCACTCCCCAGTTCTTCCACCACTGGATGTGCCTTTATTTAATAATTACGCAGTATAATTTTTTTTTTTTAGCACCGCGTCTTACTAACCGTTCGGGTTATACGCTTAAGTACTAATTACACTAATGGATTAGGAATAGGTAAGGTTGAATATAGAGGAAGTGAACCCGTATTTGCGTGGAGGGAGAGTGGAAAACCATTTAGGAAAAACCACCCCCAGTTCACCCGACCGAGATTCGAACCTCGATCTGCCCGTCCTCGGTGGTCTGGCTCAACACGACTGGCGCGTTATCCAACTACGCCACCGAGGCGGGTCAGTATAAATGATCAGACTTGGAGAGAAGAGGCGCTTTAGAAGTTTTTAAATACTAGACAAATATAAAGCACTTAATAAATTTAATACCTGCCCTTAGTTACTATAAAAATTAGTTCCAGATAGATTCTAGAGGGGTTTAATACCCGTAAACTTTATTCGCCTGCCGCCGTTGGAGGGCTGTGAACCACAAAACCCACTGAAATGTTGACCTGGCTATGGTATGATAATAGCACATTTTTGAAACCAGATGGAAACCGTTTTCTGAGCGGCGTGCATCAGGCTGGGGGGGGGGGGGGGGGGGAGACACCGGATCGGTGAGACATGCCCTGACGCAAATCTTCGAATTTTAAGAACTGACCGTAAAATCGAAAATGACACAAGCTTTCAGTTAAATCCGAAGTTATTAAAATCGAGGTCCGTAAAATCAAGGGCTTATCATGCTTTTTACAAATTTAACTAGAGGGAGCGAGGTCTACTGTTCACAAGAAATACTAGCTAGTTTATAAAATTGTCTTCTTGTGAAAATTGGACTGTAACTCCAGAACGTTTGGTTTTGAAGTTTCTGTTCTTCCCCGACATAAAGAAGTAACGAATGATGATCAGGCCTGTCGTCGTGGTCCCCGCGTTGGCCCTCTACGAAAATAGCCGTTCAAACCTCGGCACCACTGGCTGGCTGGTAGTAAGTAGACACAAGTAGCGGTGTTTACTATGGAGCATAGTGACGTCAGGAGACCCGCAGAGCCTCTGCCAAGACGGTAGGTAACCAAGGGGAAATCAAAGTGCCATCTAGAAAACCCCTACTTATTTTTTGAATAAGTTTTAAAGAACACTAAGGTCATCATAAAAAAAACACGTATTGGGATTTTATATCTTAGTTGGGAATTCTACTTTAATATTTCACAGTGTATTGTAATCGGGATTTTTTTTACCTCAAGATAATGACGGATCTCAAAGTTTTGTGTGACCCCGAACTCAAAAAATTTGATTTTAGTTAAAATACAATAATTATCTATACATATCAACATTATAATTGGTTCAAAAAAGGGATGAGGCTACTGGGGATTGGAGGAGGTTACATAATTGTGAATTGCATACCCTGTAGGCCTACTTACCACAAAACATCGTTAGGATGATAAGATCTCGTAGATTATGAAGGACAGGACAAGCAGCGTGAATGGGAGATTCTAGAACCATTTTCAGGGTAGTGATTGGCAAACCCAATGGGAAGACTTAGACTCAGATGGGAGGATAGCATTAGAATGGACCAGAAGAGATAGGTTGTATTGAGGTGGATTGAATAGAACTAGTACAAGATAGGGACAGGGTGTAACGAGGTTTACTGAATAGAACTAGCTCAAGATAGGGATAGGGTGTAATGAGGTGGACTGAATAGAACTAGCTCAAGATAGGGATAGGGTGTAACGAGGTTGACTGAATAGAACTAGCTCAAGATAGAAATAGGGTGTAATGAGGTGAACTGAATAGAACTAGTTCAAGATAGGGATAGGGTGTAATGAGGTGGACTGAATATAACTAGCTCAAGATAGAAATAGGGTGTAATGAGGTGAACTGAATATAACTAACTCAAGATAGGTATAGGGTGTAACGAGGTTGACTGAATAGAACTAGCTCAAGATAGGGATAGGGTGTAATGAGGTGGACTGAATAGAACTAGCTCAAGATAGGGATAGGGTGTAATGAGGTGGACTGATAATAACTAACTCAAGATAGATATAGGGTGTAATGAGGTGGACTGAATAGAACTAGCTCAAGATAGGGATAGGGTGTAATGAGGTGGACTGAATATAACTAGCTCAAGATAGAAATAGGGTGTAATGAGGTGGACTGAATATAACTAACTCAAGATAGGGATAGGGTGTAACGAGGTGGACTGAATAGAACTAACTTAAGCTAGGGATAGGGTGTAACGAGGTTGACTGAATATAACTAACTCAAGATAGATATAGGGTGTAATGAGGTGGACTGAATAGAACTAGCTCAAGATAGGGATAGGGTGTAACGAGGTGGACTGAATAGAACTAACTTAAGCTAGGGATAGGTGGCGTAATTTTGAAAGGGGGCAAAGAACTTTCAAGTTACTTAATGCCATAAAATAAGTAAGACAAATAGTATTTAACGCATGATAATATTTGTAGTATGAGTTTAAATATATATTTAGTATACTTAAATGTATATTAACATAAACTTGTTATAGCCTATATGTGTATGGGGCATAATGTGATAGGGGTGAGGAGGTTATAAGGAATTATAACTACTCTGTTTCCAGGGAGAAAGAGTGGTAAACCATCTATAAATAAATGCTACGTCACAATCGTACTAACTTTCTCAATAGTGTATCTTAGTTTGTAACGAGATTTTCAATAATAGGTTCTCAGTAAATCACCTCTATGTAAGTTTACATCATAAAAAAACCCCATCATATTGTTAACCACAATTAACACTCTTCATGTATAAATGTTAAACAATATTGCTAAAACAATTTAAAATAATCAAATTTTCAAGAATTAATTATTTGTAAAAGATATATTCTTATTATAAGGTAGTCATTTTTAAGCTAAATCATAAAGAGCTCTTTTGAAAAATCTCAAATTTTCTTAAATTTGGTCTAATTAAACTACCCTTAAAGTAATTTACTCTCCGCTAAGACATTTTACTAAAGACAATAATAGTTTTCCTTAAGTATTTAAGTCCTCAGCAGATACATTTTCCAAAATATATTAATAGTTTTTCCCAAGTCGTTTAGCTCTTGGCTGATACACTTAACTAAACACAATAATATTTTTGATCACTTTATTTATATCTCAAACGACATATTTTATTAAATACAAGAATACTTTTTCAAATGTTGTTTGGATGTTTTAATTATAAATATATATATATTATTCTGTCAGCCCCCCTAGATTTCAGGTGGGGTGGAAAGGAATATGAATCAAGGCCAGTATTTTTGCATTTTTTTATATACCTATATATATATACATAAAATATTGTTTCAGTAGATGAGATTACTTTGTTTTTCATGATATTGTAATCTTAATAGTAAATATTTGTAATGGGCATTCTGTAACTCGTTTATAACTTTTCCTAGTCATTTAAAATGTCATCAAATGTCAATATACGAGTATAACAGATTTTGGGGAATTGTTAATATCAATATAAATATAAAATTAAACTATACATTTCTACTATATTATTTATAATAATGATTTTAAACAACAAATATACTGGCTTTTATTTCCTTTCATTCTACCTTAAATGTAAGGCCCCTAAATCTGTGTTTGACAACTCTAATCACTAAGCGGAGGAACGAGCTTCTAATCTAAATAAAAAAATATTAATTGAATGTCTAAACTAACACACACACACAAAAGAGTGGTTGGCTTCACACTCTTGGGACAAAGTTTATCAAGGAGGTTAATTAGAGTGTGACAACAGTATGAGGATAAAGGGAAGAAAAAGAGGGAAAATAGAAAAAAAAATATAGAGCGCCAAACTTTATTAATTGCTCCCTCATGAATAATGAGTTGGTGTTTTCCTATGCTTGCAAATGACCTTTCCTCTATTCCTCAATGTGGTGAAGTTCGTTAGTAAATCATAAGCTTTTAGCATGTGTGAACAGAATCTTTCACCACAATCTCCTCCCTATTCAAAGATACGTATTAATGTATTTGTTTTTAAATTGAGGACCCCCCTTGCGTGAAGAAGCATATACTTTCACTGTGGTTTATCTGGACAGAATGTTCTGTAAAAATGGAAGGATAGGCCTAGATGATGAAATCGACAGACAAGTGAATGCATCTCGGAGAGTAGTTGGATGTTTGTGGAATATTGCAAAGAATGAAGTAGTATCATGAGGCAAAGATTGCAGTATATAAAAGTGTGTTCACACCAACATTATTTTATGGATGTGAAGTGTGTGTCAGGAGAAACACAAGAGCAAGGTGAATGTGGTTGGAATGAGATATCTAAGAAATGTATGTGTAAAAACTCGTATGGACAGAGTCAGTAGTGAATGGGTGCTGAAACAGTGTGGTTTGAAAGTGAATTTAATAGGTCAAAGTGAAAGAAGCGTCTTAGGTTGGTTAGGGCATGTTGAGAGGATGAGTGTGGATTGAGTGAAGAAGCAAATATTTGAAAGTTGAGTGTGTGGATTAAAAGAAAGGGGTAGGCCATGTAAGACGTGGCTAAACGTTGTAGACGAATATGTGACAAATAGGAACATTAGGTGTTTTAAGAATAAAAGAGCATGTATGACTCGGTGTATGGATGTTGTTGAAGCGAAGTACGTATGCAAGGATAGAGAAGTGTGGAGAAAGCTAGTGAGGATGGATTTAATACGGAGTTGTTTTTTTAATTATACGTACAGTTTCTTACCTACCCCGTAAGGGGATGTCGTGATTAGGTATGTATGTATGTAAGTGGTATTTTCTATGAAAATGGCAGTAATAAGGCTGCAAAAATGCCCTTGATTATATAAAAACTTATGTTATGACTACATTTAAAATTATATTTTTAAATAATAATAAAATAGTTTTTTTATCATTCACCCTAATAATATAAGTACAACATTTTACGTACATCATCATTGGAAATTACCTAAACTTATCCTTTGATGCTTTTTAAAAAAAATATAAAATGTAATGTCACAGAGACATAATAATAGCTTTCCACAAAATTTTGGCGTGAGCCCTATTTTAAAATAGTAACCTACTTTTAAAAAATATTATAAATGGATTTTCACCTTTACTATGCGTCTTAGTGCGTCTAAAATACCCCCTTATTAAAAAAAAACCCTCAATCTGTAGGTCTATGTTATGTTTTGTTAACTTTATATTAATACTGACTCTAATATTATGCTTTTTCTTAATTACAACTTGTGAATATTTGGAATGCCAGACCTCCACCGTGGTTCGGATCCCACGTTAAAATGTAGGTCCTCCATTTCATCTCATAATCACCCTACCATTAAACATTAGCGTAAGTGCGTACAACCCGAATGGGTAGTAATACGCGATGCTAATAATAATAATAATAATATTATTAATAATAATAATAATAATAATAATAATAATAATATGCTTTGATTTTTATACTTTCTATTTAACGTTGGTTTACTTAATCTACCATTATTTTAGATTAATATATACCTATATTTACTGGATATAACCATTTTTATGAAAAGATTATGGCAACTCATAAAGTATAAAGTTTTTTTAACCCAATTACAACTGGCAGTTAAATTTAAATAATATTTCCTCTCCTACGCTGTAGAGCTATGAGATCTCCCTTTAAATAATTTTTAGTGACACACAATGTTCAAAATTCTTTAGTATTTATTTTTGGTATTTTAGTACGGCACAACATAACAACATAAACATTATTCCACTCTACTATTACACATGTGGTCATTATAACGTGAGTCTGTGAAAACATTTGTTTAATCTTGCTAAGTGGCTTGTGCTTGGCCTGGTTTCCGGGGCGCGGGAGAGGTTGGGGGATAATCTCCCATTCGTGTTCTGGAGGTGCGTGTGTATTGTGTATATTGTGTTTATGATGGAGGGAGACAACGCCCAAACCACCAGGCCTTGTCCCATTCAAGGGCATGAACACACGATGATCATAACAGGGAGAGTTATCCCTTAGGGAGGGGGGGAATTATTGCTTGATCAGGGGACCCTGACTGGTTTCCAAGAGATACTCTAGCTCACTGATGGAATGTGAAATGTCTAAGGCGTCACTCTCACAATAGACTAGACAACCTATGACGGGAAGATCGGGGTTCGAATCCCGATCATGCTTATTAATAATAATAATATTTAGCACCGCGTCTTACTACCCGTTCGGGTTATACGCTTAAGTACTAATTACGCTAATGGATTAGGAATGGGGAGGGTTGAATTCAGAGGAAGTGAGCCCGCATTTGCGTAGAGGGAGAGTGGAAAACCATTTAGGAAAAACCACCCCCAGTTCACCCGACCGAGATTCGAACCTCGATCTCCCCGTCCTCGGCGGTCGACCTCAACACGACTAGCGCGTTAGCCAACTACGCCACCGAGGCGGGTATCATGTTTATTGAAGGGGATTTTCCGTAAATGTTTTTTCAATCTTCCGTCACAAAATGCGGGTACACTTCCTCTAGAGTAAATTTTACTCATCCCTAGTATATTAACTTAATTAGTACATATGCGTGTAACCCAGGAACGGGTAGGATGCGTTGCGAATTTAAAAAAATAAATAAATATATCAAATCGGGTTGAAACGGACAGATACATCACACATTTTTAATAGATTTTTTTTATTTGAGATATTTGACGTGCTGCTTCTGAATCGACTGATCATATCAGCAAACACCAGAATTTCTCTGAGTGAGAGCGAAAGGGCCTACCAACTATCTCGTGAAAGGTATTTTCTCATACCTTCCAGTGTTATTTTACATGCCACAAGCGACATAGAACCGACGGCTTTACTTCCCCTCCGAAGCAAGTTATGCTAAGAATTTTTATCACTCAAGAAAAAATCCATCCACCCCGGCTGGGTTTGAACCCACGAACGTCGGGTCCTGAGGCGAACACTTTAATTCAATAATCTCGACCAATTGCACTAAAAATGTTTTTTATGCATAAGATACTGTGATTCCCCTACCCACTTTCCACGCTAAAGTGAGAGCTTGATATAAACCACCTATACCTCAGTTTTAGCTTATGTGGTGCTGACTGACAGTTCACAGCTGAATTCTGACAGTCAACATTTAGGTATATACCTAAATTTTGACTGTCAGAAGTGACAACTGCTAAAGACATGTTTTTTGCAGATCATATGGTTCGGCGTAGGGATACATAATTTGGTCTGGTAGCTTTTCAAAGCCGTCAGAAATCAGCTGTGAGCTGTCAGTCAGCACCACATAAGTTAAAACTGAGGTACAGGTCCTTGGAACAGGTCGTTCCTAGGCCGTATTTTAAAATATACGAGATGCATTTGTTTTTCTATACCACCTCTTCCTACCTGTTTGTAATATGTACGAATATATATTGATTACTCCAATGTAAAAGAGATAGGAAGGGTATAATCTAGAGAAAATGTACCCACACGCGTGGGGATAGTTTAAAAAAACCTTTAGAAAACACAACCTTCAATAAACCCAGCGTAGATTCAAACTCAGACCTCCCCATGAATGGCAAACCAGACTAAAGTAGCTTGACGTGTATACAGTGTGCCTATCGTAAAAAAAAATTACTATAGCACCGCGTCTTACTACCCATTCGGGCTATAAGCTTAAGTACTAATTACTCTAATGGGTAAGGAATTGAGAAGGGTTAATTTAGAGGAAGCGAACCCACATTTGTGTGGAGGGAGAGTGAAAAACCATTTTGGAAAAAAAAACACCCTCAAGTTCACCAGACCGAGATTAAAACCTCGATCTTCCCGTCCTCGGCAGTCTAGCTCAATATTAAACTAGCGCGTTAGCTAGCTACGCCACCTAGGCGGGTCCTATCTTCAAAAAAACTAATTAAAGTATATGTACGTTCCTTTCAATTAGTGAAAGCTGAACACAGTTTACTTCATTTAAAGACTTCTTCACAGTCACTTTTCTTCTTGGGTCTCACTCACAAGGTCAAATATAGGTATTTTAGTGTTCAGTATTTTTTAGCTGTTTTTTAGTTTTGCATAAAAATTGTGTTTATTTAGTTTTGTTCCTTTTTTAATTGATTGAAACAGTTTTACTTAATGCTCATTGCAACCATAATTATTTCACCTAATAGAGCCACTGTTAGTGTGATCTTACACTAGCATCGTAAATTTTGATTTTTTTTAAAAGTTATTTCATAATTTTTCATGTCATTTATATTTATTTGTTAGTAAATTTAAACTTTTTTTTTGTATTCACTGCAGCAATGCATCGATTATGCGATTCCAGGCCATACGTCGTAACAGGTATGCTCTCAAATGAGGTGGATGCCATTAGAGCTAGGTCAGGCCTCGCATGTCACGTGACAAGTTTTGAGTTATTGCTCAGCTTCCCAAACCCTTTCTTGTCACACAGCCTTATATAACCAGCATCCCGTGAGTAATTAGAATAATGGAAAAATGGAAAAAATGTGTCGTTCGGTTTAAAAAAAATAATGACAAGGGAAATTTTATATTAAAATCAATATTTGTTTACCGCCTTCATTTACCCAAGTCTCCAGCCCCACGCACAAAGGCATCAATCTCGTATTGTTAGGTTTACCGGTGACGGGATTGCTGGGGTTCATATCTCGTTCGGTTATACCAACAGTGGTTATAAATAAACGGTTTTCCACTTTACCTGAACGTAAATATGGGTACACTTACTTTAAAATTATAGCTTGTTCAAACCTATCTCATAAGTGTAATCAAATACTTACAGCCAGGTAGTATGTCGTGAAATAAATCAAAGATACGGGAGGGAAATATACTGTATACTCTTATTTTAAAATAAGTTTTATCTATAATATACATTTTTTGACTAATCTTTATTAATAATTTAAAAAAAGTTTTTCTTTCGATTTATTTGATTGTAGACCTTAATAATAATAAAAATAATAATAATAATAATAATAATAATAATAATAATAATAATAATAATAATAATAATAATAATAATAATAAAATTTGTGTCTGTTGTCAAATACATACTGTATTTTCATTTTCCAGATTTTTTTTTAAGTTCATATGATTCAACACAACGAAACGGTTTAATCTATGGGGTGGAGATGAGAAGAGATGTTTAGAGGGAGTGCACCACCATTTGTATGTAAATAAGATAGTAAAGACATGTGTAAAACCAACTCTACAATTCACTCTCTAGTGAATTGTGAGTTTGTTGCCTTAAATCTTAGACCAAGCTATTACCGGTGAGGGTATCATATTCCTCAGATAATTTTTTTTTTTTTTTTTTTTTTTTAGCACCGCGTCTTACTACCCGTTCGGGTTATACGCTTAAGTACTAATTACACTAATGGATTAGGAATTGGGAAGGTTGAATATAAGGGAAGTGAACCCGCATTTGCGTGGAGGGAGAGTGGAAAACCATTTAGGAAAAACCACCCCCAGTTCACCCGACCGAGATTCGAACCTCGATCTCCCCGTCCTCGGTGGTCTGACTCAACACGACTGGCGCGTTAGCCAACTACGCCACCGAGGCGGGTCTCAGATAATTAATTACCTTCTAGTCTTATATACTTTACATTAATAGTCCAGCAAATAGGTGTTCAAAACAATAGCCTTATATAAAGTTTTACGGGAGTTTTAGAAATTGGTGGGATTACTAGATCTTGAGGTCACATTTTGAGACTAAACGTTTTTGCTGGAAACCCCCCCCCCCCCCAAAAAAAAAAGTGTAAAAAAAAATTTTTTTTTTCTTCGTTCCAATTCACTTTTAGATAAAAATATGTCTATACTAAATTAAAAAGCCACGTGATCTAACGCACTACTCTAGCTTAGACTGCCGTAGACTGCTGTAGACTATACTGCCGACGACGAGAAGATTGAGGTTCGAATCTCGGTCGGGTGTACTGAAGTTGGTTTTTTCCAAAATAGTTTTCTACTTTCCCTCCACGCCAATATGGGTACACTTCCTATAGATACAATCTTCCAAATCTCTAAAGCCATTAACGTAATTAGTACATAAACGTATAACCCGAAAGGATAGTAAGACTCGGTGCTAAAAAATATTCAAATTTTATCTTCCTCATCCCATTAGTGTGAATACGCATGAATAGTCCTGACGAGTTGTACAACGCGCAGCACGAGAAATTAAAACAAAAAAGAAACAAATGCTCCATTTAATGAGGACGTGGTCCAGCGCAGATTGAATCCCGCGTGGAGCTGCTATCAGAGGGGGTGACTGTGGTGGCGTCCGGTGACGTCATCCCCACCTCTCTGACTTCCTGTTCCGGTCCCATCGACCCTCTCAGTTCTACTGGCAGAAGCAGAAACTAGGTCACGTGGCATACCGCGCCATCTGTCACGGCTTCTCTTCATTGTCAGCTGCGATAAGGGCGACAGTTATCGGGCTCTGGTATTGATTCTAGTCTCTATTGAATTTTGAGAAGTGACCCTCTTCACATGAAGCTACTTGCGGTTGAATGGGGGCGACTTGTTGCCTGATGCGTAAACTTTACTTAGGACGTAGGGAAATATCCTGTGATACTGTTTTATAGATATTATCGATATTTTTTTATTATTCATGTGAACTACATTAATACCACTTAATGTTTTAGAATGAATACTCATGCTAAAAATTGTAATAATGAAAATGATGAAAAATAATAAAGAATAAGGGAAAAAATTAAAGCGTGTAAATTTTATGAAGAAAGTCCATTAGGGAAAGAGGGCGAAGGTGAATCTTCTTCTCTTCTAACATATTGAGGAAATACACACACAACACACCACCATGCACGTACAGTATACTTGGACATTATCACCTGTTATCAACCTCGAAACAGAAAGAGAAGAGGAAATAACTTTACACAAACAATGAATTACTCCATTCAAAAATTCAGGTGACTACCGAAATATTACTCTATTAGTGTTTAAATGTGTGTGTGTGACTACTTTAACTATAGTAGACAGAAGAAAAGCAAGATGTCACCTTCCTGTATTGGATTCTTCCCAAATTTTTCTTCTTTTCCCAGGTGGGCGGGCTTTCTTCATAAAATTTACACTTATTAGTTTATTTTTTCATTTTTTCTTTATTTTTTTATCAATTTCCATCATTACAAAATTAATATACTATAGCATATATGTTCTTTCAATTAGTGACATTCTCAATAATTTGTATTTTGGTAACTGCGTTCGGATTATATTCATATGGACAAATAATGCTAATGGGGCTAGGGATGAGGGAGATTTGACTTAGAGGAAGTGTACCAGCGTTTGCCTAGAGAAATATATAAACATCTTTAGGGAAGGCCACCTTTAGTACACCCGACCGGGATCTGAACCCCGAAATCCCCATCAACGTCAGTCCAGTCTATTTGGAGAATGACGCCTTTGACTATTCAACCATTGAAGCGGGTCTTCCCAAATTTAATCATAGATCAAATTTTAAAAAAAATACTTACCGTGTACAATAATTTATCTCTTAGCGAATGACCTGCACTGGTAGGCACGCAGACAAAGGCGTAGTCTCGTCCCTTTTGGTTAGCTCCTGAGGAAGGCAGGGGTTCACATTCTGGTGTGCTTAAAATTGTTCGCTAAACGTAAATACTGGTACACTTCTTCTAAATTACACCTTTCTCTTTCATATCCTACTAGGTTCACATGTTAATAAAACCGAAGGGCAGTAAGATATGAGGTACTAAAGAAAAAGTTAAGTTGATAAGGTCGGAGTTCGAATACCGTCAGGGCTTAGGGAAGGTGTTTTTCCACATGTCATTTATAACTGTAGTTTTAAAATTCTCTCTCAGTGCTAATGCGAGCGATATTATTCTAAAACTATTTTCTCATTTAGAAGTGTATTAATCACAACTTGTGAATGTGAGAGAATGCCAGGCCTCCACGTGGTTTGGATTCCAGTTAAACTGTAGGTCCTCCATTTCATCTCACAATCACCCTACCGTTACACATTAGCATAAGTGCGTATAGTCCTGAACGGGTAGTAAGACGCGGTGCAATAATAAAAAATAATAATAATAATAATAATAATAATAATAATCTTTCTCTTTTACACCCCTTAGATTAAGACTTTTTTTTTTACTCTCCCACTACACCCCACTCCCGTTTGGGCCTTAGGTATATATTAATAACACTAAGTGGTATAGAGATGAGGAAGAATATTATTATTATTATTATTATTATTATTATTATTATTATTATTATTATTATTAGCACCGCGTCTTACTACCCTTCGGGTTATACGCACTTACGCTAATGTGTAATGGTAGGGTAATTGTGAGATGAAATGGAGGACCTACAGTTTAACGTCGAATCCGAACCATGTGGAGGCCTGGCATTCCTCACATTCACAAGTTGTGATTAATACACGTCTTGTCAGAGGTGAAGGAAGGGTTTGGCAATCAGATAAATCTGTGCCGGGACCGAGTATTGAACCCCGGACCCTCAGCACAGAAGTCTGACCCCTTACCCCTAGACCACCAGGTCACCCATGAGGAAGATAGAACTATAGGAAATGTACCCGCCTTTACGTGAAGGTAGAGTGGGAAACTATTTTGGAAAAAAATACTCTCAGTATACTCGATCGGGAGTCGATTGGTACTCTCCTTCAGTTAGACTGACATCTAGTCCTCGTGTGCAACAATACGGGCAGAAACACTTGACTTTATAGAGTACACGATGTGAAATAGGTAACCCCATAATGTGCCATTTACGATTGTGGGCCTCTTTTGATGTATGTGAGTGTACTAAGTGGAGTGGAACTCATCCCCAGCTGTCACAACCTAAACTAGAGCCTGTTATCCATCTTTGGAAGGCTCAGCTATAATCCAACCACTATCAGCTCGCTCTATACATGACCTTTCAAGAATATCTGGATCATAATTAGTAATTATCTATACTCCCAGGTCCAGCCCAGGGGTTTCATGCACCCTAGTTGTACTCTGTATCATATAAATAAACCGCACCCCATGAGTGACTCAAAAGGGTGGCTAAATACAGGAAAATAAAAACAAGATATAAATAATTCAAAAGTAAGTGGTGACTCACCCCCTCAATAAATGTGAGCAAAAATATTATCATCTTTTTTCTTTTATATACGGAAGATTTTAATAAAATATCAAATTGAATCGTTGACAAAGAAACCTCGAATGCCCTAAAACAATCAAAGTGATTTTGCGTTTATATTAAATCTTTTATGTTATGTTATGCTTTTATGTCATGCTAAATAAAAAAAATAGTTTCCCGTTTAGATGGTCGAATAATCTAATTCGTAACTCTGACAATAGACTAGACTGCCGATTACGAAGAGATCTGGGTTCAAATCTCGGTCGACTGTACTGAAGGTTAGATTTTTCCTAAAAAAAAAAAATTTCTTTCCCTCCACGCAAATGCGGGAAGACCTTATTTAAATTCAACCTTTCTCATTCCTTACACACTAGCTTAATTAGTTATGCATTTAACCTGAACTGTTAGAAATACGTCAACTACAAAAACAAGCGAATCTATTTTTAAGCTCTTGAGTCTGGTACTTGAGATAAGCGTTTACAAATGAGAGGGTACTCAACTGTTATTTTTTCTAGCACCGCCTCTTACTATCCGTTGGGGTTGAACGCCTAAGTACTAATCACCCTAATGGTTTTAGGAAGTGTACGCACATTCACGTAGAGGTAGAGTAGAAAACTATTTAGGATAAATCACCTTCAGTAGACCCAAGCGAGATTCGAACCTCAATATCCCCACAATCGGCCATCTAGTATAATATGAGAGCTAGGCCTTTGACCATGCGGCCATCAAAGTGGGTAAAAATGTTGTTCAACTGGTGGTTCGGCCATATGCACATTTTTTTTTAAGGCCAGAGAAGTGAAGGCAGGAAATATCTCATAAACGAAGCGTCGGACGACATATTTATGTTTTCTTGAGAGGTTCAACTTGTTTATACTCGTGTTTAAACGTTTAACACAAGAATTATTCAATTTAGCCGCCATTCCATAATCAACTAGTTAACAAGGGGTACGTTACGCATTGATGGGCACGCGGGATAGATGTCAGGTTCGTCTAGTTTGATTTGTAATTTTTTAAGGAGATCAGGGTTCAAATACTGTATGTGTTGTACATTGATTGATTTTAGTTTTAGGGTAGGATGGAAGGGGACGCAAGAAAAGGCCAGTGTTTTTTGCAGTTTTTATGGCAAAAGTTCTTTGGCCAAAATAAATAAAATAATGCTCAAATACAAACAAATAATTTAATTTTCTTCGTATGGTGGGTGACCTCAACATTTCTTTAATATGTGTTAAGAGTGTCCTGGAATTTAATGACAACTTTTTCTCTTCATTTAAAAAGTTTCTCATCTAATGCCGCTACTCATGACAGATATTCAGGAACTGTTGATATCTCCATGTGAATAAAATTAAACTTTGTGTTTGTACTGGAGTGATATTTTATTTATGTTGACCAAAAAATGTTTTGTCATAAAAACTGCAAAATCGCTGGCCGTTTCTTGCATCCCCTTCCATCCCACCTTAAATGGATGTTAACTCTATCTCGTCACTAAAATTTGGGTACATTTACTTTAGGTTTTACCTTAATATTTATATCTACTCCTTCAGCGTGAATGTGGAGTTAGGGTTCGGCCAGACTGACAAGCGTGCGAGCGAGCGCGTAAGCGACTAGGTGGCCACACTGGCGAGCGCGCGAGCGAGCGAGCGAGCGCGTGATTAGCTGATACCTCTCGTTATTTGTTGACGAGGAGGCTCCGAATTTTGGCTGAGTGAGTTGAGGGTGGTTTTAACAAGTGATTTATTGTTGTGGTTTTCTCCTCCTCTCTCCACGCTAATGGTGATTCTTATTTGTAAAGGCCTACTTTGATAATATTGAAGTATTTTAACATATCAGTTTTATATAAATATATACATGGTTTATGATCTTAGCAATTAAATTAGGCCGTTAATAGCAAGTGTGCTAATAATAAGAATTGACTAGTCAAACGGTGACCTGGTGGTATAGGGGTAAGGTGTCTGACCTCTTTGCTGAGGGTTCGGGGCTCAATCCTCGGTCCCGGCACAGATTTATCTGATTGCCAAACCCTTCCTTCACCTCTGACAAGATGTGTATTAATCACAACTTGTGAATGTGAGGAATGCCAGGCCTCCACCGAGGTTCGGATTCCACGTTAAACTGTAGGTCCTCCATTTCATCTCACAATCACCCTACCATTGCAAATTAGCGTAAGTACGTATAACCCGATCGGCTAGTAAGACGCGGTGCTAATAATAATAATAATAATAATAATAATAATAATAATAATAATAATAATAATAATAATAATAAATAGTCAAAGCTATTATTTATGCTTTTAGTGAGGATTACTCCATCTAGCTATCATATTCTGAAAATTGAAAATTGACACCTGGACACGGGAATCGAACCCGGGACCTTTGGCTTTATACGCCAAGGCTCTAACCACTGATCTATCCAGGTGTCATTTTTCACTTTTCAGAATATGATATCTAGATGGAGTAATCCTCACTAAAAGCATAAATAATAGCTTTGGCTATTTAATTCTTAGTATGAAATCCCGTACAATTATAATAATTGTACAAATGGCAGCAATAAGCCAACTACCGAGTCGAAGATGGTTGCGTTATCTGATAGATAGCTCGTGATATTAATATAATCACATACTTGTAGCTGACGATTTCCGCACTCCATCATAGGCTCTGCTTTAAAATATGAGTGAAGAATGACCCTGGGCACGGGACGAATCCTGGATAGCTCAGTATTTAGAGCATTGACGTACTAAGCCAAAGGTACCGGGTTTGATTCCTGTGTCCAGGTGTCATTTTTCAATTTCCAGAAAGTGTGCTAAACCTATCGATAGTAATAAAAAATTAATAAAAATGTCAAAATGAGAAGTTTTCCTAGCACTCGATGAACCAACACACAATAATATTGCCTAGCGCCTGTAAACTAGACTGTACCGGGTCGAGCGTGCGCGCTTGAAAAATAGAACCAGTTCTATCTTTCAAGCGCGCGCGCTCAGTCGCTCGCTCGCTCGCTCGCTCGCGCGCTCCAGTCTGGCCACCTCTCATTACAACCCATGTGTTCTATTTTATATTTTAGTCGCTCGCGCGCTCGCTCGCTCGCTCGCTCGCGCGCTCAGTCTGGCCGCCCCCTTAGCCCGGTAGAGTATTATGTTGAGAAGCACAATAAAATATACCTTTCATTTATCAATACGCCAAACCATGTGTTGTTAGCTGTCTCTTTTCAAAGATGGGATCAAATTTACCAGACATAATATTAAAATTACGGTACTGCCACTAGGTTCAAGCTATGCACCTCGTCTTACTACCCATCCGTGATATCTGCAAGTTTACACTAATGAGGTAGGTAGGATGAAGATATAAATATAAAGGAAGTGTACCCGCATTAGCGACAACTTTTTAAAAATATAGCCCGCCCAGAATTCGAACGGTGGTTTTTCCTTCACATTTCCTATTCGAAGATTTTTAAGCTATTTCGCGAACCGGGTTGCATCTTAACTTGACGCACCTAAGCAGTCTTAGCACAATCATACTTAGACATCAATGTACCAAATATTAAAAAGAGGATAGTGATCGATGTACCCTGAGAGGCCTCTTGTTTATCTACTGATAGCACTTCCCCTATTCCTCTGACGAGTTTACACAGTCACTATATAATTAGCGCCTTGAAAACATTGACATGCTTTATAAAATTACCCTTTTCTTGCATCCTATTCTAAATAGACATTTCCTTCCATGGACTCTTATAATCTACATCCTGGAAGTAAGACTTAGTGAAATAGCATAGGTTGTAAATGATTTATTAAAAAAATAGGTTTAAAAAAACTACTTCAAGATGAAAATAATAATTTCGTGACACTATAGGAGCATCTTTAGATTTATTTAAGAATTTCGTGGTTTTAGTTTCAATGCTATAACTTTAAAACTAGATGATAAATGTAATTTAACTAACATTGGTTTGAAGATTGTATGATCTTAAGCTATGGATACGGGAATTAAACCCGGAAACTGGATAGCACAGGGGTGGAGCATTAGCGTGTTAAAACAAGGATATCGGGCTTAATTTTCCTTCCCAGATGTAATTTTACAACTAAATCAACTTGACGGTGGTATCAGTAGTTTATGATTATTCCCTCTCCATGTACTCTGCTAGTTATATTATTATCATTAGGGGTTCCGTCTTACGATGGGTTCACTCGTTTTGTAAGTGAACTTGGACCACCAATGCGCCCTGTCCTCTGCCTCTTCCTTCAGCTCCCAGGAAATTCTTCTTTCCTTCAAGTCATCCAATATTTGATTCCTCCTCTTTCCTAAGATCCTCTTTCCCTCATCATTTCCTTCTGTGACGTCGTGCAGAAGACAGTTTTTCCTAAGGACGTTTTCGGTCCATTTATCTTTGTACCGAATAATCACATCCAAAATGGATCTGTTCTCACCCACTCTTCTTAGGACTTCTTCGTTTGTCACCCTGTCTGCCCACCTGATCTCAAGTATTCCCCAGCACCACATTTCAAATCTCTCTAAGTATTTATTTCCCAACTTTCTTAGAGTATTAGTTTCTGCTTCTTACAGAGCGTTTGCTCTAAATGTAGTATTTCATCAGTTTCTTCCTCAATTCTGAACTCAGCTTGCTGGCCAGCAGTTACCTCTTCTTATTGAAAGTTTCCTTGGCCTTGGTGATCCTTGACCTAATATCCTTGGTGCAGTAGGCATCCTTTCTCAGCAGACTTTCCAGGTGTTTGAACTGCTCTCTGCTTTCTAACTCCTGGTTTCCCATTTTGATTACAAACGGTTCTTCATTTTCTCAAATCACCAGCACTTTTGACTTCTCAATGGTGATTGATATCCATGCCGTATATTCTGCCAGTTCTCACTAGCGGGTCCATAACCACCCGCAGATCTTCTTCTTAATTTCTTGCCAGCAATGTTAGTCATATATATTCCTCTTATCCTGAAAGGCTGCAAGCTTACCTTGATGAGTAACACTATGATGCAACTTACAATATAGGGTCATGCTTTAATAGGCCAAGTCAAGACTATTACTTTTAGGGGTAAAATAACTACTTTGCGAGGGGCAGCTGAAAGTCGATTACAAAGTCACCGGTGGCTGGGGTTTTCAATTATATCTCTAGTTGTCCAATTAATTCTACACGTCCATCTTAGACTTTGCCTTAATATATGAGTATAGGCTGACCCTGAATATAGGAATATTCCTGGTTGGCTCATTAGTGGAGCGTTGTTGAGCTGGTTCAAGTTTGAATTAAATCGGTTAGTGCGTTAAAAATATATCATGAGACAGTGCGGGATCCCCTCAAATCACGGGGTTCTGTGCATCCTCACCGATAGCACACCATGTACTGAAGCACGATCATGTATTCATCTAGGTAAAAAAAAGTTATTTGTTAAAAAAAACTTAAAAAATACTGACCTTAACTCGCATTTCCTTCAACCCAACTTGAAAGTGCGAACTTTGAAAATGTAATCTAAATGTATTTCTGTCTCCTCTTCCCTCCTCTGGCGAGGTGTGGTAACCAAGCAGGTGGATGCCCCAAGTTCCCAGGTGGCTACGCTCCAGGTGGTGACGCAACGAATCAAACTGACGAAGCAGAAATTAGTCCATCACGTCAGTGGCGATTCCTGGAGTGTTGCCAGGGGAGGGCACGGCTTCCAGTGACTAGTTCCCACGCGCTCACTATCATAATTGTCCAGCGTTGCCAACTGTAGGATGTTGATATCATAGCGGCATTCTGAAAGAAAGAAATTTTTATAAAATACAAATATCTATATTTTTTTTTCCCCATGCATTGTTAACAATAATAATATTTTACTAGTATATTATTATCTTTTTAAAAGTACAGTAAACTCACGATTATCTTCTGATGTATTATCCGCTTTGCGGTCTAACCGCGGCATCGCCAACTGCAGGGGATCCGTTTTTGAAAAACGCCGCGTTGATGGAGAATACAGGGATACCGATTCTTATACTCAGTAAATCCTTAGGGAAGAGATAATGGCCAGAGATGCAAGAAGTTTTACCTGCTTAGTTATCTGGAACAGGAAGACGACAGGCTCCTATCTGACAAGCTGATGTTACGAAAAATACATAGCGGGATAAGGAAAAAGGAAACAGTTGCAATGAAGCAGAAGACATACTGTACATTGATTTAAAATAGTTTTTATTCCCTTAGTGCGTGAAATATAATGATGTGTTCATAGACGCAGTCACGATAGGTCAGTACTAGTTTGAATTGAATGTGCTACAATCTCTTGTTTTAGTAAATATTCGGATTATCCGTGGTTTTAGGTTGTCCGCAGAACTAGTCCCCTCCTTTACTGCAGATAATCGGGAGTTAACTGTAATTGTAATATCATCTATCAAAAGCGACCCGCAGCAGATCACATGACACTACGCATAAATATATGAACAGTGTTTTAGTAACGTTTATACTGTCAACATAAGCTCCTTTCTATCTCAATCGGACTCTATTTGTATTATAATTACACCTTTAGTGCACTCGTTCGATCCTATTTTGAGATAATACGCGAATTCTAGTATCCAGTTCAAACCAAAGTGACAATATGACTCATTACTTGGCAAAACAAAATTTGCACACCCTTCTTATTAATTTGCTTGTATGTGTAGGACTACGACTTATACAAAACTATTTTAAATATAATATGTATTTATTTAAAGTGAGATTTTGTTTTTAAACTGTTTTATATAGAATTTCTAGCTTTACGACGAAGGAACAATTTAAAAAAAAAAAATTAAATCACCAAAATAAATTTGAGGGGGTAAATGTTTTGATCCAAAAAGTATTCAATTAACTTGAAAAAAATATGATTTTTTTTTTAATTTGCTACGAGGAATTTGAGATGAACAAACCAGCTATAAATCACCTTGGAAACGGGTGTTTTGGAATAGAAACAAACATGAAGAATAAATATATAATTTGACAAGAAAATGTATTGTATGCATTTTTGATACTAATATTGTTAGTTAAAGTCTCGAAGTCACAGAGTATGTATTCAGTAAATGTATGGGTTTGCGTGTGGATGAGGTTTATTTAGTTGTGTTTCTTGGTACTAAGCCAACAGCACAATTTTGTTTGGTATGCTAGGACGCTTACTATATAATACTTCTTTCAATTTACTTATTTTTGTTTCTTATATAGTAGATTTATGCGTACAATAGAACTCTAAGGTTTATCTGCGTATTTGAACTTGTGTAGAAATTTTGATAAGTTCAAATACGCAAACCTTAGAATTGTATTATACATTATTATGTGTAAATTTTGATTTTACTGAGTAGTAGCCTATAAACGATAAAAATACTAAATAATTCATTTTTAGAAGATTTGACTGTCTTTTTGTTGCCAGTAAACATAAAAAGTACTCGAAGGATCTAAATAGGACTTCATATGTTGTACTCCATATTTTCATAGAACATGGTAAGCTATCTACCATCATGCTATCGCACGTGGTATGAGTTGAGGGGTGGAGGGGAAAAAGGATGAGCGATATTATGTTTCTTCTTGAATCTTCGTACGAACTATAAATCACTCCTCTAGACTAGGTTTCATTTTTTTGTTCTAGTATTTGAAGTTGTCGAAAGTGTTGCTGTATTTTTTATTGCAAGTTAAGCCGTGGGAAAACGCTAGTTCTTGGTAAAGGTACATTAGTTTGGATTTAAACTAACTGATTAAAATCTAACTTAAATCTATTGTTTTATAGTAAAATATAAATTAGCCTTTTTGCTTTACTAGATAAGGTCTTAAAACTACTTCATATTATGGCTCACTCGAAATACAGCTTTGATTAAACCAAATCTTTTGATATTTCTAATTTATTTTTAATCAAGTTTACAATCGTAGTTATTGACGCTAAAACCAAAGACATTTCATTAATAACAAATAAGTCCGACTACTACAGGGAATTTTAAACAGAAACATAAATATTTTCAGTCTGTTATGTATTTACCGACCTAAATTGGCTAGAGCCTCTACCACATTCTCATTAACTGATACGTCTTAAGTCAAGGGTTGGCTATGCATAGCACACAAACATTTAATGTCAAATCAAATTTAGGAATTGTAAACTATTTCCTATTCACTATCGTTCGATAATGAAGAATATCATTGAAATATGTTTCAACTTATTGTGCACTGTATACTACATGTATGTTGTACGTTATTTTGATCACCATACCAAAATTAATTTGGTCTCTGTTCCAACAAATGTTATTATTATTACCAAGGAAATAGTTATATACTTATTGACTAATAAGTGCGAACATATACCTGAAAGGCTATATCATCATAATGTGGTATTTAATGAGATTTAAAGTCCTTATCCTCAAAAACCATTAAAATAATCCTCTATTATCTTCTAATTTTCTTTTGTGATCTTGTTTTAAAAAATTGACATTATTTGTTTAGCGAAAGATTTTAATATGCTTCTTAACATTTACATTCATCTCATATATACGATTAATCACTAAACTCCTTGAAAACGAGCCTTTTTTTAAACGATTGTTTTTTAAACTTGAATTTAAGGTTACATTTCGTCTAATTTGACGTGAGATAAATATTGTGAGATTTTGGATCTCAAGTGATTTACAATTTTCTGCTATTACTATGAAAAACTTATAGCTGTAAGTATTTAAATTTAAGAAAGGCATATCTTCTCTCTTATATCCTTTATCTTAATAACAGAACAGCGACAGTTTGATTAATTCATCGTTTAAAATGTGCCCATTCTATATTTTTCAATATAACTATTTTAAATGTAGTTGGATACAAATTTATAGGTTTTTTTAACAGTAGACGCTCTCTTAGTATCTTTAACTTCATTTTATGGTGAGCCATATTTCCACATAACAAACCACACTTTAAATTGAAACAGCTGAACGTCAGCAAGGAGTTTCAACGCTCCATAAAAGAGGCAGTGAAATAAAAAGTAATACCATGATCTTCGTTCCACTTTGTTCCTGACATAGTAGGTGTTTCCAAATAATGTTGGCGTTTTTAGATCATGAATGTTCAGTCTTCCATTTCTTTAGGCAAGTAATTTTTATAAAATCTATTAGAGAAACTTTTGAAAATTTTGCCTTCAATTTAGTGCTACATTGAAGGATCAATTTAGTTCTATATGGAAATTGGGTGATGCCAAAAACAGAAAATTTGATATTCTGGGTGGTGGATACCCGAACACAATTTTAAATTTGGTTGATATATCGTGGGCCGCGGGTTGTGCACAGCCGCTTTAAACAATGCGGTCACCAAAGCTGGTGTAAATTCATTTAATAGTAGCCTTACCATTAAATTAACATACTTCCGTAACCAAGTAGAGAGTGTTATTTGTCATGTCAAACACTCTCCGGATGTACAGTTTAAACAAATTGTTGGATATATTTCTAAAAACCTAAATTATTATATTATTATTATTATTATTATTATTATTATTATTATTATTATATCATCATCATCACCGCGTCTTACTACCCGTTCGGGTTATACGCACTTACGATAAAGTGAAATGGTAGGGTGATTGTGAGATGAAATTGAGGACCTACAGTTTAACGTGGGATCCGAACCACGGTGGAGGCCTGGCATTCCACACAATCACAAGTTGTGATTAATACACGTCTTGTCAGAGGTGAGGGAAGGGTTTGGCAATCAGACAAATCTGTGCCGGGACCGAGGATTGAACCCCGGACAGAAGTCTGACACCTTACCCCTAGACCACCAGGTCATCCTTAAAAACCTTAAAATTTTCAAGAATCAATCAAAAGTAAAGTTCCCCATAATCTGAGAGGTAAACTCAAAATTTATAAAGAGACCTTGAAGTATCCCATTTAACTATCAAGTTTAAACAAAATCCATCAAACCGTGTCATTTATAGCTTTAGATACAGACGGGTCTCTCTTGTGTTCAGGGGTACATAAAACGTCAAGATAAGCTCCAGGTTGAAAAGGTTCACAATATCAATATTTTCTCCACATGGTGATATCTACAGTTTTTGAATATCTTTCATGAACTTAGCGGCATTAGATTACAAACTTTTTAAATTAAGAGAAAAGGTTGACATAAAATTACAGGACATCCTTGACAGATATTCAAGAACGTTCGATACCATTTTGAGAAGAAAATTATACTCAATGTTTTCTGGATAGTTATTTGATTAATTTTGGCCAATTTTTGTTATTTTGCTATAACAACTCCAAAAACACTGACCTTTTCTCGCTTCCCCTTCCACCCCACCTTAAGAAGATCAGTTTTCCTCCGGCCCCTTCTACTCGTCGAGCTGAGATCACAGTAATCGGATTGGTTTTTCTCTCAGGATTAAAGCATCACCTCGTCTGCTCCGCTTCATTTGAAGGAGCTTTCATTCACATGCCTCTTGGCTGAAGGGATGCGGTCTATCAGCTCAGTTTACAGGAAGATCCAACACACACACACACACGTCTGATCTCTTTTCCCCAAACATCCGTCGAGCTGTCTAGCTATAAAAATGTTCAAGAGAAATATTATATTGACATGTTGAAAGAGGGGAAACGAGAGAAACTTTATAATAGCGTCTTTACTCGACAGAAGAAGTGAACAAATTCATTTGGAGGACACATAGAAAAAAAAGTGGGGAAAGTCACGATACACACATTTTTAGGAGAACATTTTTTTATATCTGAAACTATCCATCAATAAACCCTATGCATGACTTATTTGGTGCTGACTGACAGTTCACAGCTGACAGTTCACAGCTGACAGCTGACGGCTTTGAAACGTTACCAGACCAAATTATTAATCCCTACGTTGAACCATATGATCTACAAAAAACATGTGTTTAACAGCTGTAACTTCTGACAGTCAAAATTTAGGTATATACCTAAATGTTGAGTGTTAGAAGTCAGCTGTGAGCTGTCAGTCAGCACCAAATAAGTCGTGGAGCTACTGTACTCTAGCAACCCGCTTCAGTAGCCACATGTTCAAAGTAGCTACTCTCGCAGTAGACTAGACCGATTACAGGGAGGTCGAGGTTCCAGGTGTACCGAGTGTAGTTTTTCCAAAATGGGTTTCCACACTCTCTCCACTCAAATACGGGTAAACACATTCTAAATATAGCCTGCCCAATATCTAAAATCATTGCCGTAATTAGTACCTAAGCGTATCTCCTGAACGGGTAGTGAGACGCGGTGCTAAAAAGAAATACTTTTCTAAGCAAACTTTAAGTAAGACTTTGATGAATAGTTTAACCAAAGTTAAAAGTGCGTTAGAAACGTTTAATAGTTGTCTAACATATGGCAGCATTAGTTCAGTTTGAGTTAAAATTGAACTTTCCAATTTTTTCCTCTTTACCCATCATTTTATTGTGGTTTTTCGATGTAGCCTCTAGATCTACAACCTGATTTTTATAGAGTAGCGATCACCAACAATGATTAAAATTGACTAAAATTTGACAGTAAAGAAATAAGTTTTTTAATTGATTTATTACTAGTTCCTGCCCACAGCTTCTTCACTTGCGCTAATGTCGGTTTTTTAAAACATGTTCATAAAAACAATAACGTTTATAATCCCATAGTTTTTAATTTGTCCTATAGAGAATAAATAACGCAACGTAATATGTAGAGATTACCATGATGAAAAGTTTGGAGTAGATAAAATATGTGTTTTCAGAATACAAAAAACCCAATGTATTGTAACTATTTCTATTTTAAGATTAGACACATATAATGTTTGTATTAATTAAAGGAAATAAAGTAACACAGTTTAAGTCACGTCCTCTTTATAAACGACTTTAGTGGATTTTATCAGGAGCGAGCAGTTACAGGTTGCTAGGACTATCACGGGAACACACCACGTAAAGTAGTGCATGCGAGAAACACTTGTCATGGAGAGCAGCACCTGCCACCTTCTGGGTTTATCCTTGCGCTGTGTTGATGGTCATCGCATACCAAACCTTGATAGGAAATTGCATGCGTTAAAACTGAAAGGGTAGGTCTGATGGAATCATGGGTATTCTTGGTATCACGACCCATTGTCCAGTAGTGCGACCTGTCATGACAGTCGCCTCTATGATAAAGTATTGCAGGCTGTTTCCCTGTAAAAGGGTCTCCATTACACAGTTTAGGTGTACTCAAATTACGCAGAAAAATTATGGATGCTTAAATTTTAATTGAAAGGCGTGGATGGGCAAACCGAATAAAATAAGGGAATTAATAAATTAGACAGGGTAGTGTCTATTGATCTGTAAGTGCGGAATGGCGCTTTGAACTGGTCTAAAATACACTGTTCTATTTTATTAGCGGAATCATTTTTGAACCAAGATCAGTTTGCTTCTGGAACCAGGAAATAGGCTTGTTTTTATAGAATAAACGTATCGGAATAAATAAAACGGACTATTTCCTGAGTATTCTTGACCACAACGCATGTGAGCTATTCAAGGTAGCCTTGCCTTCGTGCTCTGCAAAGACTCCATTTCCGATTGTCAGCCATATATTAACAAATAAGTCTTAGTTTTTGTCTTTGCAAAGGTGGATGCACATGTTGGTTGACAGGGAAAGATTCACAACTTCTGGTTTTATGTAGAATATTTTCAGGCAGGCATTGACCTCATCAGCTCTAGTGTCGCTCGGAATCACCAGTAGAAATCTTCTGAGAACATTACGGTGATGCCTCCTATGATCACATTGTTTCTTCTGAGATATCGTAAGAATTCTGTTTGGATCTTCGATTGAGGTCTTATGAAACATTGTACTTTCATTCCATATTATAAGACATAATTTTTGCAGTGATTTTGATGTGAGACTTTGCTACGATATGTTGCACATGGCAATTTGGACGTTAGAAAAATACAAAGGGAGTTTTATGTGTCATTCGCTGTTCTTCTCCTTCTAACAAATTCGTGGCTACACCCAATGAAGCCATTGCAAAGGCAACACATCCCTCAAACCTTAGCTGAGCCAAGAACAGTTTTGTTTTTAAAAGTGTTTCCTTTACCTTCGGGCGCATCTTAAAATAACACTTAGACTACTTTGAAACGTGTGATCTATGAAAGAATGTGCGTGTCAGTGAACAATATTTGTTTATATCGTTTGAGAAGTTCTGATGATTGCGTGTGTAAGAATTTTTAAATGTTTGTGGCGGTGCTATAAAAACTATATACATTTCAATTTTAGGTTAACATATTTTCTAGATTTCTAATTTCATGTTTATCAAGAAAGATATGATCTAATTCAAGAGTGATTCACGTTACCACCTAGGCAGGTTGATAATACAGTCCAATTTTCATAGGAAGGGCCTTATCTGCTAGCTAGAAAAGCTACAAGATCTACTTCCACGTATTCATACGTCAAGTCATGTGATTTGCAGCGGTCACTTTTGATATATTCTATCAATATCTATAAAATAACAATAATTCTACAGTAAAGCTATCAATGTTGGCCTTTAAAAAAAGGTCGTACTTTCCAAAAGGCCCTTTCTATGAAAATGAGACTATACTCAAGTTGAACATCGACACAAAATGTGTTCCCTCCAGAGTGACCGATGTGTGGCGAGTCCATCGTTGACATAATGTGTCGTGTATGTAGGTCAGCGCTGTCTGTGTGTTTGTTGACTCTGCCCGCGCATCTCCTACCACGTTACGAGTTGTCCGAATGTTTTTTTGGCACTGGCGCATGTTTACATCGGCAAGTGCGCTCTTCAGCACGGCTACAAGTGTACAAGGTGACCGGACACTTGGGACCCCGGCCAGCCAGTGCTCTTTAGGTCCGTTTCACTTCGCCTCGTCTCCCGATACACACAAGTTTAGTTTTACTTCTTTTAGAGGAGTTACACGTGCACTTAGGGGCTGT
Organism: Timema podura; assembly: GCA_033556935.1. Taxonomy (NCBI): domain Eukaryota; kingdom Metazoa; phylum Arthropoda; class Insecta; order Phasmatodea; family Timematidae; genus Timema; species Timema podura. The sequence goes on along the minus strand of JAVRXN010000004.1, from coordinate 51,358,475 downwards.
TTCATACTCATACTTAACAAGGGCTACCATACCTCCTATTTCCCCCGGACATGTCCTCTTTTTAAGGTGTCAAATATATTTCCGGCTGTTGTTGTTTTTGACTACAAAAGTACGGAGAGATCGAGGTTCTAAATACGGTCGAATGTACTGAGGGTGTTTTTATCTAAAGAATTTCCCACTCTTCCGCCTCGAAAATTAAGAGCGTGCATCACATGCTCATAATCTCTGTGATACAGTCGGCTAGAAATATTAAATTTACACGACCGCTATTGAACTTGGATCATTTCTGAATAAACATTAATGGAGATAAAGAGTTAATAGATGTTCCTAATACAGAACATTGTTGAAATATTAAATAGTGTTCGGATGAACACTGCGTTTAAAAGTATATTTATGATCATTTTAGAATGGCTTCACAGATAAGCACTGTGCACAAATTTGTATTGTCATAGTAGGGACATACTGTAGTTATTAACAAGAAACTTTGTCGCTCTCTTCCCCATCGTCGCCGTGGAAAATGTCAAGTAATCGTTCGAATACGAATGCACTGTACACATTTCTGGTAAAATCGTAGGTTTAATCACAACTTGTGAATGTGAGGAATGCCAAGGCCTCCACCGTGGTCCGGATCCCACGTTAAACTGTAGGTCCTCCATTTCATTTCACAACCACCCTACCATTGCACATTAGCGTAAGTGCGTATAAACCGAACGGGTAGTAAGACGCGGTGCTAATAATAATAGTAATAATAATAATAATATATTGTAGGTGTTTTCTTTTCCCTTTTACTCTCATACCTCGCGCGAGCCGGGATGAGTCGAGCCTGTTATGACGCACGCGCTTAGGACACAATTCCTCTAAATTCAACCATCTTACTCTACTCCATTAACGTAAATAATATATAAATAGTCCGCTTCGGTGGCCACATGGTCTAAGGTGTCGCTCTCACACTAGACTAGACTGCTGATGATGTGGTTTGATCCGGTCGGGTGTACTGAGGGTGGTTTTCCCTAAATTATTTCCACCCTCTTTCTCCACGCAGTACACTTCTTTTAAATTAAACCGTCCTCATCCTTAACCATTAGCATAATTAGTACATAGCGTATAACCAAATGAGTAGTAAGATGCGATGCTAATATATATATATATATATATATATATATATATATATATATATATTATATATATATATAATGGGTAATGAGACGCGGTGACGAATAAAATATTGTGCAGTTGCTACGTGGGGCGTTATCAGAGGATTCAGGGGGTGAAAGCCCCTTTAACACAAAATAGTTAACTTAATTTCTGTACTTTGATAATTTATTCTAACATAATTGAACTACTAATTATTTTCATGAAAATAAGATTACAGTTTATTTCCAATATGACCAGCTTATGTGGCCAAATGGTTTAAGGCGTTAACCTCACAATATACTATACGGCCTATAGTGAGGAGATAGTGGTTTGAATCTTGGTTGGGTGCATTCCACGCAAATTTGGGTGCACGTAACATAAAAATATTCAACCTTCGTCATCAATAAACATTACCGTGATTAGTATGTATGTGAATAGCCCGAGCGGATTGTGGGGCGTGGTGATAAAAAAAAAGTTCTAATGGCCGGTAAAAAAAGTAAAAATATTAACTACTTTTTTTCCCCCGAGTGTGTTATGGCCACGGCAAGACTTGTTACTGTAAAAATATAGATATTTGGGCAAACTGTCTCATTTTCTCACCATCCATGCAGGCCCGGCCATTAACTCGTCACTGCATGTAGCACTTGTCCCCATGTTGCACCAAACGCCGACGTATGGAACATGCTAAGGTTCCTGCAGACGTTTTTATTGCCCCAGTTGGCTGTCAGTGTACAAGTTTGTCCGCCGCAAGCCTTTGTCTTCTTGTTGTGTGTGTATTTTCTCAGGCATCTCCGTTGAGGCTTTTCACTGACGTTCCCATCGTCAATTTTAGTCTCTCGAGACCACAGGATTTCTTCTCCGACGTTATTTCGTGTGCAATTTATACGTTCTCTTAATATTTTACACGGTACCGTGGCCGAGTTAGTTAAATAGTTCCCTCTGTGTGTTACTACCAGCCCGGGCCATGATTCAATATACGTTTAATAGCACTATTGCGGTAGGGATGAGGAAGGTAGATTATTAGTAAATTTTCCCTTAATTTCATGGAGGGATAGTGGAAAACTTTCAAGGAAAAAATACCCTCAGTAAACTTTGCCAGGATTTGAACTCCAATCTGCTCTTCATCGTCTGTTTGGCCAATTAAGCCACGTTCAGACGATACACCTTTTCACCATGCACCGTGTCCGGCACGGTACCGTGCATACCAATGGGCGAACCGCTGAAAAAACGGTGGGATCGTGAAAAGCTTCTACGCGGCTTCACGCCGTGCTACCCTGATAGTTGCTCTCGAGCTGTCAAGATAGATTGTTGTATCTGTACTATTTGTAAATGAAAAATAAAGAGCGTTCATGAGTCGGGAAGTGGATTCATCCTTTAAATGTCCTAGGACGAGTTGATGGTGCTTTCGTATCTTTATATCAAGAGTTAAAAAACTACTTTAGGATGTCATTCGAAAGTTTTGATAAGCTCCTGAAACAACTGAGTCCTCTATTCCTCAAGCAGAATACACGAACAAAGCACAATGGTTCCGCGACATGGCCGTGTTGTAGTTTCTATTGAACTGTGGCGGTTCTGTTCGTCGGACGGTGGAAAGTCAGCAAGTCTGAACTAGGGATGTGGTATGGAAAGAAAAGTATTGATACTGTACTCATTAAACGTGTCGGAGAGAAATAATGATATTGTACTAGTATCGATAACAATAAAGTATCGGTATCGAAACAAACATAACTTTTGTCCTGTGTCCGCTTGGGACATCCTTGAGTTGACCGATTTCATTGAGCTTCACAAAAACTTATTTTGTTTAGTTTTTGATGATCGTGCTCATTGATAAAGAATGGGTAGGAAGACTCTTCGCCACACGTCCCATCGCCGCTCCGTTTATTGAAACATGAGACCACCACTGGCTGCACCTGTGAGTCATCATATCGCCAACCGATATATAACAAGTCACGGTCACCGCTTTCACAATCCAGAGTGCTCAGCTGTCGCCATTTGGAGAGCTTATCGCAATACACAGATCACTGATATCTCAATCACTGATTACCATTGAGTTCTAGTCACTTGGAGTCATTATGACACGAGATTATCACTGTCAGTGATTTAGTGCCCTTATCTACTTTGCATCCTTGCCCTTAAAAGGTAAGCGCTCCTTGCCAGCTGCCTCAAAGTTTCCACAGACCTCATTAAACTAATTCAGAGCACCTCTCCCTGACCAATTCAAAGGGGAGAGGCAAAATAGGTGGGAAGAAGCCATAGAAGCCCCACTGATGCCGGATACGCCTAAAAAATAAACTCCCTCCCCTCTCCTCCCCCCACTACCCCACCTTGCCCACGTCCTCAAAACACCCGATCCTCATCCTCCCTGTTCAGCCACCCTTCAGACCCCCGGCATCTCCAACCCATGGGACCACCTGACTTGGGACTTCGCAGACATCCTAAGTCAAGACCCTTCTTCCTCGGAGGAAGAGGAGGATACTATCCACAGAAGATTCCTCGCAGCCAGTAAGCTTGGCCACCACCTCTCACCCCCTCTATCCGTCCTCCTCTCCCACAACCGGACCCACCAAAACATAGCGACATAGCAAGAGGACAGAGAACGAAGAAACAACTCACCGAGAAAAAAAAAAATCAACACACCCTCAACCCCGAAAGAAACAACCCAATCCCTAACAATCTTCATAAGCACCTTGTTTTCGAACGCAAACTTGCATCCCGCGGGCTTTATGTGGCCCTTTCCAATGGTTGGGAGTCACTAATGTTAACCTAATAAACGCTTCTAATAATACTTCCCTAAAGCTTAGTACGCACTTGGAAATATTTTTTGTCATCTGTTTCCCAACTCTTCCCCAACGATTTCCCGTTCCACAACTGTTGGCCAACATAGGAAACAAATTGTTGGCAACCATTAAAGAAACATTGTTTAGAGTCTAGACTACAATTATGAAACATTTGTTTCCCGTACAGAGTTCATTTGAGTGAAAGATGTCTGTTGAGGATGCTGCTATGGCTTGTGCTTTGTGTGTAGCTATGAGCTGTTCAAGAAGACAGAGAAGAAGAAAATGGTGAGGGGTTCGTAAAGGGCTTCAAAATGGTTCGTATTATGCAAATAAGCTTCTGACAGAACTGAATCTCGAAGACGGCAGTGGTTTTAGGAACTTCACTCACATGTCTCCTACAGATTTTGAAGTTATTTTACAAATGGTTGGTCCCAGGACAGTGAAAAATGACACACGATCTAGATCAGCAATCTCACCTACTAGCCTACGTTGCTTGTCGGAAATGTTGTCCAACACAGCCAGACTAGTAAACATTGTTTCTTGTAGCCCATTTGAAATGGATAACGGGAAACAGGTTTTACCCACTGGGAAACACAAAGAAAACATTTTTAAAAAAATGCTGCCCAACTGTTGGTTAACTCTTTCCGAAACAAGGGCAACATGTTGGCAAACAATGTTTCCGGGGAAATGTTTCCTAGTGCGTACTAGGCTTAAGGATTACTGTGTAATTGTCTCTTTCGTAACTTATTGAAACAACAAATATTATATTAATAAAACTATTATGTTTTTGTGTTTCGGTTGTGGCAACAAGAGATCTTACTATAGTGCATGAAATAATAAATCAAAAAGTATTATGTTCACACGTGTATTATCATCTTATAACTGGCCAACAAAATAAATATATATATATATATTTTTTAAACTTAGAGAAAGTTCTATACATAATATTAGTTTCAAAATAAAGTATTCTTTATTTTGTAAACACATGCGCATGTACACATCAAAAAAAATTTTATGACGTCATTAAGCGCCACATTTTCGTCTGGTTTGCCATCTTAATTTATAAAGAGAATGCAATCTCTTAGAAAATCTCGTTTGTAAAACATTTTTAAGTGAACTACAGACGCCGCGTACACACACACACACACACACACACACACACACACACACACACACAAAGAAACTAAAAAATGTGTCACAAGTTCCTGCCTCAATAATGTAAGACCGGCGCTAAAAGAAGAATATATATGTATAAAAACAAATTGTTAATTGTGATAGTTTTGACAACCGAGGGGGACAGCAGCTCAACACATGGTCTTGCTGATCATACACACTGGCCACGTTTCTCTAAATAGCTTGACTAGACGAGAGTACAAGCGACAGTGCGCGACTGTCGCACACTCGATAACACGACCATTTAAAAAAAAGTTACTCGTGTAAATGGCCTCTTAAGTATAAACAATGTGGCGGTAAGATTTTATACAATAATCATATCAGTTTATAAAACTGTATTTTACCTGTCAATATTTGTCTGATAGTTGTGTTATGTTGATAGTTAAGTAATGGTGGTATTTGTATGTTTCAGGCTGCCACGAAGGAGGGTTTCCTGATGAAACAGACATGGTCTTTTCAACGCTGGAGGCGGCGTTACTTCAAACTCAGGGGAAACAAACTTTACTACGCTAAACACACCAAGGTAACGAGATAACTTTACTGCATGATTGGTATCGGGGTAGGTTGTTGGTTAGATGCGATTGAAAATGCATACTGAATACTCAAGGTTTTTATTACTGACAATAAAGCAAATACATACACTGACTTAGTTACAATTTAAACAGTCACTGAATAAAATAATTAAAAGTAATGATTAATAATGTAAACTAATTCGAATTAATTAGCACTGAAAGAGTAAAATTAAATAAACAGCTAATTGATAAAAAATACAAACTAGCTAATTAAACATTTAAATATCAGTTTCTTATGTTACTACACAATTTTTGGTCGATGTCTACGTCACATTTGTCCACTGGTCACCAACACACGAGCCCGTAAACATTGCACCAACCTGAGATCCCAGAACACTTGACACGCTGGCCCTCACACGGACACACTGGTCCTCACCCGGACACGCTGGCCCTCACCCGGACTCGCTAGCCCTCATACGGACATGCTGGCCTTCAGCCGGATACGCTAGTCCTCACACGGACATACTGGTCCACTCACTACAATCGGACTGGGGTCCCTACTGACAGCTGGTCGTGAATATATTATTGGAGTTGCACTCATAAGTTTGGAAGTCTCTATTTCCGAAGAAAATAAACCTAAATTCTTATATTTGTGTCACTTTCTTTTCAAGCAAGCTACTCCCATACCTTCTAAGCCCTCTGGAAGTAGGCTGGCCATGGGAACTGAACTGTATCCATTTGAATGGTATCCATTCAGACATATCTTAAACAAGCACGACAAATAAAAAGTATGATTTGTATCCATTCTCATAATATCCACAAATCCTGAATTGTATCAATTCTGAATGGTCTCCATTCAGACTTTTTTTTAAACAAGCAACCCAAATAAAAAGTATGATTTGTATCCATTCTCATAATATCCAAAAAATCCTGAATTGTATCCATTCAGAATGGCCTCCATTCAGACATTTTCTTAAACAAGCACCACAAACAAAAAATCCACTAGAAATATTTGCATTATATCCACAAAATTCTGAATTGTATCCATCTAATTGCGGTGCCACTTGTTTGATGGATGGCAGCAGCAAATACTCTCCTTAACTCATTCCGTGTTTACTAGAGAGCAGCACTATCAATAATTTAATATACAAAAAAAATATAAATACTTATTCTTGTTTCTTTTAAAATAATACTAGAAGGGTTCTTTGCAAATGATTGGTTTTTAAAAATAATTATGATCTAGTTTAAAATTGGTACATGGGGAAGCATTTCCTAAAATAAATTAATATTTTAAATAGTTTGAAAAATGTAATATTTCAGGATCTCGAAATTTTATCAAACATGTGTTGACGCCTGAAAGGTTAGGTTTTGTTTGGGTGGGTTCATTTATAATATTAAAAATTATAACTATTGCCTATTAAATACTTCGGTGCCATGTTGTGACGTTCTTTGAATATTCATCTTATAAATAATAACGTTCTTCTGTGATTGTTGCGACTTTTGTTGATTTGTTTGGTTTATATATAATTTATTTTACAATATTAATTTTGTTATCATTGGAGATCTATTTTGTTTCTGTATGTAGGGATGGCAAAAATTATAAAACTTGTCAAATGATGACAAAGAAAAACAAGGAATCTCGCTCTCTTTTTATACCTACTATTATAGAAATAAACTTAAGTCCTTAACTTATTTGCTTACTGGTACATAATCACTTTTAACCATAGTCTCAATAATTCCCTTCAAATCACAAGAGGGATTTTATTATTTAACAGTTAAAAGCAAAGATTTTGATTTCTAAACACTGGCCTCCCTCTCGTTTCACTTCAGCTGGATAAATGGTTAGGCATTTCTACTTATAGTAGGCCTAATGGGAATAGATTCACATTGTCAGAACATATAAGTTTAGCTGTTGCGGAGAGTGATAAATATAAACACAAATTTTTTGGGGGATTTTCAATCAAAATTAACAAAATTAGCACATAAAATGTAAGCCTGTGTTCAAGTTGAGTATAATAGCCTATAAATAAGATTTCTTAATCCAATTTCAACCTAAGTAGCCCTACATTATAAACTGATGAAATTATCTCTAGATAATAGGATATGACACTTTAACACAAATCTATGAAGATTAAAAGCATATAATTAAAAAACATTGTTTCTTTATTGCCATGCCCTGTGTGAGATATAACTTACTTTAATCTTTGCTTAGAGTGGGTGATAGTTTTGCGTGTTCAAGAGTTTAATAAAATGATGGGGTTGAACTATTTCACACCCACACACACGCAGTGATCTTTCTCTATACTATACTGGATGGACATAAACATACCCCTTGCAATGGACCAAATCGTGACGCTTAATTTTGTGTCTGCTTGCTAGGAGGGAACAGATTTAACGGTTTCTTTCAATGTTCCTGTGCAAAAACGTGTGTCTGGTGAATAAACTTTTTGTAATAGTCAAGTATTAATTTATTATACCACACTTCACTGAAGACACATTTACATTAAAGGATGTAGAATTCAGTTTTAAAAGTAATATTGTACAAATAAGAATTACATCTTTAATATATTAAAATATGTAGCTAACGCCCATGTTGCTTACATTTTGCCAAGATTATAATATAGGTATTTAAAATTGGTTATTAGATTATATAATGGTTTCAGAAACAATATTATATTTAACAAGGCCGTAGCCAGCCAATAATTTCAGGGGGGGTTTGGTGGGCACATCCCCCAATTGCCAGAAGCCAGAAAAAATTCTAAAGGATAAAAAGCTCTAGAAGCTAATTGAAGTGTTTTTTATGGCAACACCATCCCTTAACTGCTGAAGGCTAGGACAATATTTAAAAATTAAACCCCTTTAGAAATTCTCTGAAGTGCTTTTTAGGGTAACACAGCCCCCTTATTTGTATTTGTATCTTAATTTTGATATTTTTTGAAGCATAAATAAAGCCATATATATTTTGTTCCATTGAATTTCGGAGGGGGTTTGAACCCCCAAAAACCCTCCCCTGGCTACGGCCTTGATATTTAAAGTTCAATAACTAAAATGAAAAAAGGTCGTTTAAAACTTAATTAAATTCGTTTGAATGGCAAACTTTGTGTAGTAGTTTTACATTCCAATTTTCATTTAGGTTATAGGTTTGTATGAAGTATTACTTACTATAGTACTAATATATATTTAAAGTTGGCTCTTAGCTTGTATAGCCTATTGCTTTCAAAAGCCACATTATATTTAATTTTCAATAACTATAATGAACTAGGATCGCTAAAACTTAATTACTGTGTTTGAATAACAAACTTTGTGTAGTAATTTTTACATTTGAAACTATCATTTAGGTTATAGGGCTTGTAATAAGTATTACTATATTACAATATATTTAAAGTTGGCTCTCAGCTTGTATATTACTTTCAGAAACCATATTTTATTTATTTTCGATAGCTATAATGAAATAAGGTTGCTAAAAACCTGACTACTTTTGTTCGAATGAAAAATTTATGTAGAAATCTTAACGTTCAACCAATCATTTAGGTTATAGGCTAGTAGGAAGTATTACTATTTTCGCCTAAATTGACTTATTTAAAGAAACAAGTCATGAGTGTTGAACTTAGTTATGCTCTTCAAACCTTTTATTAGCAGATTTATTTCGTTTAACTAATCATACATTGATTTATCTCATAAATGCATAAAAATTAGCGAATGATGTTGAAATGCCACATTTCCTTGTAAGTGTATAGGAGAGAAAGAGATACTCGAAAGTTTTTTCTCTCTTACAAAATGGTGTGCAGAAGACGCTCAAAAATTTTAGCCGCAGGTGTCCATCCACTTATATTATAGAGATAAATGCATAAACGTTTATTTTAGGGAGTTTAGGGTATTACGCAGGCTTGCAACCAAATAAATATGTTATTAAATTAGACAGTGGAAACGTCTATAGCTACATGAATTTTAACATTAATCTTAAAAATGGGCTGCTATAGCTGAATGAATTTTACAAACCATAATATGCATTAAAGACTTTTTTTAAGGACCAAAAAATTAATTTTACAAACAGCATCCTATTTTATATCAACATGTATATAAAATTAAGACTTTTTAAGGCCCAAAAATAAATATTACAAATCATATGCATTAAAGAATCCTATTTTATATCAAGAGTTATATAAAATTTTACCAAACATGGGGGGAAAATCTTGCATTACATACATTTTTAAAGCCCTCCAGAACCCAAACCTTTTGTGTAAAGAGCACAAAGCGGGACCCTGATAGTAAAATCAATTCTCTATCCAACGATATAAGTCTGCATAAGCCTAGATTCTACATATCTTAGCTATTTGAACCAAATTGGGGAGGAACATCGTGTTTTTTTAAGTTAAATCTGGCATTAACCACATTTTTAAGGTGCTCCAGGGCCCAAACTATAATTTGTTTCAAGAGCACAAAATGGGGCCCTAGTGCTCTCAAGTATCCTCTATTCAACAATATATGTATGCGTGGGCCTAGACTATATATATATATATATATATATATATATATATATATGGCCAATTTGATCTAATAGGGGAATATACAATTTTATTTTTTAAGTAAAATTCTCTTTAAAGCGCTCAGACGTCAAAATCATAATTTATGTCTATTTAATAATTATTGAAGGTATGAGGGTTCTACGTGTATATTTTTTAACCTCCTGTAATTTTTCCCTCATTTGTTGCGCCCTTGATTCTACCTTCCTTTCCCACCCATTATCTTTCCTTTACAGTAAAAAACATATAACCATAAATGCTTGACCCTGACAAATTCTCCCTACAATCTTTTTCCTCTCATTCAACCTTCAATAGATCTTTTTATCTCGCAAGGCTCCCCTACCCCTCTCCTGCACGAAATCAATCCACATAAATATAAATAGAAACCTAAGACTTTGATGTTATGTCTCATAATTCGGGCCCAGACTAAAGCGGAACCTGTTCCCCCCTCCGAAAGCCAGTCCCCGCAATTTTTTTCTGAGAAATCTGCTGTTATGCTTGAGGGAATCACATTTCGTGAGTATTCTGACTGAATCTTGAATCTTGCCCACTTTTGTAACTAGTGTAATTGAAGAAACTGCCGTAAACCATTGTCAGCCATAATGACAAGTCGTATTAGATCCATCAAAATTACAACTTAACACTTTTCACTTTTAAAACCAATAACATCAAATTACTTTTGATTTGTTTATAAGGACTTTCCTTACGGTTTCAGTACATTTCATTATATATATTTAAATTAATATATCCAAAACTGTTTTGTGTACGACACCCTATTAGGTAAAGCTTGCTAGTGGTAGGTGAACTTTATAACAAACTTACTTAAATATCAGTGTAAACTAATTATTAATTTCAAACCTATTTCTTTTATTTCGTCTTGGTTGCTCTTTCCAAGCCCACATAGGCAGGTACGCAATCTAATTGTCAATCTGATAATAGTCTTGTTGGCTTATCAGGTCAGGCATCATATCCAGGCTGGGTGTAGATCTACTTAAGGGTTTTACCTAATTGGTTTCACACTCTCCTTCCACGCAAATGTGGATGCACTTCATCTAAATCATACCTACTTCATCCCTAAACTAATAGCGTAATTAATACATAGGCGTATAAACCGAACGGGTAGTAGGACGCGGTGCTAAAACCCTTTTCAAAAAAAACAAGATACAAACATTGTTCTTTGTCATGTCAAACACTTCCCAGACAACCATTATAAACAAAATCGTTATTTACACGTCTAAAAATATATTTTCAAAATGCCCTCATTATTAAAATAAACCATGGGTGCAGCCAAGAGTCCTGTCGTCCAGGGAAAACTAGGATCCCACCTCCCCTCGGTACCACTTTTGGTTTTTAAGGTCATTTTGACTTAAAACGCGTCTTTTATTTTCACCTTAATAATAATTTTTCCGCCCGCTTCGGTATTCATGGTCTAACGCGCTAATATCGTGTTAGATTGGACTGCGGAGGACGGGGAGATCAGGGTTTGATCCCGGTCGGGTGTACTTATGGTGGTTTTTCCTAAATGGTTTCCTACTCTCTCTCTCTCTCTCTCTTTCTCTCTCTCTCTTTCTCTCTCTCTCTTTCTCTCTCTCTCTTTCTCTCTCTCTCTTTCTCTCTCTCTCTCCGCAAATGTGGGTAAACTACCTCTAAATTACACATACCTTATCCCTCATTAGCATAATTAGTACACAAGAGTATAATCAAAATATATAGTAAGACGCAGTGGGAACAAAATAACTATTTGGTTAAGGTTTTGAAAAATAAAACACACAAATAACATAATACTTGTATTGCAATAAATTAAAGAAATAAAAAAGGAAAAATAGTCCTCATAACCTAAGCCTCAAAATTTAAAATATGTACATTTTTTTTAATATGAAAATAAACATGATACTTCAATAAAAATAATCTATAGTGTAAAACTTCTTTCTAAATCATAAAAACTCTTCAAATTTTACTATCAGGGCTCTTGACAAAAATTCTGGTTTGGGCCATGTAGCGCCTTTAAGATGTGTTTAGTGCAGGATTTTACTTTTAAAAATATGTACTTCACGTTGTTTAGGCCAAATTACTCAGAATGGTGTTATAAGCCCAATCAAACATAATGTTAGAGATTTTGGTAACAATTTTTTTTAATTTTAAATATTCCTTTTTTTTTTAAATTTGTTCTGATCGCCCTCTTTAATTTTTTTCTGAACTAATTTTGTGTTGGTTATATTTGTTTTTCTTGTGTTGGTTATAGACGTATAGCTTATTGTGGATGTGAATAGTTCAGCCTAATAATAAAATGGCGTTGTAAAAGTAGCTAAAGCTAATATCACACGACACTTGCTTGTACTAGAAATCAAGTGTGCTAGCTAGCGCCTAGATATCTGTATACTAGCTAGTACAATAGAAACGGGACTAGAATATTCACACGCTGCTAGTTTGGCACTATGTTCTAATGCAAATATTTATGGAACGTCAGCTATTAATTTTGGGTGCAGCAGCTGCATTAATTATTAATAATGATATTGAAAATTATGAGAGGGAGCGTAGGAAAAGAATATGGAAACGGACTGGATGGAAAGACAAAATAATGGTCGCGGGATACTAAAAATGATACATTCGGAGGTTAGGTAGGATACATTCGGGGTGACTAACGTTTAGTATCTCCCCAAATTTGTATTCATTTATTTACGATGTGGTCATAGGCCCCTAAGTCCATGGGTGTCTAAGTACAGTATCCTTGACACAAACATGTTCTTTTTTAGGCCTACGCACACTTTATATTCTAAAAAATGCAACCACCCAAGGTTGGTATGCTATCAAGTTTATTTAGATTAAAATTGGGTCTGGAACACAGTTTGTCGTTTTTAGATGACATATTTTTAATTAAATGTATATTAAATATATTGTCATATTGTGGCAATTTGGTATTATATAAACAAGGATGTTTAGAATAATTTTCTGCCAACAACAAAATCACATCCGATGACCATGTTGGCGCCATTTCTACCATTTCTCTACACACAGTTTCAGCGCGCATTGATTGGTCGAATTACACAGGCTAGTGTCGGAACTATTACGAAAATAGCGCCTGTTCTATCCTTACAACTAGTATGGTAGCCAGTACCAAGAGGCAGAACCAGTATACTTTTTCTGATTCACACGACGCTAGATGATGACGTGATGATGCTAGTGCTAGCTAGCACACTGGATTTTAAGTACGAGCTAGTTTCGTGTGATACGGGTTTAATGCTGTCACTTTGTCATAATATAGTATTTAAATACAGGGTTGCCAACAAGATGATACTAGGGTTATTAACATATAAATATATAGGAAAATAGTTATATCTTTGTGTTTAAAACAAGCACCTCATACACAGGTATATTATGTAATGTTTATAAAAATAAATCTACTTAATTAAAATCCATGTTTAGATTTTAAAGTAATAAGACAATAAAAAAAATATTTGTTTTAATTAACATAGAGATAGTGCTGCTCTCTATTAAGCATGGAATAAGTTAAGAAGAGTTTCTGCTGCTGTCACCTATCAGACATGTGGGAAGCACAATTAAATGGATACAATTCAAGATTTTGTGTATATAATGCAAATATTTCTAGTGGATACAAATCGGACTTTTTATTTGTGGTGCTTGTTTAAGAAAATTTCTGAATGGAGACCATTCAGAATGAATAAAATTCAGGATTTTGTGGATATAATGCAAATAATGACAGTGAAAACAAATCAAGATTTTTGTTAAAGTCGTTTATTTGAAAACTGTCTGAATGGAGACCATTCAGAATGGATACAATTCAGGATTTTGTGGATATTATGAGATAGGATACAAATCAGACTTTTTATTTGTGGTGCTTGTTTAAGAAAATGTCTAAATGGAGACCAGAATGAATACAATTCAGGATTTTGTGGATATTATGAGAATGGCTACAAATCAGACGTTTTATTTGTGGTGCTTGTTTAAGAAAAGTCTGAATAGATAACATTCAGAATGAATACAATTCAGTCGTCTCGGCTGGCCTAGCTAACTGCTAAACAAGGATGAAGAGAGAGGACAAACAAAGGCAGGTGCGCTAGCTTCGCATTTGGACGGCGTTGCAATACTCTCAATTATAAAGGACAAGCAAGGGAGCTCGGAATTGAGAGGGGTAGGGGGAGAGCTCTTGGAGCTTACATAAATATTATCTTAAAACTGTATTGCCTAACTAGTGGTGACATAAACCATTATTAAAATACACATCATCTGCAGACATAGCGCGGTGGCCCGTGATGTTCGTTAATTTTTTAACTTTCTCGTTTCAATATGTTTCTGTAAGTGTCTATTATTTGATTCATGCCCTTTAGTGAAATATTATCCTCTTTTTTCTATTATGTTTCTGTTTTAATGTATATTATTTCGTTTCATATCTTATGATTGGTCTTAGGAATAACTTGCAGGGTCTTTAGAATGCGTCCGTTTGTGGGCTTGGTATTTATTCACACGGGCTGGGTACTATTTTGTTTCAAATGATAAGTTTATTTTATTTATTGACACCCACTTAGATGGCTGCATGGTCTAACGTGCTACTTCTGCAGTAGACTAGTCCGACGATGACGGGGGATTGAGGTTTGAATCTCGGTTGAGTGTACTGAGGTTTTTTTTTTCCAAAATATTTTTCCACTCTCCCCCACGCAAATGCTGATACATTTCATCTAAATGTAATCTCCCTAATCCCTAAAAATGTTAGTATAAATAGTACATAAACGTATAACCCGAAAGTTTAGCAAGACGAGGTGCCAAAAACAAACATTGTCTGCCATAATTATTTTGGGATTATCTTTACTTTTATCTTTTCATATTTTGTAAATAATATTTTTCTACATGGTGACATGGAAGCTACCTCACATTTTCTGAATTAAGCAATTCACTCAGAGGTATTAGAAAGTATGTACTACCGTGTCGTATATTTCATATTCTCTAAAGTGTTTTTTCAAGACGCGGTATGTTTTTAAAAGGGATTCCAAAATAGGATCTCCAATGCCAAAAGGCTTTCTTATATCAAAATCCTGTTATTTTACGAAGGTCTTTTAACTATATCATGAGGATTTTGCTATACGTTTTATTATTCTTGTAGTGGGGTTCATACTAAATTATGATTTCCGTCTTTGTGTCCATCATAGCCGACTTTTTTTGGGGGGAAGGGTGTCTATATGCTAAGATAAAACGTTGGCTGGCAAATGTAAAGTGCAGTTATTGTCGCTCTGCCTTCTCCAGTCTCCTCGACGAGTTGGCGATGACCTTTTGTTAAAGGTCACTTGTCTATAAGAGATTGGTAAGGGTGTAGGAGAGAGAGGGTAAGTTATGGGAGAAGGGAGAAAGACTACATCTGAGGGCACCGTCACTCTGTAGTCCGAGATTTGGTCCAGACCAGCGAACTTAAAAACTAACAACATGCTGATGCTCCTCTTAAAAAAAAACACGTGTGACGTTTCCGTACCTAATTCAGTACAAGTTAACAATTGTTACCGTGTGTGATTGATTCACTATCATGGCGAATATTAGCAAAACAAGTAGCTATGGCCCACATCGGTGGTGGAATGGTCTTAACTACGCGTCCCTCTTGAGTTAAATACTGGACTTCTGGTGACGGGGAAATTAGTCTTTGAATCTCTATTGGATGTACTGGAGATGGTTTTTCCTATATAGTTTCTCACTCTCCTTACATGCAAATGCGGCATATTTCATCCAAATTTTACCTTCTTCATTCCTAATAATGTTGTATGAATGAGATAACATTTTTAATAATTTATTATTTTATAATGTTTGTGAATGTGGTTGGTTTAAAATTTATTTTATAATTGTTTAATTTTTAAGATCTATTTTATTTTGCTATCTCTTTTAAATTTAAATTATTCCTTAATTATAATTTTGGTAACCTGGTTAAGTGTAAGACAAGGTGTAACACCTTAACTTCACCAGCATAAATAAAGATATTTAAATAAAAAATAATATTTCACTGGCATAATTAATATTTACGTAAAACCTGAACGTTAACAATTAACTATGATGAAGACTTGTGTGTAATTTGATAGTAGCGTACGTCATAGTTTTCAACGATGTTTGAATAAAGGAGCTTATTTTGCAGAATATAAATAGTCTTTCAGTATTCATAGCAAATTGAACAGTGAACTTACCCAGTCTTTAAAACAAAAGTTGAACGAAATATATATATTTTGTTCTTAATTTTTATTTCATACATAACTTTGAGATCAAACGTTCACACTAGATCTCTTTGTTTTGGTACGCCTATCTGTGACTATTAAATGAATATGTATGCTTTTCTAACAGCCAGGTGATGTTATCGATGATGTTATTGGGAAACTCCATTAACTCCTCTAATGATAAGTTATCTTTGCCGGTCGTATCAAAGTTAATTACTCTTGTAAGATTATGTCGACGTTTTGAACAGTTAATGGGCAGTGTATACCTCCAGGTTTTGTTTATTATCTCTTCCATTGGTGCACAAGGAAATTTACATTTTAATAGGAGGAGGAGAGAAAATTATGTTTTTACGTTTCTGAAATTGGGAACATTACGAGACTTTTAATGAGTACAATAGTATGTATACCTTCAAGCAATAAACTGTGTCTTAAAATGTCACCTATTCGTTTGACAAATATTCACTGTCTTTATCAGTGATTCCCAAAGTGGGCTTATGTAATTACTTAGGGGAACATTCAGAGGCAAGGGGAAGGTATGGAGGGGGTGATCTTAGACTCGTGCTAAGTGACTTTAAGCCAGGCACTAGACAAATGGTATCACTTCATTATCTCAATCCATCGCATTAAGAATTTACTGATGTAGTTACAAAATGTGGTATCTAAGAGACTTTTAATTAACTGTCCCCTTTTTCGGTGGCTGCATGGTTTAAGACATCAATCTCGCAATAGACTAGACTGCCGATGATCGGGGTTCGAATCATGGTCGGGTGTACTGAGGGAGGTTTCTCCTAAATGGATTTCCACTTTCCTCCCACGCAAATGTGGGTACACATCCTCTGAATTAAATTTTCCTCGTCCCTAACCCGTTAGCGTTATTAATACATATGCGTGTAAGCTGAACAGGTAGTAAGTACTAAGCGGTGCTGACAAAAATAACTATCAGGCTTTGAAAAATCTAATATTACTGGATATAGTGGTCCATTTTGTTGAAAGGTTTTAATTTGATATTAAATGAAAATGTTTTGAATATTATCTTATTATTTTCCTCCTTAGTGGGTCATGAATACTGATATTCTAAATAATGTTTTTTATAGAGTAGAATAAGGGGCGTTGGAAATTAGTTTTTTAGAAATCAACCCGCCTCGGTGGTGTAGTTAGCTAACGCGCTAGTCGTGTTGAGCTCGACTGCCTAGGACGGGAAGATCGAGGTTCGAATCAGCCAAGACTCGAACCCAACCACTCTACATTACTCAGTAAAAAGGGCGTGTATAATGTTTTCTACATATATATCACATTTTGAATCCATTTTAGGGACACTGCCTATATGAAGGTAGAGATCTTCACAATGTGGTATTTCTTATGGGTATCTTGGCTCTGAAGCTTCAAAACCACTATAACAAGCCTATATTATCTTAGATTGTTGTAGTTTTTAGCCTATCTAATAATATTATTTGATGATAAGCTTATTATCATTTGGCTTAGTCTCAGGACTGCAACAGTTCACGTAAAACGTCGTTGAAAATGACGTTTCACGAATATTTTTTCTTCTACCGAAACTTAAAATATCAGGCTTTTAATGGCATGGTAACACGATACCTTTTCCCTCTATTTTGGCGCAAACCATTTTGAAATTATGCACCACTTTCTAAATAACGCGGAATTTCTGGACGTCTGCAATTATTTTCAGCAGCTCAATGGACAATATCCATAAACTCAGAAATAGCTATACTTTATTTTATGTTTCTGTTCCTGTAAAACTAGTATCCCACGCTTGTTTTTGAAAAGTTGAGAAGAATCTCCATTCACTTTGAAACAAAATTATCACGAGATATCCTAAATTACTCATAGATGGTGCATTACAATTCTCACGATCGATTTTATAACGGGCCTACGCTTTGTGTTAAGCTGTCCGTTCTAAAAGTCAAATAATTATCTTTTATTTTTAGAATTTAAAACTAATAAGGTGTATTTAACATAAGAGACTTAAGTTACTAACCACCAAAAGTGGATCCTCGAGAAGGGAAGGAGGGGCATACCCCCAAAAAGAACAAAAAGTGTTTTTATATAATTGGTAGATATTACACAAATCGCCAACTGATTAGACTAGATATTCTATCAATTTCCTTCTTTACGTTCGTAGAAAACCACCAATTACCTGAGTCCAATGAACCAGTTGTCAACTAAGTTAAAAGAATCGAATTGCCAAAGCTATTAAACCAAACAAATACTATTTGATTCTTAGTATGCAATCCCGTACAATTATAATAATTGTACAAGCGGCAGTAATAAGCACACTACCGAGTCGAAGGTGGCTGCGTAATCTGATAGCTCGTGATCTTAATAAATCACACATTTGTAGCCGATGATTTCCGCACGTCCATCATAGACTTTGTCTTAAAATATGAGTGAAGAATGACCCTGGATACGGTAAGAATCCTGGATAGCTCAGTAGTTAGAGCATTGGCGTACTAAGCCAAAGGTCCTGGGTTCGATTCCTGTGTCCAGGTGTCATTTTTTCAATTTTCAGAATAAGTTAAAAGAGTTTGTTTCTTGGTACTCACAGTGATACCTGATGCGATTCGTGGAAAGTGCCCCAACAAAATGTCAAGGCATTTATATAACATTGAATTCCTCTTGAAGAATTTTTTTTATTATTATTAAATGAGGTTTCAGGCGTAATTAATTTTATCAGACTTCAAAAACTACTAGCCTTGGCATTGAGGAAGAATACAAAAATACTTGATTATTAATACTCGCAATAAATGGGTGAAGTGAAGCACCCCTTCCAACTTGGGTAAGACTGAAAAAAAACCCAACTAAAAACAACTGTTCCAAATGAACCTACTTCCAAACTTAGTTTTGTCACCCCGCGTGGTGTAAATTAACTTCCCTTGTCGAATTGATGAAACATATACGCAAACAAGATAAGAAAGGACCTATTTTGGCAATTTTTTCAATTATCAGTAAACCCTAATTTACTGTTGATCAACAATATCCCTATCCGCACCATTGGACACGCGGGTAAAAACGCAAGTCTTTTCTGGTTTAACAGCGATGGGGAGACCTGAGTTTGAATACCGAACTGTTAAATTCAGCTGATTTTGTATATGGTTTTCAAACTACACTTCAACGCAAAGAGGGTACACTTACCCTAAAAGTTAGCTTTCTTATATATTCCTTACTAAAATAATACGGACTGACAAACAGATGCAAAAAAAAAAAACTATATCCTTCCTTGCGGAAAACGAACAAGAATTTGTGTAAATTAAAACAAAAGGAAGACGTCTGTTACTGAATGGTTTCCCACTCTCCCTCGAAGCTTTATTGTCAGTAAAATTTCTATAAATTTTGCCCCATTGTGATGATTGATATTATTATTATTATTATTATTATTATTATTATTATTATTATTATTATTATTATTATTAGCACCGCGTCTTACTACCCGTTCAGGTTATACGCACTTACGCTAATGTGTAATGGTAGGGTGATTATGAGATGAAATGGAGGACCTAAAGTTTAAAGTGGAATCCGAACCACGGTGGAGGCCTGGAATTCCTCACATTCACAAGCTGTGAATAATACACGTCTTGTCAGAGGTGAAGGAAGGGTTTGGCAATCAGATAAATCTGTGCCGGGACCGAGGATTGAACCCCGCACCTCCAGCACAGAAGTTTGACACCTTACCCCCTAGACCACCAGGTCACCTGTTTTGATAATTAAATGGAAATGACCCATACGTGTAGTAAGATATGGAGTAAAAAAACTACACAAAGTTTGAGATTTAATTAATAAACTCTCCTTATTTTATCCATGATACACGTTTTACTACATATTCTTGCTATGCGCATATTTACATTAATGGAAAATGGATGAGTAGGGTATAATTTAAAGGAACTGTATCTACAATTGTTTGGGAGAAAATATTGTGAATACATTTAGGGAAAACCACCACGAATGCAGCCTACAGCGATTGGTAGCCTTGACCTCTGCGTCACCGGAAACCCCGATAGGTTGAGACCTACTTGTTTTCCAGCGAGCCCACTGGTGCGGATGCTTCTCATTGTAACTCTTGATAAAAACTCTAGTCTTCCAATAAGGACCCTTGGTTCTATTGACAGCAGTGGACAAGTTGATGTTGGGCTAGCTACACAATCTCATGCCGTTTGTCTTTGTTAGTTCGGCTGAAGGCTATAGGCAACTTGTCTTGGTTAATTCTAAGGTCCACATAGGTAACCATATCCAAGGCTGATAGCTTACCATTACAATTAAAAATACTGTTTAAATAGGGGGCGGGGGCCTGCGTGATATTGTGACGTAATATTTTAAGGGGGCTTACGGAATGGTGACAATGTGTTACGAGGGGGGTTATAGGGAGTAGAAAACACACAATATTAGTGTGACAATGGACAGTTCCTTATTAGATTTGCTATAATAAAAAAAGTTATGATTAATAAAACATTGTAGGATGTCTCATACTTCTGAAGTCCTTCACGTATATCTGGAGGTACGTGTACCTCAAGTTTGGAAACACTCGTGTAGAACATAATACGCTAAAGGTTTCTGAAATGAAAGTACTTTCTGAAAACACAAAAGTCTGTTTCTTTAAGGACGCTTCAAAGGTAGAAGTTCTCAGAGATCAAGCGAGCAAACACCGTATTGTTTTTATATTGGCACGTAAGAAGAAAATAAAAAAAACTTGCAACGCACATCATAATAAATTATGTTGAAATATATCATACCATAAATATAATACCATCGATATCATACCATAGATATCATACCATAGATATCATCATAATATCATCAAATAGAAAACTCAATCCCCGATACTCTCTTGAAATTGAAAAGTTTGGTTTGTGTGTTACAGACGCTTACCTAGGGCCTATAGGTTACACAATTCCAAAGGTACGCATGGTCAATTTTTCTTATTTTTTAGAAAAAAAAAACCCATACACCAATAAGTATTTAAAATGGTAACCATACCGGGGAGCACGGATGATACAGCTCAAACTCTGGACGGGAAGATCGGGTCTTGAATTCCACCCGGGAGTACTGAGAACGATTTTTTCTAAAGGGTTAGCCACTCCTCCACGTAAATGTAGGTACATCTTTAAATTCTACTTTTCTTATTCCTAGATCATTTGCGTGATTAAATGCTTACACCCCAGACAGGTAGCAAGACGCCAAATCTGACACCTTAGTTCCGCTGGTAGCGTGTCTGCCTACTGAGCTAAGGGCCTTGTGTTCGATTCCCAGCATGGCCTAAAAATTATCATCGGTGGAATTTGGGTTTCAGCTTTCACACTGATTAATTAACGGACGAGGGCTGGGTGGTGTCTCTGTTCTATATTTAAGCTATATTGTAAGTCATGTATTGATATAACCAGCCGATTCAGAAATTGCACGATACATACCTCAAATAAAAAGAAAGTAAGATGCGAAGAAAAAAATAATTATGTGCCGTCAGTGAAAAGGTCCGTTGGATAGATGTTCCCCCTATCCCCCCCTTTATCCCAAATAATTTGAACTTTCTCGCTCATTGTGATACCGGGTTTGGCTCGTGACCATATTCGCTGTCGTGAGGTGTTGGGAACCGCCTCTGAAGATACCGTGATGCGCCATTGGTTTGATCGACCCAGTGATCGTTGTGAGGCCTCCAGTATCGATCTGATCCTCTTGTCTATCCTCCCATCCCTATCCCTCCCCAAGAAAGACTGGGGTATGCATCCCCACCATTAATCCATCCCAACTAACCGTCAATGCATTCCGTTCAGAAGACATGAGCGACTCTTCATTACGAGATCCCAGCGTTTTATTCACCTCATCTCTGTCTCACTCGCTCGTGCTGTGGAATGTACAGCCCTAGACACACACACTCACGCTATAAGAGACGTTGAAAGTGCGTAGTTTTTGATAAAATAACATAACCACAAAAAACTCCTCTCCAATCGGATTGCGAGTTATTATTTGACTCCTCACAAATGTCTGTGCACACCACAGGTAGTCTTTATCTTTTGTATCTTTCAAAATATATGTTTACTGCTTCATAATAATCAGTGCTGACATTATTAACCTTAAACAGTGTTGCCACAAATTACACAACAGTAAAAAAAATTCTGTAACTCTAAGGTTAAAGGTTTGAATAGCCCTACCTATAAATAATTGTAATAGTTGGTTGGATGAATAAGAGTCTAGTAGACAACATGGAAGCTGAGATCATTCGTATTCAAATTATTTGGTTAAAATTATAAAATATTTATGTGTGATCTTAATGGACCTATGAAGCTATTTATAATGTTTCTCGCCTGATTTTTTTTATTTTTCATAAACAAGATGTCTCTAGAATCTATTTGAAGTGGTCTTCCTCCAACAGGTATGCCCTTAAAAGCTATTTGTAATTGTCGTCCCCGGATTTTTTTAAAAATTAGATGCCTTTAGAAGCTATTGAAAGTGATCTTTCCCCAACACACTTTTGAAAATGGAATGTTTTTATAAGCTGATTGGAGTGATCTTCACTTGGATTTTTTTTTTAATATTGTATGAATATATCATCTCTTTGGAGCGGTTGCCTACGGTATTTTAAAAAAAAAATTGGATTAATCTAAAATACATTTTTTGAAAATTAAATACCTCAATAAATTTTTTTAAAGTTTAATACAGGGTCATTTTTAAGATTTATATTAAAAACTTTGGACTTTTTTTGGGGGGGTAGGGGGATACTGAGGCTTAAACCCCATAACCCCCCCCCCCCCCATCCCTACAACAATGAGTAAACTCATAAACTTAATATAAGCCTACAAACAAACATAATAAAAATAATTTCATTACTTATATATACATTTTATTTTTTGTTGGTAGGATTTTCGAATTCTACTGCCACAAAAAAAAAGCATGATGAAATATGCACGCATATAGACTTTCACCAAACAATTTAGTATTATAAATATATATATACTTTTATTAATAAAATGAATGTATAGTAAAATACAATAATGACAAAAAAATATTTGTATTTGAATCATTAGCTATTTCACATCTGCCAACGAAGGTTTCTCTTTAATTTACGTCCGAGATACTGTGAGGGCCACATTTTCAGCGAGCGCGGGCAAAACTGGTCTAAGTCGTCACTAAAATTATTGAATGGACTGCCTATGGCAGATAGATCGGGTGTATTAAGGGTTCCTTTCCTAAATAGTTCGTCACACAACCTCCACGCAAATTCGGGTACACTTCCTCTAAGTTCAACCGTTTCTCATCCCTAGCACATTAGCGTGATTAGCATAGAAACGTTTTACCTAAACGGTTATTGAGACACGGCGACAGAAAATAAAAATGGATGGAAAAGAGAAGGGGTAGGAAATACGTCACGACCGCTGTATAGGAGCTGCCTGTATGATAGCGATGATGGCTGTTTCACCATCCATGTGATCGTGACAGCACTCACTACCCCCATTTGACCGGTTCATTTACCAAATGCGTTTTGAGAGGATGACACAGACAACTGCACTTTATGTTAAGGGGCTATTACTCCGCGTCCATTAGGCGTGGGGAGATTCGAATTGATGATATTCTCCTCGTTTAATACACTCTAACTTCATTTGTGTTCACTGTGAATCCCAACTTGCAATGCCTAACACGGGGACTAACATATTTTGTAAGCTTTCATACTTTTTTTCTTTTTATCACCATGTCTTAAACTTGAGTCAAATTTCAAATTAACATATTAATAATTGTAAGCTATCCTAAGCTTTATAGTTAAACATCAAAATCACAATTTTGTCTCGCTGTAGGACCTTATAATATCCAAATTTGAAGTTTGAACAAAATCAATAAAACCGTTAATCTATATCACAGGTACAGTGAAACATATAGACATTAGTACAAACACAACTTAAAGACTCACCGTTTAGAGTTTGGTTCACACAAAGTGTTAGTTATAAAATGTTCACGATAACAATACTTTATCTTTACTAGAAAGTTAAAAATTTATCAAACTGTTTCATACTAAGTTACAATTTCACAAAATTGACTTTTATATTATATAATATTGCTTTAACTTAAGTCGTCTTATTTATAATATATAGTTCTACTTTTAATTTGTGTAGTATCAAATATTACATAGCATTAGGTTTATGGTTTCACATGTAAGTTCATAAAAAATTATATTTCATATAATCTGTATAATGTATATAGTAAACAGAAAATAATTTTGTAATATTAATCAGCCAGAAGCGATGTTAAGTTTCTTGAGTATTTCATTGGCACAGTATTTATTTAAAATACATAATGGTTTTAATTATTAACAAACCAAAAAGATCATAAGATGTTTTGTATTTTTGTTATGTAATTACAAATTTTTGTTGTCTAGGCCTATTATCTATTAAAATAAGTGGACTTTACAATAATCTTTTTTTAACAATCTTAAGTTCCTAATTTAAATAAATACTCCAAAGGTCTAAAACATACCGTAAATTATAATTAGTTTTGTTATACTCATTATATTCTTAGTCATCTTTTTTTTTTTTGCACAAACTTCATTTTATTTGAAGATTGCTCTCCAAAGCTATATTGGCTTTATAGAATCAAATTCCCGACGATCCATTCGCTTTGCTTATATCTTTTTTTCGGTTACAACGAAGAGCACATAAAAGAGTAGTTACGCTTTACCATTTTCCACCACAAAATAATCGTATTACTGCTGTTATCAACGAAAACCAACACATGGCGAGGTAGCCTTTTTCTTTTGACATATTCACGCGCGATAAACGACGACACAAGTGTTTTTTTAGCACCACGGTCTAACTATTTTAATTATTAACTTAACGTATGTGTGATCAAGATTCACGTAACGTAACTTAACGTAACAACTCGACTCAAACATCTTCATTCTCGAGTATGATCTGTGATTTGTACTAGTTTTATATTGATGATCTGTGAGTGTTTACAGTTTTCAATCGATATAATAAATATTTATAACAAAACTTTTTTGATAAATATAGCTTTCCTATTTTAGTTTAACTATTTTGTTTGAATGTCTGATCACTAGTACTTACGTTAAAGAGTAGACATTGGTCATAATACCAACAAATGAGTTACTAAATAGCCCTGTTGACGTCACTCGCATAATGATTGGCTGGCTAGAACACGTGATACCCTTTAAGTAACGTCCACTTAAAGTAAAAGACCTCCCAGGACATCTCTTACGTTAAGTTAACTGCAAGTCAACGTTAAGTTAACTGCATCGTGATCGCCTCTATTTAAACACACGAGGAGGTCCCTTTACGTTAAGTTACGTTAAGTTAACTTTAAGTTAACGTTAAGTTGATCGTGATCCCGGCATAATGTTAATTGTTACTGAAAACAGATAATCTCTGACACAATTTGTTTGGATCTAGTATTCTCTATAATTATTTGGGACATAGACAATATCCCCTGCGTTTGGTCAATTTTCTCGTACTCAATTTCGTTAGAGAGACTCGTATTGAAAAAGTGTGGTAATTATCATGAAATAACCAAAGTACTAGCTACTATATAAGTAAAACATGGTCATTATTTTCATGCTTGTTTTTGTGAATAGTTGATATTAATAAAAAAACTCCTTGGCAAAAAATAGCTTTTTTTAATTAAAAATTTATCATTCATGTTTTGAAACAATCCGGTATTGTTTTTAAACTATGTAATCCATAGAATCCCTTTAGTTAAGACCACTTCCTTGACACCCACTTCGGTGGTTGTATGGTATGGGTCGTCAGTCTCGCAATAGATTGGAATGCCAATGACGGGGAGATCGGGGTTCAAATACCTGTCCGGTCTACTGAGGTTTTTTTTTTTTACCTAAATGGTCTCCCACTCTCCTTCCACGGAAATGCCGATAAATTACCTCTAAAATGCTTCCTTCCTCATCCTTACCCATCAGAGTAATTAACAAAAATCCGTATAACCTGAACATGTAGTAAGACACGAGGATGAAAATGACTTTTTTTTCTCAGCGTTGTTGGACTTTCTTTCCTTCTCTCTCATTTCACTGTTAACTGCTGCGGATCCCTCTAGGAGACACTTGTACACGAGGGGCCTCTTGTCTTCTCCATCCTTTATTTTAAAACCTTATACAAACGCAAAATCCATTATCTTTGTGACAAGAAATCTTACAAAACTTTTCAAATTATTATTTTCCAAACTTTTTTTTTTCAATCTCTTTGCAAGCGTTTAGTGGAAAATTCACTCTGCATTGAAGTAAACGGTTTATCTTGTGATCGTAAGAAATAATCATATTGCTGACACAATGTTTTTAAAACTATATCCAACTAAATTAGGCTAAGAAAAATAATTGAATGAGCTAGGTTTGAACTCCAGTAGGGTCACTGTTTTTTTAATTATATTCATTAATTTACTGTGGGGTATTTAACGTGTCATCTTCAAGCCGACTCCTTTATCAGCACACGGCTTACCAACTAACTTAATTCTAGAACATATACTATACACAATCCCAAGGGAAATACCTTAATTTTATCAATTATTAACTTTTCTGTCATATTTGGAATTGAACCCAGGACTCTAGTTAAGTGGGTAAACGCGCTGCCGACTGAGCCAATCTGTCAGAAAAATGTTATTTAAATCTTCTTGATGTGAAAGCAGTTGGGATACGAATTTTCTAGGGATCACTTTGGAAGGGCACCCAAAGATAATAATAACCCTACATGCTTTGAGTGTCGTCATAGTATTTATTAACAATATTTACAGACCCGCCACGGTGGCGTAGTTGGCTAAAGCGCTGGTTTCATGTTGAGCTTGACTGCCGAGGACGGGGAGATCGAGGTTCGAATCTCGGTCGGGTGAACTGGGGGGGGGGGGGGTGTTCCTGAATGGTTTTCCACTCTCCCTCCACGCAAATGTGGGTCCCCCTCCTCTAAATTCAACCCTCCCAAATTCCAATCCATCACCGTAATTAGTATTGATGAGTATAACTCGAATGGTTAGCAAGACGCGGTGCTAAATGAAATCTTATATATAAAAATGGATGGCTAAATGTGTTGCTAACCGCAAAACTCGAGAACGGCTGGACCAATACGGCTAATTTTTTTCCCTAATATTCGTTGAAGTCCGAGGAAGGTTCTTATGAAGAGAAAAATTGGAAAAATTGCACTGAAAAACGTAAAACCCACATTTTTCTTTTTCCCATTCAAACTGTTTCTAGCTGTCAATTCTAGGGATGGCGAACTGAGATAGATTAATCGAAGAATCGATTTTTTTGGGTCATGAAGATCGATTTGAGCAATGAATCGTTTAAGTGAATCGATCTCAGACACCCTAAAATCGACTTTCAATTCATTTTACTTACTTTTTCGTTTTATTCAAATAAAACAAGAGTATCAAACCATAATATAAAGAAGAAACATTTGAAATTTAATTAGTAACTTTAAATGCATCCGTAGATTTGACAATTTTTCTTTCTACGATATACAGTTTGACTTTGACAGTTTTTCAGTAGATTCTCAATTAGTGCGTGTTATTTTCTTGGTTGTTTTTAAATCTTCGCTTCTCAATTGACAAACAAGTTCCTCGATTTATCTTTGGTTGATTGGTTTATTTTGTGTGTGTGTTTCCATTTATACTCAGTTCAAGACTCATGCCACCTATAAGACGCGGGCGTAGCAATTTAAGTTGAAGAACTCTAAATGCTAGAAAACAAGCTAATTTTCAGTCTAATCGGACTAAACAGCAACGTGAAGAGCGAAATGAAATTGAAAGGATTCGGATATCACAAACCCATGCAGCACATCATTCAGCTAATGATCTTGCAGGTTTGAAACGAGCTGCTTACAGTTACGATGTTTCAATTGACTACAGTACCCACCAATGCGTTTCTATATGATCTATGAACTCAGTTTGCCCACATTGTAAGGCATTGAAATACAAAAATGAAGCCGTTGGATTGTGTTGTGCAAATGGCAAAGTGAAATTAGTGCCATCGGTTCCACCACCAGAGCCATTGTACTCATTGGTTTCAGGAACAGGAACGGATTCAATACATTTCCTTACTAATATCCAAAAATATAACAACTGCTTCCAAATGACTTCATTTGGGGCAACAAATGTAGTTCGTGACAACTTCATGCCAACTTTCAAGGTAATATATAACAAACAGACTTATCCCCCGTATTGCTTTGTTTATTTTATTTTATAGTTTTTGTAACAAAAATAATAAACCTGACTTTTTAATTCACAGATACAAGGACAAATATATCATCAAGCAGGCTCACTGTTGCCGGTGTCAGATGGCGACTACAAATTCCTGCAAATTTATTTCATGGGCAATTCAACACAAGAAATTGATCTGCGTTGTGCACGTAACAGTTCAATGAAGAGGTCTATTGTAGAAGAATTACAAACTTTCTTTCATCAACACAATCAGTTGATTACATTGTTTAAAACTGCACTGGATCTCATGCCATATGATAATCACAAAATTGTAATCAAAGCTGATAAAACTCTTGTGGGCAAACATGCAAGACGTTTCAATGCACCAACAATGGATGAAGTTGCCATTGTTACAGTTGGAGAAAATTTGGAAGCCCGTGATATTGTTTTACATTGCCGGAATGATCAGTTACAGCGTGTGTATGAAACACACCGCTCATATGATGCGCTACAATATCCCATCATGTTTTGGCAAGGTGAAGATGGTTATCACTTTTCAATCAAGATGATAAATCCCCTTACAGGTAATTAAAAATTTGGTTTAGCAATGGAGATTTTGTATCAGCTATTACATGTATCATATGCAAGTTCAATCACTGTCATTAAAACAATAATTTATTTACAGGTGCCGAAATCAACAAAAAAGTCAGTTCAATGAACTATTATTCATACCGTCTGATGGTTCGTGAAAATGAAGACAATCACATCTTGAAATGTCGGCGATTATTTCACCAATATGCTGTTGATATGTATGTCAAAATTGAAACAGAGTGATTGACATTCATCAGGTTGAACCAGACCAAACTCCGTTCTGAAGAGTATATTCACCTTCGAGATGCGATTAATACTGATGGAAATGCAGAGAATGTCGGCCGGATGACCATTCTTCCAGCAACATACATCGGGAGTCCTCGACATATGCATGAATATGCTCAAGATGCCATGTCGTATGTTCGTCATTATGGCACAGCAGATTTATTTATCACATTCACGTGCAATCCGCAGTGGATAGAAATCAAACTTGAGTTATTCCCTGGTCAATCACCCATTGATTGCCCTGACATTACGGCAAGAGTCTTCAAACAAAAGTTGAAATCTTTAATGGATTTCATTGTGAAACATAGCGTGTTTGGCGAGGCGCGCTGCTGGATGTATACTGTGGAGTGGCAGAAACGTGGATTGCCTCATGCACATATTCTGATTTGGTTGGTTGAGAAGATAAGACCAAATGAAGTTGATGAAGTGATATCAGTTGAAATCCCTGATGTACAAGTAGATCCAGGCTTGCATGAAGTAGTTATTAAAAACATGATTCATGGTCCCTGTGGAACACTTAATCAAAATTCACCGTGTATGGTGGATGGTAAATGTTCGAAGCGTTATCCACGGGCATTACTAGCAGAAACAATTACCGGAAATGATGGTTATCCACTGTATCGTCGCCGATTGACTGCAGACAACGGAAGATCAACAATTGTCAAAGTTAATAAACAAGACATTGAAATTGATTATCGTTGGATTGTTCCATGTTCACCGATCCTATCAAAGACTTTCAAGGCGCACATCAATGTTGAATCTTGCCATTCCGTGAAATCTATCAAATATATTTGTAAATATGTAACCAAAGGAAGTAACATGGCTGTGATTGGAGTTGGTGCAGAGAATTACAATGACGAAGTTACCCAATACCAAATGGGCCGGTATGTTAGCAGTAATGAAGCAATTTGGCGCATTTTTTTCTTTTCCCATTCATGAAAGACACCCCACTGTTGTTCACTTAGCCATACACTTAGAAAATGGTCAAAGAGTATATTTCACGGCACAGAACGCATTACAATGAGCTGTTCAACCACCATCTACAACCTTGACCTGTTTTTTTGAAATGTGTCAGAAAGATGATTTCGCCCGAACACTGCTATACTCCGAAATGCCAAAATATTATACTTGGAATCAATCCTCAAAGAAATTTCAACCACGGAAACAAGGAAAACCAGTTCCAGGTTACCCAAATGTATATTCCACCAATGCAATAGGTCGAATTTATTCAGTTCATCCAAGCAATGATGATTGTTTTTATATGCGATTGCTATTAGTCAATGTTCGAGGCCCAACATCATTCCAACATTTACGAACTGTTAATGGTGAATTGTGTGGCTCTTACAGAGAGACCTGTCAACGTTTGCAACTATTAGAAAATGACGCTCAGTGGGATCAAACTCTCAATGATGCTATAATTTATTCACAAGCTCATCAAATACGAACATTGTTTTCTATAATTATATCAACATGTTTCCCATCAAAACCAAATGATTTATGGATCAAATACAAAGATGATATGTGTGACGATATCTTGCATCAAATGCGCATTAGAACAGGAAATCCAAACTTACAAGTCAGTGAAGAAATTTACAACGAGGCGTTAATATCAATTGAGGACATGTGCTTGATGATGACAAACAAAGTATTATCTCAATTAGGCATGGCCGCGCCCAATCGCCCGATGCACGACGCTTTTAATCAAGAGTTGAAATTAGAAAAACTGTACGATCTCGATGCTTTAAGAGAATCAGTTCGAATAAATCTTCCGCTGTTGAACCAACAACAAAAGTATGTATTTGATACTCTTATGGAAGTTGTACATGATGGAACTGGAGGGATTTACTTCTTAGACGCTCCCGGTGGTACAGGAAAAACTTTTTTGATTTCTTTTATTTTAGTAACAATTCTCTCACACAATGAAATTGCTCTCTCACTTGCTTCATCAGGTATTGCAGCTACATTGTTGGAAGGCGGTCGAACAGCCCATTCAGCGCTAAAATTGCCGTTGAATAAGCAAAGCAACGAAACTCCGATCTGCAACATTTCGAAGAACTCTGCAATGGCAAAGGTTTTGCAGCAATGTAAATTGATAGTGTGGGATGAATGAACGATGGCACATAAAAAGTCTTTGGAGGCATTAGACCGAACCATGCAAGATCTGCGGAACAATCAAAACCGATTTGGTGGTGCGATGATTTTGTTAGCAGGAGATTTTCGTCAAACATCGCCAGTGATTCCACGGTCAACGCCAGCTGATGAACTTAATGCATGTTTAAAGTCCTCCGTTTTGTGGAAACACGTAAAAAAACTAAATTTAAGCAAGAATATGAGTGTTGAGTTGCAAAATCATCGATCTAGAGATATATTTTCAAAACAACTCATTGACATAGGTAATGGCAACTTCGCTTTAGACTTTTTCACTGGCTGCGTTACCTTTCCTGACAACTTTTGTCAGTTTACTGATTCAAAAACCGAACTCATTCAAATGTATTCCCAAACGTTGCTAAAAATTACAGAGATCATATTTGGTTG
This sequence comes from Timema podura, assembly GCA_033556935.1. NCBI lineage: Eukaryota > Metazoa > Arthropoda > Insecta > Phasmatodea > Timematidae > Timema > Timema podura. The sequence goes on along the minus strand of JAVRXN010000004.1, from coordinate 51,326,601 downwards.
AGCGAACGAGCTATATTGGCTCCCAAAAACATGGATATAAATGAATTAAATTTCAAAATTCAAAATGAAATTGCCGGTGAATTGAGGACATACAAATCAGTTGATTCCTCTACTAACCAAGATGATGTCGTCAACTATCCACCCGAATTTTTTAACTAGCTGGATTTGCCAGGATTGCCGCCTCACAATCTTCAAATAAAGGTCGGATCGGTGATCATAATGTTACGAAATATCAACCAACCGCGTCTTTGTAACGGCACACGGCTAGCGGTGAAAAAATTACTAAACAACGTGATCGAAGCAACCATTCTAAAGGGAAAGTATAAAGGAGAAGACGTTTTGATACCACGCATCCCAATGATTCCGACTGACATACCATTTGAATTTAAACGACTGCAGTTTCCAGTGCGGCTTGCTTTCGCTCTGACCATAAATAAATCCCAGGGGCAGTCATTGAGTGTTTGCGGCATTGATCTTGAAAACCCATGTTTCTCGCATGGCCAATTGTATGTTGCCTGTTCCCATGTTGGAAAACCATCAGCTTTGTTTGTTTACGCGCCAGGTAATCAAACAAAAAATATCGTGTACCATAAAGCATTACAATGAAAATATCATTTAACACAATATTACTAAAGTATTGCAGTGTACGAAATAGAAAACTGAATTTTGTAAGTAGTTGTTTTTTATGATTATGACATTAAAAATACATAGAAAAGTATATTAATATTATGCAAATTTATTGTTTATTCCACGGTAATTATTTGATAGTAAATAAATAAAGTGATCACTCTGAAATACGTTTATATTCAATTTTTTGTTTAAATTACACATTTGTGACTGTATAGTATCACAAAATTATCTGTCCTGGTGACCATTACTGAAAACTAAAGATGTCATCACGACATGTGCACTTTATAAACGACGCCATCACCAGAACTTGACCAGAAAAAATAAGTTTGTGGGATTGCCACAGTCCAATAGCGTTTGACAGAACGACGTCTGTCGGGTTAGCTAGTAAATAAATAAAATAATATTTACAGGATGACAATATAGTTTGCCACGGATTTCCTCTTTGGGTGTTTATAATGTTTCGATTGTTTTTTTTAAGATAGATTGTGACGATTTATATGAGTTGTTAAACTGTGTAACGGTCCATAACCAAAGTTAAATGCTTCTACGATCACATTACAAAATAAAAAATAAAAACTTTATTTACTATAAACAAGCCCGGAATTATTAAAACCCAGAAGCGTTAATTTCATATTTACCTCCTTGCGACCCCTCGGAGAGGGTAGGTATTGTGAACGTCAACAAAATTGAATCGAGATTTCGATTAATGTCAACCGAACCCGAAAAAGTGTTTTTTTCAATGCCGTCCATTCGTGTGTATAGATGTACAGTACCTCGGCTTAGAGCCGAAAACATTTTAGCGATCAGGCTAAAACTTGCTATCTAAGGGTTTAATAGGGTTCCCCTGAGGAATTTTTGGGATTAGATGTACAACCCTTAAATTAAGGTTAGTTTACTTGAAAGACGAAAAAATCTATTTTCTCATAATTGGTTCTAAGAGTTTATGATTTTTGATTTGATCTAAGCATTGTTTACCATTACAAATAAAATGGTGTGGTTTGTACGTTTGTGTCTTATTGTTCATTCTAATTGTGTGACCGGTTTAACAGCGGCTATTATAATGTTCTATTTTAATGCCAAATAAGTGCTGCTATTACAACGCCAGTTCATATCGTGGCCAATCATGCCAATAAAAAGCTTCAAAGTCTGCTCAACGTGCACTGGATGGGCAGAATATACCCCCTAGTGCCAAAGATGGTTGCACAGAGTAAAAACTTCCTTTTAAATGTCTCACCTTACAAACTAATTACTCGTTCAGCATAATCGGGGAAGAGGTTTTCAAGCATCTTTGACACTCCGCACGGGTAAACGCAGCTCGTTTAGAGAGAGTAGAGGAAAGGGGACTAAGACTATTGATACATATCTTTGTAGATCCTGAAGTTTGTGTGTATGGATGTGTAAAAGGAGTATAAAAGAGGTGTTAATGAAATTTACGGTGGTGAATATGGAAAGGCGAAGTAAGAGAGGAGTATATTTATTAATTATAATACATTTTATTAATTGTTAAAAAAGTTTAAAATATAATTACTAAATGTACATTTAACACAAGAATTTTTTTTTTCATTTTTTACTCCATGTCTTACCACCCGTCCCTGGTATACGTATTTAATTACACAGGTAAAGTTGGGATTAGGAAGGTAGAATTGGTAGGAAATGTACATTTAACACAAGGATTTTTTTTCATTTTTTACTCCACGTCTTACCACCCGTCCCTGGTATACGTATTTAATTACACAGATAAAGTTGGGATTAGTAAGGTAGAATTGATAGGAAATGTATCAGAATTAGCGTTTGCGCATAGTGGGAAACAATAATTTTGGGAAACCTTCCTTCAATACCTCTGTTAGGTATTCGAACTCTGACCTATTCACTGGGAATACTAAGATAGATGAGCTTGGCATTTTATTGTACGTTCCCGTCAATGTGGATCACAAAACATATTAATTGTTTAATCCAAGGGGTTCTAGGAATCAGTAAGATATGTTGAGCGAAAGTGCACCCGCTTTAACGTTAAGAGGGGATGAGAGAACTACATTGGGAAAACCTCTCCCAGAACACCCAGCCGAGAATTGCACCCCGACCTAACATTCTCCTTCATCCCTTCAGACGGCTTGACCACCGGTGCGTGTTTTAAACGTGTTGGACTGACAAGAGTAGACAATCTAAGTTCTAGACCATGAAATACAATATGGTTTGTTTCAATTTGACTTGAGACCCCGCACAAATGGTCACATGGTTGAAGGTGTGAAATTTGCGATCATTATTTTTTTTATCACCGCGTCACACTACCCGTTCGGATTGTACACATATTGTCGTATCCCAGAGTGATCAGGTCCAGGAACTAGAGGATGGGAACGTTTGCTTCTCTGAAACTCTAAGTCCTCGATAGGATCCTCTAATCTTAAGTCATGAGATGAGCTTGAACGAAGTAATATGATAGGTTAACTATTGCTTCTGATGTACAAGTGGCTTCGGCAAGGAATCAGAATGGAAATAAAGTTCTACGTGCAGTCGACGATAGTAACGTTGTTAGTGAGAGAGCTACACTCCTGAGAGCTCAATTTACAGAGCTTATATATTATAACCCTCTCGTTTATTTCTACAATTTCCATTTTACGTAGTACAAGTGGTGTAACCGTTAACTTTTGGAACAACGGGGACAACATGTGACCCTGGTAGTTTCCATTATTTACCCTTAATGGACCTAAGTACGCACTTTGATTAAGAGCTGTGTTTAATTTCAAGTCACGTAGCCCCAACATGTCTACAGTAGATATTACCTTAACTGATTTCATATCTATACCCGATGATACCTTAATCACACCTTCTTGTATTACGTTTACATGTCATTATATAAGTTACTATTAATTGCCTGGTGGCCTATTATATTCACTTAATACTACCTTAGGTGTCAGCTGTACGACATAGAGGCCTACGACATCCGTTTGTGCGACAATATGTAGGCCCTACTAAAAACGCTAATGAGCTACGAATGAGGAAGGTTGAGTTTAGAGTAAGTGGAATGTAAGGAGAGTGGAAAACTATTTTGTAAAAACAAATCTCAATACACCCGACCGAGACTCGAACCCCAATCTGCCTGTCATCATTAGTCTAGCCCAGTGGTTCCAAAGTCGTGCTCCGCAAAGCATCTCCGCGAATAAATTGGAAATAAAAATAAATAAAATGTGACAAGATAGCAAAACTATGAATTTGTGCGTCCATGAACTGTGTATAGTGTATAGTTAATTATTGGGTAGAAATTATTTACAGACTGTACGCGGCGAAAGCAGACAGAGAGACTAGAGGGTGCCAGTTCACCCCGTCTCTCTGAAAACTTCACCGCGTTTTCATATACGATTGTTTAATTCGACACCTTTCCAGAATTTTCTGTGAAGTTTCTATTGCATATTAAAAACTCTTGCTTCTTCGCTCCGTCAGTCAGTTGAAGTTCACTCAGTATACAGTCGAGAGTCGAACAAATTAAATAACAGTGTAGTGTCATTTATTTGAATGTCGGAAAAGCCAACCTGGTATCGGAGCAGTATAAGTGCTTGCATGATTTGACATCAGATTTTGTGGTAAAAGAGAATTTTGCAACTAAAAAGTCACCATCAGAATTTTGATGTCAGCTACGAGACAATTTGAAGTTTTGTCAGCTTAGAGCGAAAATAATCCTTCTTCCCTTTGCAATAACTTAAATGTGGATCAGGATTCTCTTCCTATGTGCTTCTAAAACAAAAGATACCGCTCAATACAGAGCCAGATATTTGGTTGCAGCTGTCCCAAATTCAACCAGATATAGCCACATTGTGCAGATCAAAACACAGCAGTCCCATCCCTCTAATTGGAATTTAAGTTCGCGGTCTATACTTTATCGTTTTTTTTTATGCCAAGTGACTTTTTTTGCAGCCATGAAATTGGTTTTAACACTATCTGTGTGGGTAACATATTGTGGATTTACAATACCTGCTTTGAATTCATTATCAAATGTGTTGGTTAGGTTAATTTATGTTTTTGGTTGGGTTTTTTTCGTTTATATAGTTAAGTTCCTTACTTCTCTGGAAATTAAGGGAGAAAATAACATTTATAATGAAATAAAACTTGATGTTTAACATGCCCAAATGATTAAGCCCACCGCACATTGGACGCAGGGAGGCGCAGCAGAGGGGCAGGCGAGGAAGAGGAAAATCTGTAATACACGTGTTCTTATGGGTTACCGCATATTGGACAGAGGGCAGGCGCAGTGTAGGGATAACTCTTTCACGCCTCTCTCTGGTTGTAGTAGACGTACAGTTTTCCTGTGTCCTCTAGGCCTCTGTCACGTAGTTTTTGTGTATTGTGATTAAACATCTTATTCAATTAGTCCAAGACCATCCAGTATTATATGAAACAAGCAATCCAGACTACATGAGGACGAAGCTGAAAGATGAGCTAGCGGAACATATTGCTATTGAACTGAATTACTCGAACGGTAAGTGTAATATTCTAGATTTTTGTAGTTAGTGAAATTAATCTACAGTAGTTTGTACAACCCATTAGAAGAATTAGATGTTACTAGACACTGCGCATAAAGTAAATTACAATTTTCATATTTTTTCCTTTTTTTTTTTTTACTAAGAGAGTAGAGTAAAATTAAATTATTTATTCAGTCTGACTCTGAATCCAAATCTATCAGAAGTTCCTCTAATTCACACGCCATATCACGTCTTGTACCACTGGATGAAAGCCCCCTGACTCACTTCAAATCTGCGTGACTTGCAAAAACCTATTTCTTTGCTATGCCTGCCCTCTGAAAGGACTATGTTCAATGTGAGGTGCCTTGCAGAAACCTCTTCCTGTGCTATGCCTGCCCTCTGCAAGGGCTATGTTCAATGTGAGGTGCCTTGCAGAAACCTCTTCCTGTGCTATACCTGCCCTCTGCAAGGGCTATGTTCAATGTGAGGTGCCTGGCAGAAACCTCTTCCTGTGCTATGCCTGCCCTCTGCAAGGGCTATGTTCAATGTGAGGTACCTTGCAGAAACCTCTTCCTGTGCTATGCCTGCCCTCTGAAAGGGCTATGTTCAATGTGAGGTGCCTTGCAGAAACCTCTTCCTGTGCTATGCCTGCCCTCTGCAAGGGCTATGTTCAATGTGAGGTGCCTTGCAGAAACCTCTTCCTGTGCTATGCCTGCCCTCTGCAAGGGCTATGTTCAATGTGAGGTACCTTGCAGAAACCTCTTCCTGTGCTATACCTGCCCTCTGCAAGGGCTATGTTCAATGTGAGGTGCCTTGCAGAAACCTCTTCCTGTGCTATGCCTGCCCTCTGCAAGGGCTATGTTCAATGTGAGGTACCTTGCAGAAACCTCTTCCTGTGATATGCCTGCCCTCTGCCTTTGCTGCGCCTGCCCTGCGTCCAATGTGCGGCGGGCCTAAACATTTAATTCCATCGTGAATATTGCTGTCACTTGGTTTAGTATCTATCTATGTAGAATCTATGTGAAAATATCGTCGCCCTTATACCAAAGACACTTATGTGCAAAATTGTTGTTTTGAGAAAACAATATTTAAAGTTACAATTTTCAATGGCTTTCAATAGAAAAAATTAAGTTTAGATCAAAATTTAAGTTATTTAGAAATCTAAAAATAATTCAAGCTTTTACTATACGATAAAATATCGACTAACAACTTTAAAAAATGCAGTTAGGTAAATATAGCAATTTAGCATCAAGGCAACTATAGTGCTCCGTGACAAATGTCTCTCCTGAAAAGTGCTCCGCTATTCAAAAAGTTTGAGAACCGCTGGTCGAGCCTAACACGAGAGTGACGTCATGTGGCCACCGAAGCAGGTGATATATTGCCGCTTACGGGGAGGTCAAGGTTCGCATCTCTGCTGGGTGCACTGGGGCTAGTTTTCCAACATTGATTTATCATACTCTTCTTTTTACGCTAATGAGAATGCACTTCCTCCAAACCATTCTCCTCATACCTACCTATCGTTAAACGTTCTTATAGTATAATACTGATTTAGAGTGGGCCAATCCATTTTTTGAAACAAAATATAACTTCCAATTTATCTTATTTAGTTTAAGATCGGGCGTATGTGATATGAAGACCGAGACTTTGTTTTTTTTACTATCTCATCTAACTACCCGTCTGGACTCAAAGGATATTTACTCAAATGTGGTATGGTTGAGGAAGGTGGAATTCATAAAGGGAAGGCATCCGCATTTGCATGAAGAATAATATTATAAAACAATTTTTTTTTTTACCAAACCTCCCCGTAACCAACACACCAGACTATATAAACTTGACATTGGGTCCGTGTACGTACAGCCACAAATACGGATGAGCCGGTATTCGAACCAGGGCCTGTGATAGGCCTGAGCAGGGGGAGAAGGTATGCTGGTTGGGTTCACCTGTATCTTCCCTTGTCGGTCTTGTATAAAGGGCCGGAGGGAATGAGTTCAATGTAAGAAGGAAAGGGGGAGCAGCCTTCTCTCCCCGGGAATACTGCCAACTCGTGTCTATATTTGTTTATATTGTGGTAGAGGGTGAAAATGAATCAATGCGCGTGCGCCGGCGATTGATTTCCCGCGCCCTATCCATCGCCCCGCGCGGTGAGAAAGAGAGAAAGAGAAGTGTGTGTGTGTCTCACGACGAGTCAGTGGTGGCTGGAGCGCCGCCGTGTTCTCAACTAGACGTCCCCGATAACACTTTTGCTCGTAGGTTGTTACCCCGAGACATGGCGGGCGAGACTCGTGAAGGACACACGATCAACCCCACGTGCGGTGAGTAACCCCGATATTAATAAAACGTGTAATGTCGTAGATATTAATATATGTATTTATTAATTAAAACCCGCTTCGGTGGCTGCACGGTCTAACGCGCTACTCTCACAGTAGACTAGCTTCCTGATGACTAGGAGATTGAGGTTCGAATATCTATTTGGGGGTTTTTCTGAAATGGTTTCCCCCTTTCCCTCCACGAAAATGCGAGTACAATTCCTATCAGCATAACCTCCCTACTCCTTAAAACCATTAGGGTAATTAGTACATAATCGTGTAACGAGAACGGGTAGTAAAACGCGGTGCTAAAAACAAACACAATTTAATTAAACATTTAATATTATGCATAGGTCAAAAACGAGCTTTATTTAATTGAGGGTGAACAAGCGAGTTTTGAAATTATTTCTGAACGTTTTAATTTGTATATACACTAGCACACGCGTAGCACGTGGAAAAACGCATCAGTCCTTTTTGTCTGGATTGAAGAGAACGAGGAAGTCCAATGTTCGAATCTCGGTAATTGTACTGAGGTTCTTCTATTCGTCCCCGCAATGATTGGTAACGCTTTCCAAACACATAATTATAGTATTTTATAGTAAAGATATAGTTTTGGTAGTTATTTTAAACTAGTCAAAGTCTTAATGTGGAGATTAACTTGAGCTACCGACACAGCTGCCTCTGTGTTCAGCTTTGAATTAAAATAAATAGGCCACAGATTAAAAATGTCACATGGACACGGGAACCGAACCTTAGATCGTTGAATTAGCGCATCAAAGCGTGTGTATAAAGTATATAGCTCAGGCTCATTCTTGACCCATCGTTTTAAGACAGGAGCCCGCTTTGGTGGTCGCATGGTCTAAGGCATCACTCTCGCAATAGATTATACTACCAATGACTATGAGATCGGGGTTAAAAACACGGTCGGGATAATGTAAATATAAATTATACAGTAATCCATAAGAAAGTTTTATTTGAAGCTTTTGATAACATTTTAATTAATTAATTAAATAAAACATATTCACACAGTACCAAATTTTAGTTACGTACCTATTTAGATCAATGCTGGTGGGATGAAGAGGGCTTCCTATAACTATCAGAGCTTAAGGGTTTTTTTGGACACCTTTTCTTATAACCCGAACGGTTAGTAAGAAAGGTGTCAAAAAACCTTAAGCCATGTATTAATTACATTATAGTGCTAGGGATTAGAAATGTTTAGTTTAGAGAGTGTACCCTCATTTGCGTAGAGGGAGAGTGGAAAACCATTCAGGGTAAACCACCCTCAGTACACCCGACCGGCAGTCTAATCAATTGCGAGAGTAACGCCTTAAACCATGCGGCCACCAAGCGGGTCATTGTTGCTTTACAGACCACACAATAACCATGCCTTATAAGCCACCCCATTGTACGATCGTCAACGTTAAATTCTATCTTTCAGGGTAACACACAGTTTCATGATAAGTTACAATAAATAAACTTTATTAGAGCATCCGACTACTCCTTGGTTTGAAACCAGAACATTTTCTTAAAAGTTTTTTTTACCCCCATCTTTATTTACTCATTTTGGATTAATCGCACTGAGTTGCGCTGATGGGATAAGGAAGGATACGGATAGTTATATATTTTATTAGGAAATGCAACCATATTGGCATAAGGAGATACAGGGTGGGAAAACGTTTGGAAACACCACCCTCAACACACCCGGTCGGGTTACGTACCTCAACCTCCCCTTTACCGTAAAACCCATACTAGACGAGATGAACGAATATATATATATATATATAAAAATAACGACGAGATGAACGATTTATATTATATATATATATAATAAATCGTTCATCTCGTCTAGTATGATTTAATTTGACGAAAAAGAGTTTTGACATAAAACTACAAAATTACTGTCCTTTTCTCGCACCCCCCCCCCCCCCCCCAACTTAGATATTCTGGTTTGATTTGGGTTGTTGCTGACGAATATATTTTAATATGTGTGTAATAAAATCGCCCGTATCGGCTGACAGCGGAATAATAGTTCATTACCTGAACATAAATAGTAAAATTCGGTGATTATATATATATATTAAACACATATATTAAAATATATTCGTCAGCAACAACCCAAATCGAACCAGAATATCTAAGTTGGGGGGATGCGAGAAAAGGACAGTGATTTTGTAGTTTTATGTCAAAACTTTTTTTCGTCAAATTAAATCAAATATTGCTTCTATACAAACATAGAATTTAATTGTCTTCACACGGTGATATCACTAGTTGTTGAATATCTGTCCCTTGGGTGTCCTGGAATTTAATGACAGATTTTTCTCTTCGTTTAAAAGGTTTCTCATCACAGATATTCAACAACTCTTGATATCACCATGTGAAGAAGATTAAACTCTATGTGTATGTTGAAGCAATATTTGATTTATTTTGACCAAAAAAAATTCGCTATAAAAATTGCAAAAACATTGAACTTTTTTATCTCGTTGCTTCTATCCGCACCTTAAGCATATGTTTGACTATTTTAACCACTTAACCACTAGGAAAGACGGTGAATGTTGCATCAACACGCAAGCAAATGTGATTATATAAATTACTAAAAATATTATAAACCAGTGGAAGTACCCGGAGTTTCTTCAAACAGACAGAAAAATAAATATCTTTGTTTTATTTCTTCCAATCCAATTTTTAATAAACTTAAGAAAATCTAATCAAAAATTTAAAATTCCAGCTTCAAGGCGCACATGTTTGTGCAGAGGGGCTACTCATTTTAAAATTTCTGCCCTTTGTTTGAGGTAGATATCACGCAATGTTCAGTAGAGACAAATGGGCCAGTTTCATAGTCAGATTTAGTATGCCTAAAGTGCGAGTCGATACAAAATACAGGACGACACCTACCTACACCAAAATGGAATGGGCCAGTTTCGCATATGAAACTGGCCCATTCCATTCAATTTCAGGTAGGTGACGTCTTGTATTTAGTATAGCGCCGCACTTGAGGCGTACTAAATCTGACTATGAAACTGGCCCAAAGAGACAGACTACCACACTTTTTATTTTAGATATTTTAAATATAGGAAAGAAATGCCTAATTGTCTTGGTGAAGTTATTTGACTTTATGATCAGCTCCAGATGAAACGTATTACTAAAATTTTGTTTAATTATTTTTATGCACCACACCTTACTACCCATCCAGTTTACATGAATTCTAACTACGCTAATCGCTTAAAACTGAGTAAGAAAGAATTTAGGGGAAATGTACCTTCACTTGAATGGGGGGAAGTAGTAAATCATTTAATAAAAATGCTCTCAATAAACACGCGGCCGGAATTTGAACACCTAAAGCACCGTCACCACTTCGGTGGCTGCATCGTCTAACGCGCTACTCTTGCAGTAGATTTGATTGTCGATGATGGGGAGATTGAGGTTAGAATCTCGGCAGGGTGTAGTGAGGGTGGTTTTCCCTAAATGGTTTTCCTTTTTTCCTTCACGCAAATGAGGGTACACTTCCTATGAATATAACCTTCCTAACTCATAAAACCGCTTGCATAATTAGTATATAATCCTATATCCCGAACGCGTGCTAAGACGCGGTACTAAAAAAATCACCATCAATGACACTACCAAATGAGCCTGAAATATAGATTATTTGGTAAACAGACTCTTAACCGCGAGGGAGGGATGCGGCGTTATTGTGCAGGATATTCATATTTAAATTTTAAATGATTGTTGAGAGAATCCTGATGATTACATATTCATCAAGAGACTAATGATGTAATAACTTACATGAACACTCGCACAAAACAGACGTGAATAGATTACTAATTTTAAACATTACAAATAATAAAATTAGATCACGGCGATATTCATGAAACCTTTTCTAACATCCCATTTTGATAGTTTATTATATTTCAAAATATTACTCAGGTATACCACCGTAGTGCTAAGAAAGTTCTTGAAAAAAGAAATGAACATTCCCCCCCACCCCACTCTTCGTCTTACTACCCGTCCGGGCTATACACTTTTTTTTTGTCATGGCGTTTTTCTAACCATTTGGGTTGTACGCTATATACTAGTTACGCTAATGTGTTAGAGAGGAGAAAGGTTTAATTTATCGAATTGTTACCGCATTTGCATTAAGGTAGCGTGGAAAACAATTAAGAAAACTATCCTCCTGCAAACCACCGGGATTCAAATTTTGATCTCATCATCGGCAGGAGAGTCTATTGTGAGAGTGACGCCTTAGACCATGTGGCCATCGAAGTAGGCTATACACATTTTAGATATCAACTCTCAACTCTCAACTAACCTCTTTCAACTTTTATTATTTCACTTTTAACTATTTTACCTAATTATCAATTTTTACCTAAATTGTCTTATTATCACTGTTTCATGTGCTTCAACTCTGATTTGAACTCATGTCCTTTATTACAAATATTCTAATATACTATTGATTATGGAATTATTAATAATCCAACTTCCAGAAATATAAAGAACAAGGAAACTTAAAAACTTTTAAATTAAAAAGATTTCAATTCTCAATTACTTCATTCAACTTTGATTATTCCACCTTTGTCAATTCTAAATTTTTTATTATATTGTTATCATTAGATTATATACTCCAACTTTAATTTTAATTTATATCTTTAATGCATGTATTTTAATATGTTCTGCATTTGTCTGTTTATATATGTACTGTTTTTGACTCACATTTTTTAATGTGTTTATATCTTTTTGATAATGTCAAGTATAATATTTTAACTTTTATTAAATTGTTTCTCTGATATTAATTGCAACAACTCTCACATAACCTCTAATTTCTTATAACACAATTATTAAGTTTTACTTTAATTCTTATATTATAATCGGTTATAAAGTTCGTATCCTTTTTTTTGGGGGGGGGGGGACTAATTATTTTATGTATATTATTCCTTATAATTTATACCATTCTCTGCACTTTTTCTGTCTCATATTTTACAACTATCTCCTTCACTTGATCTCTATTATTATCAATTTGATATATATTGTTCCTTATTACAACTCATTATGTTTTTTATGAATTCGTTAGTGGGGTTGGGATAAGAGAGTTAACATTATAATAAACACACCCGAATTTGTGTGGAGATATAGTGGGAAAACCATTTGGGATATTTAATAAAACTCATTACATCCAGCCAGGATTCTAACTCCGACCTCCATCACTGACAAAACAGAATATAAGAGCCTTAATATTAGTCCACTTGCCCATTAGTACAGTTAAGTGAACTAATTCAAAATCATTTTACAAAATATTAGCCTCACTAATTCAATTTTTTTTAATGACTACCATGTCAGTTCCTTCATTTCTTTTTAAATGTTTTGATTTATTCATTATTAATAAAAAAAATCAACGACAAAGTACAGTTTGATTTTCATAGGAAGCCCGTTATTTGAAAACTGTGGTCTCGTGTTATTATTATTATTATTATTATTATTATTATTATTATTATTATTATTATTATTATTAGCACCGCGTCTTACTACCCGTTCGGGCTATACGCACTTGCGCTAATGTGTAATGGTAGGGTGATTGTGAGATGAAATGGAGGACCTACAGTTTAACGTGGAATCCGAACCACGGTGGAGGCCTGGCATTTTACACATTCACAAGATGTGATTAATACACGTCTTGTCAGAGGTGAAGGAAGGGTTTGGCAATCAGATAAATCTGTGCCGGGACCGAGGATTGAACCCCGGACCCTCAGCACAGAAGTCCCCTAGACTACCAGGTCACCAGGTCGTGTTGCCACAATGGCGGAAATAAAAGTATTACAATTCTAATCACATTCTTAGTCCATTTGATTAGTAATGTAAATATAGCTTACAGGCCAACAGTAATCCATAAGAAAGTATTATTAGAAACGTTTGATAACTTTTATATGAACCTTATAGTTAATAAATCAAATAAAATATATTTCCAGAATGCCAAATTTTAGTGACTTTAAATCGATGTTGATGGTTTAGAGTGGGCTCCCTAAAAAAAATCAGAGTTTAGGTTCAAGCTTATGCGCAGTGATATATAACATCCTGCAGCAATATTGATAATTTATCTTCCTTCACCTCTGACAAGATGTGTATTAATCACAACTTGTGAATGTGAGGAATGCCAGGCCTCTACCGTGGTTCGGATTCCACGTTAAACTGTAGGTCCTCCATTTCATCTCACAATCACCCTACCATTGCACATTAGCGTAAGTGCGTATAACCCGAACGGGTAGTAAGACGCGGTGCTAATAATAATAATAATAATAATGATAATTCAAAATAATACTGTTTGACCTAGATAAATCAAGGTTTGTGTATCCACTTTGGTGGTCGAATGGTCCAAGACGTTACTCTCACAACAAACTGAACTGACAGTGACATTGAGTTTGGTGTTAGAATCTCGATCTATTTTTTTTTTTAGGTTGGCTTTTCCTTAGAGGTTTTCCACTTTTCTCCACGTAAATGCTGGTAGACTTTCTCTAAATTAAACATTCCTCATAATTAACACATTCGTATAATTAGTTCATATGTGTATAATCTGAACGTTGTTTATAAGATTTTAGATCACACTGTACAGGCTAGTTGATACAATTTAACTCTCTCTCCGTTGCCACTTGTATTAAGCAAAGGCTCTATCTACAGTTGCACTTGAAGGCACTCCTGTGTTTAGCTTTATAAATTACTTCAATACTCGAAGCGATGTGGACTAACAAAATTTATGTTCCTGGTGTGACTCTTTTAAGTACACTTTAAATTCTTGAATTGGTTCGCAAGAGTTGATCAGCTAAAGGGACATTAAAATGAACGACATTTCGTCGTTCGTGTTCATGCGCCACAACAAAATTTGTTCCAAATTAGTTCCTTTGTTCAAACATGAACGACCTCCCTAGCATTTCGGTAGAAAAGAAACTAGTTCAAATGAATGTTTTTTTTTTTCCTTTTTCCGAGCTTCGGATTGTTTTCTTGGTGTAATGTTGTGTTTGGGGGGGGAGGGGGGGGGTTGAAGGATTTGCATGGATATATATTATATATTTTAGCTGATTTCGCAAGTATTTTATTTATGAAAATATCGTTTTGTATTGTTTTTAAGGGTTATGATCTTATATCTATTTTTATTGTATGTGAATTTATAATTATTATATTTTATTATAGTTGAGTTCATAGAATGCTACCACGTCACGCGTGGTACAATAACTTTTCTCAGTCTGAGTACAATAAAATTCTTGGTAGGAAGGCTCTTTTAGAAAATACGAACATATTTGGTGGCGGTCCACAATGATACCATTATAGCTATTAGTGATATATATCAACAGTAACAGTTGTAGAATACATGACTTGACGTATTAATACTTGGAAATAACTCTGTAAAATTTCATAAATCTCGCTTCGGTGGTCAAATAGTGCTTTTCGAGCGGTGTGCCATGAAGAGTTAGCCGGTGTGCTGTGAAGAGTTATACGGTGTGCCACGTGAGTCTGGGGAAAAAAAATTGAGAGATAAAAATAAGTATTTTGAAATCCAAAGTCAACATTATTTTTTTAAATATAGCACTACGATTAAAATTTTAGCTACTGATCTTTTAAAACTTTTTTTAGCTAGCACCGCGTTTAACTACCCATTCGGGCTCTTATCTACTAATAATGCTAATAATTTTAGGGAATAGTAAGGTTATATTTCAAGGAAGTGTACTCACATTTGCTTGGAGGGAGAGTGGAAATCAATTTAGTAAAAACCACCGTCAATACACCTGACCTCGATCTCCCCGTCATCGGCAGTCTAATCTACTGCGAGATTAGCGCGTTAGACCATGTAACCACCGAAGTGGGTAACATTATCTTGATACTAGTTTTATCAATGATGAAATAAATCTCTTATTAAAAATCTGATAGCGTGTGATAATTTTAGCGCCTTGTTCAGTGTTACGTCCGTTAAAAAAAGGTTGAGAATCGCTTGTCGAAGCCCTAAGGCGTCACGCACATTAGACTAGACTGCCAATGTCGGAGATATCGGGATTTGAATCCTAGGGGGGTGTACTTAGGTGTTTTTTTCATAAACAGTTTACCACTATATCTCCACATAAATACTGGTGCACTTCCTTTAAATCCCCCCTTCCCGATACCTAAACACATTAATGTAATTAGTTTACAGCATGTATCTAAAACATTCCAACAAACTTAGGCAGTTTATTTCTGAGGTAAGAATAGAAAAATATTTTTTTCGTACTATAATTATTTAAATCGTGATCATTAATAAACTAAATGTATTGTACTTGTTACTCACCCCCATCATGCAAAAAATGGGGGTTTTCACCCTTATTTCAGCAATAAAATATGTCAAATTAAGTATTACCAATTTTTTACTTCAGATTACGAAAAATGGAGTTACAATTAACAAATAAAATGTCTCTTGAAGAAACTATCTCACTATCCTCGTTGTTTTGAGATAAGAACACGTCATGTTTGATTTCAGAGACAAGTGTTAACGCCTGCTAGGTTGTGCCGTACATTAGTTAAGTATGCCATGGCCTTCCCCCTCTCTGATCATCACTATCTTACCCTCTCTAACTGAGCATGACGGGGGTGGGTAACAGGTACAATACATCTACTTTATTAATGATCACGATCTAAATAATCAGAATGCAGAAATTCGTTTACGAGCGCAAGCAGTTTTCATAATATCGCACATAAAAACGTTTTTACCTCGATCCTTAGAGGCGTGTACCACCCTTGATATTTGAGATGGACCCTGGGTTGCTTATATCAATCCTTCTATCTTTATCTCAGGAACAAACTGTCCAAGTTTGTTGGAATGTTGTAGACCCACACTGTATATGCATCTATCTCGAACAGGTAATAGTGAAACGTGGTGACGAACGAATTTCTTTAAATAGAAAAGCTAGTACTTCGATAGAATGCCAACATAACCTTCAGACACTACTAATAAAAACCATATACATCATTTTCTCGTAGAGTTTTAAGTTTGAAAATGAATAAGATTAAGGGAATTCCTGAAAAGGAACTTAGAGAAGAAAAATAATTTCATACTTGGGGTAAGAAAATTTGAATGTTTACTCATTAAATGGTTTGGATGAAAAAAGAACCATAGTTTAAAGGACTATTCAAAGCTATTTTGTTGTACGTAGAAAAAAAATCAATACCAGAGACATGCTTTGATTAATTGTAATTTACAGTAGAAACACCAAATTATTTTACAATTAGCAAACATTAACGATGATTAAAATATACATTAAATCCCTTTAATAGCGCCCAATTTCTGAAGCAATTAAAACCTAGCATATCCTTCTCCACCTTCACCCCATATTCCTACCCCCTTGCCCCTCTTTCGCCCCCCCTCTACCTCCCACCCACTCCATCAACGTAAATAAGTAATGTAAAGTACGTGCGTACACTTTGAAAAGCTCTGACAGCTCTTTTTGTTCTTAGAACACATTTTCGATTAACAATACCACTCACTATAAATTAGAATTTTAAGATAAAATAATACATTTTGTATTCGCATCGGTGAATAAATTGACTAAATGTCAGCCTCTCTGGTCTGGTTTTCTGGTGATGAAAAGGTCAGGGTTCGAGTACCAGCTGGATGTGTTGAGGTTATAAAAAATACTAAATTGTTTATTACTCTCCCTTCAAGCAATTGCAGGTACATTCATTCTAAATTATACCTTACTCATATCTACCATCATTACATTAATTAAAAATGCGTTACTCATAGCCGTCAATACACCAATTATTACCAATTTATTTTCTAAACAAGTTGACAAAAAAATTTTCTTTTTTCCCCCTCATCTTCTTACCATTTATTTTTATTCTACTAGTATTTATTATTATAATGAGGTAGAGATGAGAAAAGTATCATTTAGAATAACTGTATTAGCATTGTAAGGGGTGAGAGAGATAGAGAGAGGCAAACCATTTAGGAAAATCCCCTCATTTTAGACCCACACGGGATTTGAACCTCGCCTTACCTGTCAACAGAAAATCAGACAAAACGAACCTAACGTTTATTACACGTAGCTACTAGTGTGGCCAAAATAAACCCTAAAAGGTACTTAAAGCTTCTAAGTTGATTTAACATTTGTAGACTTCGAGATTAAATAGGAAAATAAAAATTTTAAATGTACAGAACAAAGCCCTCTTATCTTGGCAGATTTAGTGAAACCAGGTATTCCAATATTCTAAACAAATCAGGAAATTTTCTACGATTGTATTTTTTTAGCACCGCGGAATACTACCCGTTCGTGTAATCGAGCTAGTGAGTTAAGGATGCGTAAGAGGGAATTTAGAGGAAGTGTACTCGCATTTGGGTGGAGGGAGCGTGAAAACCATGTTGAGGGGAAAACCACCCTCAGTACACCCGACCAGTGAATCTCCCCGTCATCGGTAGTCAAGTCACTGCAAGATTGATGCCTTATAACCATGCGACCAACCGAAGCGGGTCTATACAAAATTATTTTAGACACAGGATTTATTTTAAATTATATCCAATTAGAAATAAATTGGACCTTTATGAACTGATATAAAAACAATCAAAGACTTTTTAGACAAATTAAATAACTTTGTTTTGGAAAGGTATTTTACTAGTTTAAACTCTAATGTTTACTAAAAATCTTAGTTGTTTAAATGTCATGAAATTTCCAACGTTGGAATTCAAACAACTTTTAACAAACATTCCTCGTTGAACTTATTCACAGATACCATACAAAAAACATTTGGATTAAAATGATTATACAGCATCTACATTCAAATTTTAAATGAAGGGTTTTATATGAAACACTAGAAATTCTACTAAGACTTACTACTGTTTCATACATCAATTCATTTTATTGATATGTCATTGCCACTTTTTGATGGATGTGATCAATACCTATAAATAACACCATAAAATAGTAAATTAACCGCAATAGAAAATGTCTTGTATTTCCTAAAAGCCCCTTCAAATTTGAAAAGTTAGACTGTTTAATATACTATTCAAAGGATATACAGGTTGTCTTTTTCCTTCTTGACCAGTCAGCAATTTACAATTTAAAAGAACAGAAAAACGTTAAGTGTAATTTTTATAAGAAAGCTCAACAACATTTTTATGAACAGAAGTTATAAAACTACTACTTTGACCAAAAGTTATCTCCCCCAAAGCAACCATTTTGTAATAGAGCCCTAAATTTATAAAAGCCCTACCCCAAATTACCCATTTGGGAATATAGACCCTAATTGATAAAAACCCTCCCCCAAGGCACCAGTTTGGAAATATAGACCCGGTCTCCCAGTTAAGAGTTAAACACGTGAGTCCTGAGATAAATTCTGCAGGCTAGAATGAGTAATTAATCCCTAAAAGTAATCGAGTGTTTCTTTATTTCCTAGTGTTTATAACATCTCTTTATAAAACAATGTCCAGGCCTACCAAACCATATTTTGCTACTAGAAAAATATCGTATACATACATCGATATTCAAACTATAGTTTAAACTCTATAAAATACCGGTAATAATATTTTTTTTTATTTAATGACTATAAATGTGACAATATTAATTATAGTAGTAAGGACGAGGACTGTTTAAAATTGGTAAACGAATTAAAATTGTTATCAAAACTGAGCTGATGTTAAAAATTACTCATTACTAATTAGGTATTGTAAAAAGATGGTATGAAGGTTGATATATGACAGTTCAAAACGTGATTCTATTTTATTTAATGTATTCCATAAGTCAAATTATATTATACGCAGATGTCACTTTTGATAAAAAATTATAAATACAGTTTATATCATAATTAAATATATTTAATTTTATTTCACTGTTGGTGGCAAGGTTTTATTATTTTTGTATTTTCTAAGCTACCTTCCAACTGTGACTCCACTACGGTTACATTAAACGAGTTCTCAGCTGGAAAGGGTCGAGCAATCGGGGTCGGTATCTACTTAGATAATGGAGCAATATCTTCTTGTTTCACAACCTGTTTCTCAATAGAATATTCTACAATAGTTTCGTACTTAGAGTAAATAATAGCATTTGTACCAATATTTTTTTTCGATGGTTTCAAGAATACATACTTTCTTTTTGTATTTCCTCTAGTCAATTGCTGATGAGAAATTTAACGAGTATTTCTGTGCGTGCCATTTTTTAATAATCTAAAGTAGGTTATGTATTTTATATTATTCTTTAGGTCCAGACATAGAAGACGTCATGTCACGTCTGTCGGCTAAAAGATGACGCACGGGTGAACACATTCCAAATAATGGTCTCCGATGATTACAAGTATATCACGTTTGTTCGAGCTCCATTGGTATTTTGATTTGTTTGGTCAATATTTAACGTTATTATCTATGTTCAAAACATATCATATTTTTATTTTAGCTCTTTGATATTAGAACGTAGTGCTCATAGCTAGTCTAATTTTTTCATATAGTTATTTAAGTAAATAGGCCCTACCTAAAGTTAATTTTAATTTTGGGAAGTTATTAAGCCCTTTTATTTATTATTATTATTATTATTAGCACCACGTCTTACTACCCGTTCGGGTTATACGCACTTACGCTAATGTGAAATGGTAGGGTGATTGTGAGATGAAATGGAGGACCTACAGTTTAACGTGGAATCCGAACCACGGTGGAGGCCTGGCATTCCTCACATTCACAAGTTGTGATTAATACACGCCTTGTCAGAGGTGAAGGAAGGGTTTGGCAATCAGATAAATCTGTGCCGGGACCGAGGATTGAACCCCGGACCCTCAGCACAGAGGTCTGACACCTTACCCCTAGACCACCAGGTCACCCTTCCCTTTTATTTACATATATATTATGTTTATATATATAAATTTACATTATAAGGGTTTCAAATCTTTCCAAAACGAACATTTCATGAATCTATGTTATTGCCCGTTTTTAACATAAAATAACATCTTTAAGTGTAATTAAATATTTTATTATACTCTAATCAACTTAATTTGATTTTAATTGGGAGTTTAAAGACGCTTGTTACAACCGTTTTTGTATTTGTCATAGGCATAATGGCATCTGAACATATTTTTTTTAATAAATATAAAAATGTTCTGTTCAAACTCCGCTTGAACATGTTAAATATAAAATAACTGTTGAGATAAGCTTAGAAAATCTTTAATATGTGATGCAATATTTTATTTATGCTGATCAAAATGGTTTTTTGATTTAAAAAATTGCAAAAAATATTCACCTCAAATCGCATTCACTTAAATCCTGCCTTAAATAGCCAGACATAATTGTAAGAGTAATTATTTGTTTTAATATTGGACACCGTAATAACCAGATCTTTGATCAGGATAAGGATATATACAACAACTTCCTATAACACTTAAGTCATTTACTTTTCTTACCTTTCGATGGGTGATAAATTAACGGTCCAGGGTGTAGTAGTCTAATAAAACAGTGCAGTCACTGAAAATATATTTATTCACCCCCATCTACTGATGATAAGCATTAACTAGCAGTTTCAGTGCCATTTTTTAAATTGTAAAACACTAAAAATTGGGCCGTAAACGTGTTTACAGTCGAATTTTCATAACCTTACAGCTAAAAAAAATCTCTTAGATAAAACAGTAAAATTTTATCAGTTTTGATCACACATAAATATGTTTGAATCACTACAAATCGATAGCAAAACTGTTCACTTCAAATATAATATTGGCGTTTCACTAAATAGTATTTTAAACTCTGTAATATTGTATTTATTGGTTTAAATATTGAGATGATACATTATTTAAACAGCCCTTTATAAAAAATATTATATTTTATTACCGATATACACTATCAGTTTTTTAAATTAGTTTTAAATAAATTTTGAATCAAATTAATTAATGTGTTAACGAAGCTCATCTGCTGAAACGCTCCCTTAATATCGAAACTAGGTTTTACTGTTGTACAATTTCACTGAAACGCATTCTTCCATCACATCAGACCTTTTATCAGACCTGCATCGGTGGTCGTATGGTCTAACGTGTCATAATCACGTAAACTGAACTAAAGCTGGCATGAATATTGGGGTTCGAGCCCCGGTCAGTTTTAATGAGGGTATTTTTTCTAATATGGTTTCCGACTGCGCAAATGACGATTCATTTCCTCTAAAATTTTACCTTCCTCATAACTACTTTATTAGCCTAATTATTTATTATATGAATATAACCCAAATGGGTATTAAGGCGTGGAATATAAAACTTTATCTGGATTTAGATTTCCTTTATTGCCGAGGGAATAATAATTTTTTCAAAAACTTATATTTCTTTCAAATGTAAAACATCTCGTACGGATACAGAGTGGGAAGGGGGGTGGGGAAGGGTGACCTTTTTCAATATATAAATATTTAACAGCTCTCGCTCGCCTTGAAGTTACATTCTAGGGAAGTTTATCGATAACTTTACAACCAAGATACATATTTTCATGCGCATATATCCATTCAAAATCGTTTGACATTTCTTATCTTTTTTTCTTTTAAATAAAAAATAGTCAAGTAGAAAACCATCTTGGTTTTTGATGACATGACTTTCCAAGAGGATTTGCACACCCTTGAAGGGTTGGCTCAGTGTCAGAGAGTTAGAGTTAGACTGTCAGCTCAAATATAACTCCGAATGTCGGGACTAGGTTCAAACCCCTGTCGAGTGCTCTGATGGTAGTTTTTCGCGTTCTGGGTTAATCTGAGATTTTCCTATCCTTGTGCCAAGTACCTATGCGTTTCTTGAAAAGTCGCCATCTTTATTATGCTTTATTAACTCTGTGTAAGTTGCAGATAACTTGAAAGGGTGCAGTAAGCCGCAGACCATTAAACACATGTGTTCGCACAAAAATGAGCACAGTCTATTAACCAACTGCAACTTTTTTAAATGGAAAATTTCAATGAAATAATTGGGATTTTTTTTCTATAATAAGTGGGTTTACTTTTAACGACTTTGGCTACTCTGAGAAATCAAAGCTATGTTGTATCTCAACTTGATGCACCGAAGCAGTCTGAGAACTATAAACATATACGTCAATAATAAATAGAAAGAGAGGGAGAAAATGAGCAGTTAACCCTATAAGGCCTCTTTTTTTTTGTCTATTTATAAAATTCCCCTCTTCCTCTGATGAGTTTACACACTCACCATACTATTTTCTCCTTGAAAAGATTGACTTGCTTTATAAACCTACCTTTTACTCGTTTACTATTCTAGAAAGACATTTGCTTCCACCGACATTTTTAATTGACATCCCGACAGGAAGACTCCTACAGGACATTTTCATGACCAAGCCAAATAGCCTCAGTATATATGATTTATAAAAAAATACCTTTGCAAAAAAAACTATTTCAAGATAAAAATAATAACTTTGTGACACCGTAGGACTAGTTTTAGAGTTATTTGATAATTTATAGTTTCTATTTCAATGTTATATCTTTAAAATCAGCGAATAAAACGTAAATTTACTAAAACGGGAAATCCTATCTTGTCCTACAGTGACGTCACAGGTAGGAAACGTCCTTAATAGCTGCGTACTCCATTTAATGGTGCAAGGCGACATTTCCGGACTTTTTTTTTTACAAATATTTTATGTTTATTTCTGCCCACCTATGCTTTGGTTTGAGTTTAGCAACAATCTGGATGTTATTTTTGCCTATAAAGGCTTCAGTTCCTTTTGATCAATATGTTTAACACAACGGATTATTTACACTTTAAACTAATAGGTATTGAGGAAAGGTTAGCATAGAGAAAGTTCCTCCACATTAGCAACGAGATAGGACGAGGAAACCAATCTCAATGAGTACCTAGAGATTCTTACAGTGATCTTCATCTCAATGGCAACGTGGTACAATGTGAGTCTAGCACCTTTTTTATAGGTACACATGACACAACTTCTTGTACATAAAGTTGTGCAAGAAATTGTACAACATCTTGTTTACATCGTTGCATACAAGTTTGCCTCAAGTCTCTTCACACGGTATATACAATTACTGTTGAGCATTGTGATAGTTTCATTTCTTTTGTTAGAATAATAACAGAGAGTAGATAAATATTATAAATATGGGCGGGGACAATTTTTAAAATGGGCTTAGTTCTTATTCCTAAAACTCTTACAGGATGACCTAGACCCGAATGGAGTGGGCCAGTTTCATAGTCGAGACGTAGTACGCCGCAAGTACGGCGCTATACTAAATGCAGGAATACACCTACCTAGACCAGAATGGAATGGGCCAGTTCCATTTGCAAAACTGGTCCATTACACTCGAGTTTAATCGTCTTATATTTAGTGTAACAGTGCACTGGAGACGTACTCAGTCTGACCATCAAACTGGCCCTTTGGCCGAGTTCTACAGGTGTTTCTCTCGCTCTCAACCCCTGAGTTTACCTTATAACTTTCAAACTAATGGACCTAATTGGTGTATGAGAAGCACTCAGGGGCCAAGAGCGAGTGAAACAAACTGTATATACCTTACAATGGAATATTCACTTTAATGCCTGACCAATGGATGTTGAAAACAATTCCCAGATACAGTTTTAAATATCTTTGCTTTGTCTGGCATCACTCCAACGACACATCACTTCTCTATAGTCACTTACATTCGTGATTGTAATTCATAGAGCCAAGGCTTATTTATAGTAGTGATTTTTTTAAAAAAACATTTTAATTAGATTTCAAGTTACCGTATATCTCCAAGAATCTTCTTACGGTTTCTCTGAGTCCATCCACCTTATTCTGTGTCCTTAGATCGACTACCATAAATTAAGATACATGTATCCGATCAAGTTATAATAATACGTGAAGCAATTAAAAATATAAATAAACTACTAGCTAATGTTTTCACATTGCATGATATCCCAAGTGTGACGCAGGCGACAAGCCAAGTAGTTTGACGGACATTGTGATTATTTGCTTTCGAGTAAGTGAACCCCCCACCCCCTTCCTCACCCCCATCTTCCCCGATCCGATGCCTGTAAATAAAAATTGGATTCTCTTAAAGAAATACACACAATATTGAGGAGACACGTCAAAAGAATTTGTTTGAAAAAGTACGTTTTAATTTCTTTTAAATAAACAAACTATAAACACTATATTTATAAATTGAATCGACTGTATGACCCACAGCAGCAAAATTCTGACCCACATCGGTGGACACGTGATTCAAGACGTAAATATTGTCTGATATGGTTCTCTGAGGAGGGGAAATGTAGATATTAGAATCCCGACTTGGTGTACCGTAGGTGAGTTTTCGCTAAATGATTTTTCCACTAACCATCCACGTGAATCCGGATGCATTTCCTCTTAATTCTACCTTTCCCATACCCACGCCGTCAGTGTAAATATATATATATATATATATAATATATATGAATATCCCGGACGGGTAACATGACGCAGTGAACGGGGCCGCGCACACACACACACATTCAATATTAATTTTTATCATTGTTTAGAGAGAAGACTTTAAAAATCAGAGGATAAAAATATGTAAATTTCATTTTTATGTTAGGTTGCTTGTATGCTATTGAATACATTATGAAATTTTATAATTAATTATAGATTCGTAGCGTTCATAAACCAACTTATTATACAGGTACATTATTTTAACCGAATAGACACAATATTCCGTCCCGTGGTTATCGATTCATCACACTGAAAGGGGACACTCTAGTTTCACCAACATCAATTTATTGATGAGCTTTCACAAGATTCTCGCTATTACTTTGGATATTGATCATTTTATTTTTAAGTTTGACTACCACTAGTTCAAGATTAAAATTTTGCTCTTCTGAGATTGCCCTTAAATGTATATATCAACCAAAAAACCATTATAAAACAAGTACTACACAGCAATAATATAGAATAATATCATATTAATGATAAATGTTCATTGCTCATAATTTAAAAATTGTCCTAGTAACGGTTGTTTAATTTTTAATCATCCTTCCCACAGTTCTCAAAGACAGCATATTGCTGTGGTAAAGAAATAAAGATAGTATACTTTATCATAAAAATAGTATCCATTAACAAAGTCTATAAGAACCTACATGAGTCCACACTGGTGATTGGACGTGTGGACGCAAGCTTCAGTTTCATCTCGTCTATTGTAAACATAACAAACAAAACTGTTTATAATGTATACAAATTAGGAAGATGAAAAAAATACTTGGAGAGCTTTGAAATATGTTGCTGGACAAGACTTGAGAAGATCAGGTGGACAAACAGGGTGAGAGAATGAACAAGTCCTAAGAAGAGTGGGTGAGAAGAGAAACCATTTTGGATGTGATTCTTCGGGGCAAACTGGATCGGACACATCCTTAGGGAGAACTCTCTTCTGTACGACGTCAGAGAAGGAAAGGTTGAGAGAAAGAGGAGCTTAGGAAGAAGGAGGGTTCAAATATTAGATGACTTGAAGGAAAGAAGAAAAATCTGAGCGCTGAAGGAGGAGGCAGAGGACAGGCGCATTGGCGGTTTAAGTTTACTAACAAAAGGAATGGACCTGTTGTGATACAAAACACATAATAATAATAATAATAATAATAATAATAACGATAATAACAACATAACATAATATTAATTATATGATAACTATATTAACAATAACATTAACAATAACATCAACAATAACATCGACAATAACAATGGCAATGACAATGAAAATAATCAATAGTAATAATAATATGTTTAAATAGTTGTATGAATGAAGGAACGAATGTAGATAATCTCATTATATTACATTTAAAATCCAGTCAACTATGGTTACTGTTGTTATAATAAGCTTGTTTACTTTATGCATTGTTAAGACGTGTAAGACAAGGCAGACTAGCCTGAACTTTGCCAAAATGTATCAAAATAAAGACAATAAATTGAATGAATCAAACTACACCCTGGAAATGCAGTAGCTCTCTTCCCGATAGTGCCCCCATAGCTTTGTCGAAATGATAGCGGTAGACGAGGGGGAAAGAGGGGAAGGGAAGCAAGCGTACACAATATCAGTTTTAGGAAGAGTAAGATTGTAGCACTATATATTTTAAAAAAAGTATGTTTTCCTAATCTGAAGTCTGGAAATGAAACGCTTTTATTAAGCTGTGCCCATTACGGCGTTGCCTAGTCGTTACGCAGCGGAAGTCAGGATATGATTTCGGTGTAATATATTTTACTCTTATTCATAACGAGTATTCTAAATATAGCACCTAAAAGAAGTGTACATACTCCTAGATAAAAAAAAAGAACAGCGTCACACATATTTATTTATAATTAAGTTTTTTTTTACTAGAAGTTACCCATAGATTAGAACATTTGATTTATTCATCAAAATAATCTTTAGAAATCTTCTTGAAAGCATCTAGGTAGATAGAAAATCTAGCCTTGGAGGTATTTGTTTATCTAGAATCTGTAGCCACATAGTCTAGGCAGGGCGCCCACTGAGATGGCGAGCGTGTGGTGTGGTGTGGTGTGGTGGAGGAGTGGCGTTTGTATGGAATGTGGCGTGAGGCGCCCACTGGAGAGGCGCTCAAGTGGTGTGGCGTGTAGCGTGTACCACGACGCCATGCACCCGCCACTAGGCTCCGACATGTTTAAACTCGTGTGGCGGCCGTATGGTGATCGCCACACGCCCGTCGCTATGTGGTGTACTGGAGTTGGTTACTGGACCATCATTTATTTTGTTCTGAATTTTGTTTGTGAGTATGTAATATTAAGTTTGTAAAACTGTTGGAGAGTTTATCCTGTCTTTATGATATCATTAGTGATGACTACCATCGAAATCAAATACAGGAACGAGCTTGAAGCAACATTTCAAAATATATTGGAGTAGGAGGTAAGAAAAAATAAAGTTTAATTTAAATTCAAAGACATTTCAAGAATATATAATAATTTTTAGGTACGTGTGGTTTGTTGATGGCAAAGATGCCACATGAATTGGCTTCACGCCATATCGTCACCACTTGAAAGTCACAGCCACATACGTACCATACCTACACCACACGCCCATATAGACGCCACACCTCCACCACACTGCACGCTCGCCATATCAGTGGGCGCCCTGCCGTTACAACCTGATGTAGCGAGAGCGGTTTTTTTCCCCAGAGGGTTTCTCCACGGTAATTCTGGTAAATGTATTCTAAATTCCACCTTACTCAGCCCTAAACCTTTAATTCATTACGGCCATTGGATCATCAAAATTGTATTGCACAGTATTAACCAGTTGTAAGCTATAAATAGTTATTCGATGATTTCAAAACATTACAGTTCACGAGTTATAAGTAGTCAAACTTTATATTTAATACTTTTGCCATACTATTTATTGTAAAGGTAAAGTAATTAATGTTTTGGGCTGTTATTTAGTATAACTAGACAATCAAATGACGTGTACAGGATGAAATATTTATAATACTAATTATATTAATATTATACATATTTCAATAAAATACTAATAATATTAATATACATTGATTTCTATAATATATATTAATATTAATAACAATATTACTAATACATATTAATTTTTATAATACATATAAATGTTAGTAATATTCATATTATAGATACAGTATTTTATTCTGTACACTTCACTATAAAATTCCAAATATTCTAAATATCAGCCCCAAACATTAATTACTTTACCTTTACAGTGGTACGGCAAAATTATTAAATAAAAAGTCTGACCCCAAATAACCCGTGAGCTGTAATGATTCGAAATCATTGGATCATTATTTATAGCTTACAATTAATACACTAGTTAAGACTTTGCAATACAATTGGGATGATTGAATGGCCTTAGGACGTTGAACACAACAATTAATTATATTAAATTTAGCACCGCATCTTACCCGTTCGGGTTGTACGCTTAAGTACTAATTACACTACTAGGTTAGGGATTGGGAAGGTTGAATGTTAGAGGAAGTGAACCCACATTTGTGTGGAGAGAAAGTGGAAAACCATTTAAGAAAAACCAACCCCAGTTCACCCAACCGAGATTCGAACCTCGATCTCCCCGTCCTCGATGGTTTAGCTCAACACGACTGGCACGTTAGCCAGCTACGCCACCGAGGCGGGTGGAACACAACACAATATATTTATTTAAGTTACCAGTTTAAAAGACTTGTCAAACAGTAGTTGGTCCACACAACACTTCCGTCTTATGCTGTGCTGGTAAATATGATATTTTGAGACTATGGTTATTCCCTTGCCACGCAACACATTTACAAATGCATAGTATGCGTCATTTGACAATGAGCTGGCAGTGACTAATGTTCTAGAGAGATCGCTGCCAACTTTGAGAACGAAACGTCAAGAGGTATAATAACGGACAGACTTGTGTAAAACAGTCATCAGTATCATTTTCTGTTTGAGTGTTGCAATGTGGGCTTATTATCCCAGGGGGAGGGGGGGTCATAAACTGGTGCTGGATTGACCCCACAACAGACTCGTATGTTGACCACCATGAAGTCCCAGTTTAACCTCCTGTGACTTTTTTTCATGGGGATATGTCAAAGGTTGACCTCGGTGGTCTTGGGGTAAAGAGCTCACCTCAAGACCTGATGATCGTTGGTTCAAACCCAGCGAGGGTCAACGGATTTTTCTTGAGTGATACAAATCCATAACACAACTTCCTTCGGAGGGAAAGTAAAACCTTCGGTCCAAAGTCAATTGTGGCATTTTGATGTAATCAGGTTTAGATTAAATATCCCAAATAAATGAAAAATGAAAAAAAAATTATGTCATAGACAAGGTCCTAAGACAACAAAGATTCGCAAAAAAAAAAGTTGTTAAGCATAAACACACACACACACATATATATTTTTTCTGATGTTATTTCCATCACATAATTAGCGTTCGCATGGAAAAACTCTAAAATAATTAAATTGCAATTTGTGATAGTAGCTTAATTTATAATTTTAAGACCAAATATATTAAATATGTTTTAAATTATATTTAATACCTAGATTTACATAGTTAAGCTAGATATAATATTTTGATCTAACGGTACACATTATTCTAAAATATTCTAACTTCGATTAGGCTTCAGGAATATCTAATTTTATTCGATTCGATAAAGTAGACTTTACACACCCCTATTTCTTAGATACCCACTTCAGTGGCTGAATGGTTTAAGGCGTCACTCTCGTGTTGGACTGGCCTGCTGATTACGGGGAGATTGGAGTTCGAATCCCGGTCGGGTCCCAATCTGCTTCCACTCAAATGCGAGTAGATTACCTCTTAAATTTTCCCTTATTCATCCTTATTCATCCTTATTCTATTAGCGTAATTAACATATATGCGCATAACCTGAACCAGTAGCAAGATCTGGTGATAAAAAAAATGTATTTCTTGACTTATGCGTCGCGTCTTAGCGCTCCAATAGGCGGCGCTCTCTTGAGGAACATAACCTAAATTTGGTTCTTAGGCTACGGCCAGGCTTGCGACCTGGTCGCCGCGACCAGGTCGCGGGGAATGCTTTTTGTTGTTACCGGCCACGCTTGCGACCTGGTCGCCGCGTTTTATGACCAGATGTTATCATGGCACCAAGGCGTGAAGATGTGTTACTAGCCATAGTAGTATCTAATCTTAATAATAGAATTCAATGTAAATGAAATCAATTAAAAGTTGGTAAAAAATTAAGTTTTATATGGGTCATAAGACTAATAGGTGAAATATAACATGATTACAATGTATGTATCCTGTCTGAGGTCAATGGACATTATAGGATAATATACTGATTGTATCTTGACAAAATATAAACATAGGTCAAATTACACATTAAAAGATACACACTAAAAAATGTAAGTCATTTCATATACACAAACAACATATTAAAAAATTTTAACGAATAATATACGAATTATAATAAAAACTTAGTATTGATATTATTGACCAATATAAAAATGTTATAATGAATATTTAGAACAGAGAAGGAAATGTCTTAGCTAAGGTAGTTTTTGATTAATTAAATTGAATTCTATTCTTATCTTGTGTTGTGTTGGAATTCCCTTGTTCCTTATTTAGCTGAGTGTGATTCAGCCACAAAATCTCGACATATTTCAGCGCATCGTCGGCGCCATCCTCAGGACTGTATTGAAAGAAAAATTCACACCATAACTTATGTGAATTTTTCTCTTCAATACAGTCCTGAGGATGGCGCCAACGATGCGCTGAAACATGTTGAGATTTTGGGGCTGAATCACACTCAGCTAAATAAGGACCAAGGGAATTCCAACACAACACAAGATAAGAATAGAATTCAATTTAATTAATCAAAAACTACCTTAGATAAGACATTTCCTTCTCTGTTCTAAATATTCATTATAACATTTTTATATTGGTCAATAATATCAATACTAAGTTTTTATTATAATTCGTATATTATTCGTTAAAATTTTTTAATATGTTGTTTGTGTATATGAATTGACTTACATTTTTTAGTGTGTATCTTTTAATGTGTAATTTGACCTATGTTTATATTTTGTCAAGATACAATCAGTATATTATCCTATAATGTCCATTGACCTCAGACAGGATACATACATTGTAATCATGTTATATTTCACTTATTAGTCTTATGACCCATATAAAACTTAATTTTTACCAACTTTTAATTGATTTCATTTACATTGAATTCTATTATTAAGATTAAATATTGTTTCCTTACTACAATTAAACATGTTTTTAAAAAATAGTAGTATCTAGTTATATGAAGAAGAAACGTACATCTAAAAAATACGGTGTCCACCCCATTAATATGCAGAGACGTACTTATGGACAGTTTCACACCTTATTTAATGAACACAGAAAGGCTGAATATAAATTTTTTCAGTATTTTAGAATGAGTGTAGCTTCATTTGACGAACTTTGCTAATATGTCAGAGAGGGCATTCACTTCATTTATAAATAGCTCGGTATCAAACATTGCTAAGTACCGTACTTTACCGAGTGTCAAACTCCAGACGGGCGGGAAACACTGGGCTGTTTGCAAGAAAGTTAGTGAAAATGCTTAGTGGAGGAGTGATAACGTGG
The DNA here is from genome assembly GCA_033556935.1 of Timema podura. Taxonomy (NCBI): domain Eukaryota; kingdom Metazoa; phylum Arthropoda; class Insecta; order Phasmatodea; family Timematidae; genus Timema; species Timema podura. The sequence goes on along the minus strand of JAVRXN010000004.1, from coordinate 51,295,204 downwards.
TCCCGAGCACCTTATTAGTCGACATTTTAACCTAGGATGACGCAAGCAAACCCACACAAGTGTCCAGTGTTCTCGCGACAGGCTGCGACACGAACGCAAGTGTGGCCACCTCCATAAGAAATAAAGGCGAGCGTATTTGTCGTTGCGATCTGAAAACGCTCATGAAAGCGTTTTGAAATCTGTCGCTGTCGCTGGTCGCCAAGCGTGGCCACCCTCATAAGAATCAATGTAATACACTACTGCGACCTGGTCGCGGCGTCCTGGTCGCGGCGACCAGGTCGCAAGCCTGGCCGTAGCCTTACGCACAGTGGAGTGAAAGTAAAGACACACGTCAAGGCAGAAGTTCCCTATTGTATTTGACAGCGAGATATAATACCGCAAAGATAAATGTTGTTGTTTAGTTAAGACGGTGAACTTGCTGAGCAAACACTGGCGAACTTTATTTGGTGGAAGTGCTATTGTGTTGAAGTTAAAAAGAAAGTCAGAATGAGAAGCAAGCAAACAAAACAAAATATAACATAAACATAGATAAGAAACCGGGACACACCAAGGAGGAATAACAATTATTAATAGTAGGTGGTTTTATATGTTTAGACTCTTTGTGAAAACGTTCACTTTCCTATCACCACTATTTTGTAACCCTATTCCAACGCTCACTGTCCTATCACCACTATGTTGTAACCCTATTCCAACGTTCACTGTCCTATCACCACTATGTTGTAACTCTATTCCAACGTTCACTGTCCTATCACCACTATGTTGTAACCCTATTCCAACGCTCACTGTCCTATCACCACTATGTTGTAACCCTATTCCAACGTTCACTTTCCTATCACCACTATTTTGTAACCCTATTCCAACGCTCACTGTCCTATCACCACTATGTTGTAACTCTATTCCAACGCTCACTGTCCTATCACCACTATTTTGTAACCCTATTCCAACGCTCACTGTCCTATCACCACTATGTTGTAACTCTATTCCAACGCTCACTGTCCTATCACCACTATGTTGTAACCCTATTCCAATGCTCACTGTCCTATCACCACTATGTTGTAACCTTATTCCAACGCTCACTGTCCTATCACCACTATGTTGTAACCCTATGCCAACGCTCACTGTCCTATCACCACTATTTTGTAATCCTATGTCAACGTTCACTGTCCTATCACCACTATGTTGTAACCTTATTCCAACGCTCACTGTCCTATCACCATTATGTTGTAACTCTATTCCAACGCTCACTGTCCTATCACCACTATGTTGTAACTCTATTCCAACGTTCACTGTCCTATCACCACTATGTTGTAACCCTATTCCAACGCTCACTGTCCTATCACCACTATGTTGTAACCCTATTCCAACGCTCACTGTACTATCACCACTATGTTGTAACCCTATGCTTAACGTCATGTCCTATCACCACTATTTTGTAACTCTATTCCAACCGTTCATTGTCCTATCACCACTATTTTGTAACCCTATTCCAACGCTCACTGTCCTATCACCACTATGTTGTAACTCTATTCCAACGCTCACTGTCCTATCACCACTATGTTGTAACCCTATTCCAACGCTCACTGTCCTATCACACACTATGTTGTAACCTCTATTCCAACGTCACTGTCCTATCACCACTATGTTGTAACCCAAATTCCAAGCTCACTGTCCTATCCCCTATGTTGTAATCTATTCAACGTCACTGTCCTATCACCACTATGTTGTAACCTATTCCAACGCTCACTGTCCTATCACCACTATTTGTAACCTATTCAACGTTCACTGTCCTATCACCACTATGTTGTAACCTATTCCAACGTCACTGTCCTATCACCATATGTTGTAACCCTATTCCAACGTTCACTGTCCTATCCCACTATTTGTAACCTCTATTCCAACGTTCACTGTCCTATCACCACTATGTTGTAACCCTATGCAACGCTCACTGTCCTATCACCACTATTTGTAACCTATGCAACGCTCACTGTCTATCACCACTATTTTAACCCTATCAACGTCACTGTCCTATCACCACTATTTGTAACCTATTCCAACGCTCACTTTTCCTTTTTTTATCGCCTCAGACTAGTTGATTACCCTTTCAATCTACTGTCGTTCCCCTTTTATGTTGTCAACCGATATTCATACTCTCACTCTGTGCCTGATTTGTACACTATGTTAAGTAATGATCCAACATTTTACCTATTAACGCATACACGATTTCGTCACCATATGTTTTAAATTATCACGATTCATGTAGCTGTACCACTATTTGTAATAGATAACCACTGATCTATACTATAGTTTAACAATTACGTAATTCTTAATATGTTGTAACCATGCAACGTTCACGTCCATCCCCACTATGTTGTAACCTATGCCAAGTTCACTGTCTATCCCCAATATGTTGTAACCTATTCAACGTTCACTGTCTATCACCACTATGTTGTAACCCATTCCAACGCTCACTGTCCTATCACCACTATGTTGAACCCTATGCAACGCTCACTGTCCTATACCATATTTTGTAACCTACTTTCAACGTCATTTCTATCACACTATTTATAACCTTCTTCCAACGCTACACTTGTACTAATCACCACTGTGTTTTAAGTATCTCCGATGCTGTTTTTTTATGTCTAGATGCAGACTGTATGTCCCTCTGCTGTTGTTTTGTCACCCGATTTTTATACTCTCCTCCTGTGCCTGTTTGTAGCCTTGAGTTAAAGTCTGATTATATCCCACACACCATTTTACCTTATCAGCAGATTACACGGATTTAAGCAGCTACGTGTTTATAAATACGTAGTATTATGGTCGCAGCTCAGTGACCCACTATGAGAAAAGAGAAACTTATTTTATTATAGTTTTATAAAAAAATTTCAGATAAAGATTTTTATCTTTAATATATATACAATTTTACAATTATAATTATTTTGTATCTCAAATAGTTGTGGAGAAATTATGGAAATTGTAAAATTTCCCTCGTGTAAAGTACTACCCTCAAGTCAGTTTAATGAGAACTGCCATTTTATTTATAATGATAAAAAGTGTCTGGATTATAAATTTAATCAAAATCGTTAGAGCGAATTTCTCAAATACCAGCACTTAAGAGAAAGAGGTTAAAACGATGGTTTAATTGATTCCTAAATTCAGTTTCCTAAGCTAGTAACGCTCTATAGTGTCTCCGCTTGTTGATCCAATGTCGACTTGAAGCTCTTGGAAAAGGTCATTCCTCTCTTATTTATTGAGTCACAAGCAACACGCAATGAAACTTCGAAAAAAAAACCCACCCTTTTTGTGGAAAATCAATATGTTGTTTTTTATGGGCTCAGACTAAGATTGATTAGTCTCTTAAATTTCAGTTCTGATCGTTCTTTTTTATTGCTGAATGACTAACCGTAGTAAATCATACGAGACATCTAGCAACTTTCTAGGGGCCTTGTTTTTGATATCACTATTTAGTAATGATCCAATCATTTAGCTTAACGTTAGTAATATTAAAATTAGTTTCGTATATTTATGCTTTAAATAATGCGATCTGTAGCTGTAAATTATGATATAGAGTACCAAAGAGTATATAATATAGTATTAAAAATATAGTAAAATATTATTGTTGATGAAAAAAAGGTTCGTATTTTCTAAAACTGTTCTTCTTACTATCTATCATCTTACTAAAGTTTTTACATGTGTGTTGTAAAGATAAGCTACCTCATTCTTTTAAGATGAAATAGAGACAAGACCAGGCAATGGAGGCTACTGTATCATAAGATGCTTTTTAATACTAACTGCTGTACAGAAGTGTTATAAAAAGTGAGACTATAATAAATCAGCTCTCTTAATAGAATGTCAAAATAATTTGTTCCTACTATAAGTAGTTTTTAAACAGGTATTAATAAAATTGAGTAAAAGAGGAGCCTTTTTCCTACATAAGTGTAAAGAATGCTGTAGAATCTTAGAACATGATTTTTTATTGTAAATCTGGGTGTACTAGATACTTGAAGATCTTTTTATGTCAATCAGAGCACCTGGTAGAATACTTCGATTTGACTACACATATTTTAAATTTATTATTCTAACTGATCATTATAGATATAACGTAAGAGATGTCCTGGAGGTCTTTTACTTCAAAGTGAACGTTATTTGAAGGGTATCACGTGATCTAGCCAGCCAATCATTATGCGAGTGACGTCAACAGGGCTATTTAATAACTCATTTGTTGGTATTACGACCAATGTTTACTCTTTAGCGTAAATTCTTGTGATCAGACATTTAATCAAGATAATTAAACTAAAATAGAAAGCTATATTTATCAAAAAAGTTTTGATATAGATATTTATTATTATCAATTGAAAACTGTAAACATTCACAGATCATCACTGTAAAACTAGTACAAATCACAGATCAATACTCGAGAATTAAGATGTTTGGCTCAAGTTGTTACGTTAAGTTACGTGAATCGTGATCACACATACTTTAAGTTAACTTTAAGTGAACGTTACGTTAAATTAACGTTAAGTTGATCGTGATCCGGCATTACCCCCTCACCCCATTTAATGATATCTCATGCCCACAGTTTGGAACCACTTGACTAGACCAATAACGCCGTGTATGTTTAATTATACTCGCTGTCATGCAGATTGTTGAGCAGATCACCTAGCTTATTTTTTTAAAGGGGAAATAGAGCGTTGTTGGTTGTAAGATTTTGTTATAATTCTGTTACACAGACGTTCTCTGCAGTTCATCTACCGTCTTTATTTCAGGTACAATGAAGCTGAAACGTCATGAGATGTTTAACGACGCAATAATATAACTCATAGTTTCGTTGATATTTATTAAAATTCATTTGAATTGTATTTTCAATGTGAATTTTTCTCACACATTGATTAATCTAGACGAAATATCTCTCGAGTTTAATCAGGCATTTCAAGCCAAAACTGTTCATATTTTTTTTCTTTCAAATGCCTGATTAAACCTATGTTAAACATTTTTAAGAATCCCATAGCCAAAGCTATTATATTTGTTTTGGCTAGGATTAACTCGCATCTAGATATCATAGTCTGAAAATTGAAAAATGACACCTGGACACGGGAATCGAAACCGGGACTTTGGCTAGGTACGCCATTCATCCGTCCATCATAGACTCTGCCTTAAAATATGAGTGAAGAATGACCCGGGCATGGGACGATTCCTGAATAGCTCAGTGGTAGAGCATTGGCGTACTAAGCCAAAGGTCCTGGGCTCGATTCCCGTGTCAAGCTGTCACTTTTCAATTTTCAGAATTAGTTAAACATTACTTAATCTAATGGATATACGAAGAAACCAACTTGCCACCCGCATTGGTGGGCACACGTTCTAAGGGGTTAACCAAGTCTTATTTGGTTTTCTGATTACGGGAGGTCAAGAGGTTCGAATCTGCGGCTGATTCAAATTTTTTTTTACTAATTGGTGTATCATTATTCTTCTAAGAAAATACAGATACAGTTTTTCTCACTATATCTTCATTATCTCTATCTACCGGACTGGTAGTATGTGTACACCACAAACACTTGCTTACTAACGTTTTTAAACTATTATTGTTTACCTACTATGATTTCAGTAAGAAGGACCTTTTAAAAATATAATCCTATTTTATTACGGTCAACATAACTAAATCACTTTTCGGTGTTACTAGTGTTATTTTATAGATATTATTATTTATCAAAAGTAACAGCTGCAGGTCACATAAATCGACATATGAATACGCGAAAAAAAGATTTAGTATTTAAAAATATATATATACAGGGTGATTCGAAACGCTCTGTACAAACTTTAATGGGAGATAGGAAACACTTAGACAAACCTTTTCTTTAATGACTGTACATACACAGACGTCACCCTTAGGGCTAGAGGGCGCTTTTGGTACATGATGAAAGGCAGGTGTGTGAACAACATTCCTATATACAGCAGTTGCTCAAAGGAGCGACCGCCAACAGTAATGCATACCTAATGGAGTTGACGCGTTGATTGCGGTACATGTTCAAATATTCCCCAGCCCCATACGCTAGATGCAGGTCATCCATCTCAGAACCGTGGAATTATCCAAGTTACACGTACGAGGCCCACGCTACGAATGACGACGGCGAAAATAGCCTAACAGCGCCCTTTAGCGCCAAAGGGTGAAATCTGCAGACGTACATTCATTAACGAAAAAGGTTTGTTTTAGTTTTCTTTGTCTCCAATTAAATTCTGCACAGACGGTTTCGAATCACCCTGTATATAATTTAGAGCTCTGAAAAGGAGATGCGTGTAGATTACTTTGGATTTTAAATGCGCCAGTGAAGACACGTGCTAGGAAGATAGGACTGGACATTCCGTGATCCGGTTTTATTTGGACTGCCAAAACTTCTTTAAACTAAAATAAAGGTTTCCATTCAATTAATGATGATAGTTATTATCAAATTTTAATTCAAAGTTACAGTGAGTAATTTTGAAGATGCCATAAATACATAATTTATAAGGATAAAATCTCCATTGGCATTAAATGTTAATCCGTTTAATTTGTTTTTTTCTTTGTGTTATTCATAAACAATTTCTTAATCAAACGTAAAAACAGTTTTAAGTTAATACATCGAGTACACTTTATAATTTACACAAGAAGTGGTCTGACAATTGTGCTACAAACTTAAATATATAAAAATAGACTCCCAGCCATTGTATAATAATTTAGAAGAATTTATTCTCATTTCAGTAAAAAAAAAAGAAGCAGAAACTCGTAAATTGACTGACTAGTGACGTAATAATCAATAATGTAGCTTAAATTGCCTAAGGATTAAATTTACTAGAGATAATAATATAAATACTTTCTCTTAATACTTCAGCCTGGCTGAAATATATACTCTGATCTTGGTTGGAAGAACAATAGATAAAATTTAAACATATTTCTTTGCTTCCAACATTGATAACATTTTACTACATTGTTTATGTTATTTTATAGTTATTGATAATATTAATACAAAGTGACAGTTTCAAATGACATGACTTGAAGTATGAATATATTAAAATGGTTTTAGTAATTTTAGTAACTAACTTCTACGGTTCTTCCTACCAAAATCATACTTTTTTTATAGCTTGATTGGTATTTATGAATAATGTGATATTGGTAATCCTGGCCGCCTGTAACCTGCCAGTTCAACCCTAGTCTAAAGCTGTGACATTAAAAAAAATTATATTGTTGGTCAGCTTTTGTGATTGTCAACGTTACTTGCTCTACATTTGTTTTACGTATCTTCTAAAAATGTTCTTTATGTGATGATCACATGATACGTCATACACATCAAAGATTGTTGAAGGTTGTCGCTGTGAAACGTAAATAATCGAGTTCCCGCGGTTGACGTTCTACCAACTGTACCACTTGTATTTTCACTTTGGTGTCGTTTTGATTGATACGTGGCTGTCAACAAACATATCGGTGTTGATTTTCCTTCTATTCGAGCTTTTTCCTGGAGCTACGCTAGGGGAAAGAAAGAGAGAGAAAGAGGTCTTTGGAAAATAAAATATACTTAATTAAAAATAAACTCATCTATATTTTAATTTGTTTAAAATTAGGTGAGTAACATGGAGATAGTTAGCAGTTAGTGATGTCACAAGACCGATCAACCAGGATATTAAACGCACGATTACGCTTGATCCAGAAAACATATCAAAGCGCGGTTTTATCCATTATTTCACTTGATGACAATGACACGTTCAGTAGTTATTTTTTATTAAAAACTGTTTTTTTTAAATATGGGAAACCAGTTTCTTTGGTATCAATTACACTGAATATTGAAAACCACACAATGATGTGACGCCTAGTTCGAGTTGTGTTACTTACATTATATAGGTAAAATCCCTGGAGCGAGACGGCCTCTTAAGTGGAATTTGGAATCTTGAAACGAAATAATATAACCGGACCGGTCAAATTTTGGAACCAAGTGTTCAAGTATTGAGTTAAAATTCAATTTAATTGTCTAGTAAAATCTGAACTAAATATTCACAATTCGGCAGATATCCAGTAAAATACGTCTCGTCTAAGTCACCCAAAAGGTATTATAATTTGAATAAATGGTTTGGAAATTTAGTCGTTCAACATTTAGTTGCACAATTTCAACTGGTGTATAATAATATTAATAGTATAAATATTTAAATAAGACATTAATTTTATTAATACATATTTATATTAATAATATATTTTATCAATAATTCAATGCAGTAGGAATAATAATAATAATAATAATATACAGTTACATGAAATATTTATAGTATAGTAATAATAATTAAATCATTCTGTACACCTCGAATGAATGTCAATTATAGTAAATTTCAGCTCCATACATTAATTACTCTACTTTAACACTGATATGGTAATAGCATGAAAATAACAAATTTGTCCCCAAATAACTCATGAACTGTAATGATTTGAAATAATCGAATCACTATTTATAACTTACAATTATACACTTATTAAAAATGTTCAGTGAAAATTTTATGGTCGAACGCTAACTTTTAACGCTTGGGGGTTCTTCTATAACTAACAATACGTCATAAGGTATTAAACCTTAACCAGAATACGCTCCTGGTTTTAATAGAAGCCACCGTGGAGAAGAACAGAAGCGCTCCTAACTATTGAAAATTGTACTTTGAATAAAATAATTACACAACGTGTTTGTTATGTACACAACCATCCTCGTCTCAAGTGGTATTCAGAGCTTTGAAGGGGACTTAGTGACAGTTTACCACGCTTTATTTGCCTTTATTTTAATGTGTAAACAAAGCTTGAATGTTATCACTGCTGTAGAAAAACAGAGGTTCGGTTAATTCAACTTAATCCCACTCTTACAATGGTTGTTATGTCACCTGTTTATTTGTAGCAACTGGATAGTAAAACAATTAATACAGGTTTCAAACAGCTTTGGTGGTCACGTGGTCTAACCTACTACCTTCACAGTAAACTAGACTACCGATGACGAAGATCCGAGGTTTGAATCTCGATCAGGTGTACGGTGGGTGGTTTTCCCTAAACAATTTTTCACTTCCCCTTCCACGCCAATGCGGGTACACTTCCTATAAATATTTTCGGGGTATCTCACCTTAAGAGAAAAATAACCAATATACCAGTCGGGAATCGAACCTGTAGTTTCGTAGCCAGGCGTACTGACCATGACACTACGGAGCAGGATTATTTAGTTATAAATTAATATTTTGTGACCTATTAATGCTGCAGTTGTACACCTGTCCGTATCGCATCGTGTTAAGGGATGTAAGATCGAAAATTTACCCTTTTAATACTTTAATTAAGAATTTATCAAACTCTTTTAGCAAACTATCTGGATGTTGGTTTGGGAACTGAACTATTTTAGTCGAGTCACCGAGGAAAATTACTAATCAGGCAAGTCAAAAAGTTTATTTATGTAAAGTAGGATTTTGGTATAACGTACCTCTTATTCAAACTTTAATTTTGATTTGCTGTCAACATTAATAGCTTGTTACTAAATTATTAAATTTTATTTTATAAGTATTGCTAATATCTATGAAAAGTGAACAGTGGCTCACATTATCTGACTGACTGCGTGAAAGTTTTTTTTATATGAGGTATTTAACGTGCACTTTCTGAATCGACTGATAATATCAGCATATGAAAACTTCTACGAGCGAGAGTGAAAGTTTCTACCAGTTTACCGGGAAAGGTAATTCACATACCTTCCAGGGTCCTTTTACATGCCACACTCGATATGGAACCAACGGCTTTACTTCTCCGAAGAAAATTGTGATACGGATTTTTATCACTCAATAACAATCCATCAACCCCGGCTGGGTTTAAACCCACGAACATCAGGTCCCGAGGCGATCACTTTACCCCAAGACCACTGAGTTCGATCACGTTAAAATAGATCTAGTAACTCTCCTAACTGTCATATAAGGTTCTTCCTATGAGAATTGGACTGTATGTGTGTGTTTGTATAGTCTAGTAAACTACAGACCTCTCAGAGCTCTCGGGGGGCTGTGGTAGTAAATACACTGCAGGTTCTACTACTACTACTACTACTACTACTACTACTACTACTACTACTACTACTACTACTACTACTACTACTACTACTACTACTACTACTACTGTGACTAAGCTACTATATCAAACGACGCCGGGGCTAAGGGTTTGGGGTTGCTTGAGAGGGGTACAGCATGTGAACACAAGTTCTCACTTCATTTTATAAAGGACTCACAGCAGTGGACGAGCAGTCTAAAGCACATAGTTAGAGAGTTTGGGGTTCGAATCTCGGCGGGAGGTGCACTGGGAGTGGTTTTCAAACTGCGAGTGAATTTCCTTTAAACAATAACTATCCCTTAAGGCAAAATTTTGGCCTTAAGTTGGAGTGGAAGGGAATAAGGGTTAAGGTACGTAGTTTTGCAGTTTTCACGTAAAATAAAAAGTTTTTTTTTCTCAAAGTAAATAAGACATTGTTTCAGTAAATACGTTAAATTTAATTGTTCACACATAGTAATCTCTACAGTTCTTGAATGTGTGTTGTTGGTATCGCGGCGTTTGACCAAGAACCTTAAAAATTAAGGAAAAAAGTATCGGTCAAATTACGTGGATTCTTCTTACAGATATTCTATAATAATAATAATAATAATAATAATAATAATAATAATAATAATAATATTTAGCACCGCGTCTTACTACCCGTTCGAGTTATACGCTTAAGTACTAATTACACTAATGGATTAGGAATTGGTAAGGTTGAATTTAGAGGAGGTGAACCCGCATTTGTGTGGAGGGAGAGTGGAAAACCATTTAGGGAAAACCAACCCCAGTTCACCCGACCGAGATTTGAACCTCGGTCTCCCCGTCCTCGGCGGTCGAGCTCAACACGACTAGCGCGTTAGCCAACTACGTCACCGAGGCGGGTTTCAGATATTCAAGAACTGTTGAAATTAACAAATTTAGAAAATTAAACTAAATGTATCTACCTACTGAAGCTAAATTTTAATTTACTTTGGGCCTTTTTTTTTTGGTCATAATAGCTGAAAAATGCATACCTTTACTTCTGTTCTCTTCCTTTCCATCCCACCTTAATGATGCGTTTTATAAATGAGGAAATTTAAAAAAAACTAATTTAAATGTTTCTAACTTACCTGGGTTTGTTCCGAGCTCTTGTCTAGATAGCTTGGTATTTGACTATCACACGTTAATTCCCGTAGGTCTTTACTATAGTGTTGGTAACCGGACGCGCGAAATTTCACAATAAAGTGGTTTTTACATGAAAGAATAACATATACCAACTTACTAGTTTTCATATATTAGTAGGGTACACATTACTTAAATATTATTTTTACTCCCCGTCTCCCCTTCATTTATTTCCCCTATTTTGAATTTAAAATGCTGAGTGAGACTCGGGCGAAACATTTAGTTTAATTAATACGTGAGTAAAATTCAATCTCAAAAATGTGTCATTCAAATGAGCTCTCACAAACATTTACAAAGTTATATAAAAAGGTAGAGGTTCTTCTAAAGAAGTTGAAATTACTCCAAACACCATCAAACAAGTGATTTAACCAACATTTTAGAATCACCGTTGAAGGTTTTATAAAGGAAATGTAAGCGTCAACCAGTCTTTATATGAGACGTTGACTGAAGAGCTATTCGCTCTAAAGCAGAGCCTGTGGGATTAACGTACCCACACGGAAAAGTTCGTTTTTCGCTTCTGAAGCGTTTACTTTGGAACCTATCCCTTTCCTTTTCATCTCACCCTCCCTCCTCTTTTGCCGCGGCGAATTATGTAAGGTAAGGAAAAGTTAGGGGGAAATCCCCGCCTGGTAATTAAAAGAGAAGTTGTTCTTTCGTCTAGGGCGTTGTTCTTTAAGCGATGGTCAATCTCCCTCCGTGATACTTTAGTTCAATTCCAAGTCGAAGAGTCAACAAAGTCTTCGTCCAGTGCCTTTTTTTTTACTTTCTCATATAAATAATTTTTTGCAATCGAGAACATTTTCGACCTGGAGATCAGAATGATATTTATTTTTGTGACACAAATTCAGTACCAAATATTGGCATAAGTTTCTGATTTTGTGTTGGTATGAATGCTGCCAACTTCACGGACCTAGATTATATTTTGATTCTAACATCTTATTACTCATACGGTCTCCAAGCATAATTATGTACTAAAAAAATAAAAAAACATCTCCCCTCTTTGGCTGTCTCGCGAGGAATAGTTTCTGCTGGTGGGTCTTTTACTAACCAGGTTTCAAGTGTTTATGTGGTTTTTTAAAGATTTGACATATTTTTACGTTACTAACTTTAATATCAGCCTATATTTAGCAACAGACCACTGATTTCCTTCTCCTAATACAACCTTTCACAGCCCTGTATCAACTAGCAAATGCTGTTAACATTTTATTTATGATAACAAACTTTTCATTGTTACAAAATAATGTTTTTAGTAAGGTAGTTGTGTTGAAAAATAGTTGGGGGAAGGGTACTTACTAAGCCCCATGGCTTCTTTGGTGCTGACTGACAGTTCACAGCTGACTTCTGACAGTCAACATTTAGGTATATACCTAAATGTTGACTGTCAGAAGTGACAGTTGCTAAACACATGTTATTTGCAGATCATATGGTTCGGCGTAGGGATACATAATTTGGTCTGGTAGCTTTTCAAAGCCTTCATCTGTCAGCTGTGAGCTGTCAGTCAGCACCAAAGAAGCCATGGGGCTACTGTACATAAGCTACAAGCTCCATATCTGACAGTTGTTCATTTATTTAAGCTGCACTTTCCTCTTATTGATTCCTCAAGTAAGATCTTACAGGTGATCGCACAAATGTTCTACTCCTTTTCTTGAATACCAATTACTCGCTTATTCCAAGAAAATTAATTTTCTTTATTTTCCAATACCATCTTGTTTGTAGGGAAATAAAGGGATTTGGAATGTTGCCAGAGATAAATTTTACAATCGGAAGTTTAACAAGGTGCATCTTGAAGATGAAAATTAAAATACTAACCAATATTCGGTTGATGACAGGTACAATAATTAAAACTGTTGTAAGAGTAATAAACTAAAATATTAAGTTTTTATATTTATATGTGGACCCCCCTTTAATAGGGGTCCACTAAATCCCAGGGGCGTCCAACAAATCTCAAAGGGGTCCGGACCCCGGACCCGCACTTTCTACGCCCTTAAACCATTTTTTAAATTTTAATTTTAGCCCTTAAAACAAGGGTTAGGTATCAACTATTATTTTTGAACTATTTTTTTTTAAATGGCTCTAACAATTTTGTCTAAAATAGATATCTGAGAAATATTTTACGTGACAAATAATACAGTATACCTATTTTTTGGGAGAAAATTAGCTTAAGAGTATAGTGACATTTTCTAGCGGACACCCTCCCCCCTTCTAAAAAAATATCTCTCTACACCTCTGACAGGCCCTGTGAGAGGGGGGTTCAGGGGGTACATCGTAACCGCGCCCGGGGATCTAAAAGGAGCCTGGGAATTTCCTGATATCTCAGAAAATGTTTGCATAATTAAGACTTGCATTCACATTTCTACTACTAGTACTATTACTAAATTATTAGGTTATAAGTATCGTTTTTTTCGGGTTTTTTTTCCATTTTTTTAGATATATAAGTATGAATTAAAATATATTTTTTGCCTTATTTCTTTTCTTTTTATTTTTCAAATAGAATTATTATTCTTTCCTTAGACAGGATTAATGAAAAATGGAAGGAGGCCCAAAAACACCTTGGAATCCCCTGATAAAATTCCTCTCAGAAGCCTTGCTTTATGCTTATATATGTAATAGGCTCTTGGTGCCACCTCCTTCGAGCCATCTCGTGCAACTACTTAGTAGGTCGCCACTTTGTAAGATCTTCCTCCATTAGTGTGAATAAATTTATAGCACAGACGGAAAGTGAGAAGTGATGCACGTGAAATATAAACTATTGATACAACTCATAACTTTATTTTTAAAAAAACACATTTGAGTGCAACATGTTATTTCCACGTATGCTTATACCAACTTAATCCGGGACAACACACTCATCAAACATTAGTGATACAAGCTGTATAACACACGCAGAGCAAGGTTGGCCCCCGGACCTGTTGTCGAGGGGGCCAATTATCTGTCATAAGCCTCCTTCGAGTATAAATTTATTAATTTAAACTAATCAACCTTTTTATTTATAATAATTTTAGTAATAATAATAGTGCTAGCTTATAAAATAATTTTAATTAATAATAATAATAATATTAACCCCAACTTTGATTAATAAATTAATAATTTTGATACAAAACTACCTTAAACAAAAAGTTGCTGTGACAATAAAAATATTAAATATGTACATAAGCCTAAAACGTTTTAGTAGATAATAATATCAACTAAACTTACTGGAGAGTTTTAACTCTAACTCACATGGTTTTCCACACATTAGAGCTTAGTTGAAAGAGTTGTTGATTAGGTCATGTAGATTAGGTGTGGAGGATGGGGTGTTGTTAGGTTTGTCATGTAGATAGGGTGAGGGGGTGTTAGGTCATGTAGATAGGGTGAGGGGGTGTTAGGTCATGTAGATAGGGTGAGGGAGGTGTTAGGTCATGTAGATAGGGTGAGGGAGGTGTTAGGTCATGTAGATAGGGTGAGGGAGGTGTTAGGTCATGTAGATAGGGTGAGGGGGTGTTAGGTCATGTAGATAGGGTGAGGGGGTGTTAGGTCATGTAGATAGGGTGAGGGAGGTGTTAGGTCATGTAGATGAGGGTGGAGGGAGGAGGTGTTAGGTCATGTAGATAGGGTGAGGGAGGTGTGTTAGGTCATGTAGGAGATAGGGCGAGGGAGGTGGGTAGGTCATTGTAGTTAGGTGTGGTGAGGGAGGTGGGTAGGTCATGTAGATAGGGTGAGGGGGTGTTAGGTCATGTAGGAGATAGGGCGAGGGAGGTGGGTAGGTCATGTAGATAGGGTGAGGGAGGTGTTAGGTCATGTAGGAGATAGGGCGAGGGAGGTGGGTAGGTCATGTAGATAGGGTGAGGGAGGTGTTAGGTCATGTAGGAGATAGGGCGAGGGAGGTGGGTAGGTCATGTAGATAGGGTGAGGGAGGTGTTCATGTCATGTAGGAGATAGGGACGTGGGAGGTGGGTAGGTCATGTAGGAGATAGGGCGAGGGAGGTGGGTAGGTCATGTAAGAGATAGGGCGAGGGAGGTGGGTAGGTCATGTAGAAGATAGGGCGAGGGAGGTGTGTAGGTCATGTAGGAGATAGGGCGAGGGAGGTGTTAGGTCATGTAGAGATAGGGCGAGGGAGGTGGGTAGTCATGTAGATAGGTGAGGGGTGTTATGTCAGTAGGAGATAGGACGTGGGAGGTGGGTAGGTCATGTAGGAGATAGGGCGAGGAGGTGGGTAGGTCATGTAAAGATAGGGCGAGGGAGGTGGGTAGGTCATGTAGAAGATAGGGCGAGGGAGGTGGGTAGGTCATGTAGAGATAGGGCGAGGGAGGTGGGTAGGTCATGTAGAAGATAGGGCAGAGGTGGGTAGTGTAGTAGGGTAGGCAGGAGGTGGTAGTCATTAGAAGATAGGCAGGAGGGGAGTCAGTAGGAATAGGGCAAGGGAGTTGTTTGTCATTATTTACAACATCAAGATAGGCTTATTGTTTTAAATACTTTTAATTAGTTTCCATACAACGGGCGAGGAGGGGATTGCCCTCATTGCCCGACCTTCCCCCTTGGATTCCCCACTGACGTAGAGAAGGCTCTTATCTAAATCAAATAATGTGTAAAAGCGTTGTTCAGAGACAAGACTAGACAAGAACTGGAGCAAACATTTGTGAAGTGTAAAAGTCTTGGAGCAAACAACGAGAAGTAGTTACGAGCGATTGTCCGGAACTCTTTTGTTTTGGTACGAGATGGTTTGCACCAGTGGTTAGCTTGTTCAAACACACTTCCACTACCATTGGTCGACGAGGAAGAGTGGGGAGGGGGTAGAGGGAGATAATTGTAGGGTTGACTCTGTTTTAATGTTGTGGAAGAAATACACTCCATTCAAGAAGAGGTGGCAGTGTTTGATGATAAGTATCAGTTAATTCAGTTAGATCCTGGTGATATCAGTTCGTTATCTGTGGATTCCTGTTAATTGGGACACATCGGGACTAGATCACTCTGTTCCAATTAAGTGGCTGCCTCATTTAAGAAAAATTTTAACCAATGATCTGGAAAAAAATCCATTCTAATCGAGCAAAGGTATGAATAAAATAAAAGGAATGGGACATTTAAGGAAAGCACACTATATTTAATATATATCCGTACAGACATTTATTTTAAAATAGCTCATGCTACAAGACAAACATATTATGTACGTATGTACAATGAAGATACAGTCAAAATTATGACTGTGTCAAACAAGGGTTACACTTTAATAAGGGTTCTGGTGTTGAATAAAAATTATTAAGTGTATCCTGACGTGTTCTCTTTATGAACTGCAACTGAACACGTTCATCACAGGTATATAATGCTGATAAAGGACTGCCTTAATTGCTTTCCTGCATGATATAGCATCTCAATCAGCTATTTATTTCTTGGCCTTCTGGCTAGTCACTCACTTGAGTATATTATCATAGTAATTATTTCTTGTTCTTCTAGTGTCGGATTGGTTTATCATAATTGGTTCCGTAATCGTTTCCTCGTGGCCTTAATTTTCATCTTGGCATTAAAGGTGATCGTCAATTTGATTACCACGACACAGAACAAGCGCAACACAACCACCTTGGCAACAAGTGACTCGGCTACTGCCGCTTGGGGTCAGTTCCATTGTCAGACCTAGTAGCACTTGAGGCGTATAAAGTCTGACAATGAAACTGGCCCGATGAGCTCTTATGTTTTGAGCGTGGGTGTCATCTAAACACAGTTTTTTGTTCAATCATGACCTTTACTGCCCCAATTAAGCGGCAAAGTGGCCCAAATAAGTGGAAAAAAAACTCAGTCGAAATACTTGTTTTGTTTCTGTTCTTCAAATCTAGTCCCAAATAAACGGCCGCCCCAATTAACCAGGGTCCCACATAATCCATTGCACTGAACCGAAATTTCTGAAATAGAGTTCTACTCTGGAAATTTGAATATGCTGACTGGGTCAGCAACTAGGTCCTGGACAAAAAAAAGGACTGGTCTTGAATATAAAGCGTCCCTTCCTCCTCCCCTCCATCACCTCCACCTGCTACTCCACATCACGCTGCACACTACTCAAGAGCCAATAGACAACCTCCACGTTCCAGAAAATCACATATGTGAACACGTGAGTTAACATTTTAACTTCACCTGGTCTTGCTTGGTTCCACTATTGTGTAGGTGATAAGATAAAGCCATAGTGTATTATGTCAAGGTAAGGCTGCCAGCCTGCTTGGTTCCACTATGGTGTAGATTATAAGATAGAGCCATAGTGTATTATGTCAAGGTAAGGCTGCCAGCCTGCTTGGTTCCACTATTGTGTAGGTGATAAGATAAAGCCATAGTGTATTATGTCAAGGTAAGGCTGCCAGCCTGCTTGGTTCCACTATTGTGTAGGTGATAAGATAAAGCCATAGTGTATTATGTCAAGGTAAGGCTGCCAGCCTGCTTGGTTCCACTATTGTGTAGGTGATAAGATAAAGCCATAGTGTATTATGTCAAGGTAAGGCTGCCAGCCTGCTTGGTTCCACTATTGTGTAGGTGATAAGATAAAGCCATAGTGTATTATGTCAAGGTAAGGCTGCCAGCCTGCTTGGTTCCACTATGGTGTAGATTATAAGATAGAGCCATAGTGTATTATGTCAAGGTAAGGCTGCCAGCCTGCTTGGTTCCACTATGGTGTAGATTATAAGATAGAGCTGTAGTGTATTATGTCAAGGTAAGGCTGCCAGCCTGCTTGGTTCCACTATGGTGTAGGTGATAAGATAAAGCCATAGTGTATTATGTCAAGGTAAGGCTGCCAGCCTGCTTGGTTCCACTATTGTGTAGGTGATAAGATAGAGCCATAGTGTATTATGTCAAGGTAAGGCTGCCAGCCTGCTTGGTTCCACTATGGTGTAGATTATAAGATAGAGCCATAGTGTATTATGTCAAGGTAAGGCTGCCAGCCTGCTTGGTTCCACTATGGTGTAGATTATAAGATAGAGCTGTAGTGTATTATGTCAAGGTAAGGCTGCCAGCCTGCTTGGTTCCACTATGGTGTAGATTATAAGATAGAGCCATAGTGTATTATGTCAAGGTAAGGCTGCCAGCCTGCTTGGTTCCACTATGGTGTAGATTATAAGATAGAGCTGTAGTGTATTATGTCAAGGTAAGGCTGCCAGCCTGCTTGGTTCCACTATGGTGTAGATTATAAGATAGAGCCATAGTGTATTATGTCAAGGTAAGGCTGCCAGCCTGCTTGGTTCCACTATTGTGTAGATTATAAGATAGAGCCATAGTGTATTATGTCAAGGTAAGGCTGCCAGCCTGCTTGATTCCACTATGATTATTATTATTATTATTATTAGCACCGCGTCTTACTACCCGTTCGGGTTATACACACTTATGCTAATGTGTAATGGTAGGGTGATTGTGAGATGAAATGGAGGACCTACGATTTAACGTGGAATCCGAACCACGGTGGAGGCCTGGCATTCCTCACATTCACAAGTTGTGATTAATACACACCTTGTCAGAGGTGAAGGAAGGGTTTGGCAATCAGATAAATCTGTGCCGGGACCGAGGATTGAACCCCGGACCCGGTTACACTATGGCTTAGCTTATAAGATAGGGCTTTAGTCTAGCCCATCAAGACTGCACCCTTCAGGATAAATTGAATGTACAGATAATTATGTTAACTGGTACTCGATCCATGAACTTCAACCAGGAGTCCATAATAGAGTAGCCATCACTAACAACTGTATTTCCAGTCGGCCACGCCCGATTGTTAGCTAAAGGTATATTACGAGAGAGGTGGATGGAAATTATTCGTTATGGGATCTGTGTCAGCAAATAAGGACTAATCTACTAGGCTCTTTTAGGCTAAAATGGAAATGACGTCATGTGAATGTAGACTTAAAGTCGATGCGTTCTTTGGTTGAACTTTTTCAGGTGGTTCAAAATGTTACTAGATCTAATCTTAAGCTAACGTGGGATGTGTTTTACAGCCCTCATTTAATAAATGGTGCAGCACAATCGTATTTACGTTCTCATATTATAGTTGATAACAAAATTTTCTGAAATTTGTCATCATTCAATAACTTCTTAATAGGTTTTACCTTTGACAAAAATCATAGTAATTTGATAATAATATTAAATACTCTTCAGATGTATATTCGAACAAAGCTGTCATAGTGATTTTTTTTAAATTAAAATTTTCAAAATTCATTGTTCATAAAACTATCCTTAAATCAATGTGTCTCTGGAAAAAAAAGTTTACATTGTTATTTAGCTTGCAAAACAATCCATAGGTATCCATTTTGAACAAAATAGGTAAAGCCAATTACGAAAAATTTAAAAATTTCAAAAATCAATAATTTGTAAACTACCCCTAATTTTACGACTTGACTCAAAATCACGACTTGTGTTAGAGTTACGACGATGGAATACCTAAATATTAAGCTTCAATGAAAACTATCAAACCATTTCGGCTGCAGCCCAGGTACAGACTGACAGAGAGACAGACAAAATTGCAAAACCCATATTTATATTTATTCTTTTTAGTTTTAGGGCACTTAAAACGTCAAGATCCATTATAATCGTAGGTGAAAATGTTCAAGACTACAGTACTTTTTTTTTAAAAGTAAAAGAATTAATTGTTTTATTGTGATCTATGAAACAGCAATGTATTTGCATATGACGCAAACATTTGTCAGTCTACAATGTATATTGATAGATCTAGGTTATTGTGGACGAACCTTAAGATGAGAATATAGGGAGCCTGATATAAGGTAAGTGTCTTTGCAGTTTTTAGAGCAAAACTTTTTTTTAGTCTAAATAAATAAAATATTGCTTAAGTAGAAACATAAAGTTTAATTTTATTCACAAGGTGATATCAACAGTTGTTGAAGAATACCTGTCGTGAGTAAAGCGGCACTAGATGAGAAACTTTTTAAATTAATAGAAAAAGTTATCATTAAATCTCAGGACAACCTTGACAGATTATAGAAATGTTAAGGTCATTATGTGCAGAAAAATAAACTATATGTTTGTACTGAAGCAATATTTGATTTATTTTGAACACAATTTTTCGCTATAAAAACTTCAAAAACACTGGTCCTTTCTCTCCTCCCCTACACTCCAACCAAAGCACTAGTCTTAGCCATTGGAACACACCTAACTTAGGTAGGTAACACAAGTAAGACGTACTATACTTTCTTGGTGCGTTTTTCTGTAATTTTTTTAACCAGTGGACCAATGAAACTATTTTATCAAATTTGAAAAAAAATACAACGTAGGTGAAAAACAATCATTTCAAAGTGAAAAAACTAATAAGCCAATCCCAATTTCAATGTTTTTAGGTAAATCATGCACACAAAAAATCACCCTCCCATATGTTTCCCAGTTGTAGCGTAGTCGTGTATATAATTTCACGGCTAGCCGGACGAGGTACGAGGCCTAATGGAGCGTTTCAATACATTACATTCAACTGTTTTTTAATATTGTAATATTGATTTGTTGTTAAAAAAAAGTTTAAACTACCATAAACAACCTTACAATTTAATCTGAATACATTAAAAAATGTATATGAACATTTAAAATTATTTCATTTTCAGCGACGTTTTTACTCAAATTGTACAAGTCTGTAGTTAATTATGAATATGAAGGGTGTAGGAGACTTAATCCACTCTTCCTTAAAACAAAAATTTGTTGTTGAAGAACTGGGTGGTCTTGGGGTAAAGAGTTCGCCTCGTGGGTTCAAACCCAGCTGCGGTCACCAGATTTTTCTTGAGCGATAAGAATCCGTAGCACAACTTCCTTCGGAGGGGAAGTAAATCCGTCAGCCCCAAGTCAATTGTGGCCTTTAATAGAAACCGGGAAGGTATGGGAAAATAGCTTTCTTGGCAAAATTTGTAGGGCCTTTCACTCTCGCTCATAGAAATTATCGTGTGCTGATATAATCAGTCAGATCATAAGGTGCACGTTAAACACCTCAAATAAATATAAATACTTGTTGCTTTGATCTCAACCGACAATTCCAATTTATTTTAAGGATTCTTGTTGTGGTTTTATGAAGCGTCAGAGGTCCTATATTCATCAGAAATATCGCAGTGTGAGGATTTTTATTTTAAGGAAGTCGTTGCCCTTAAAACGTCGTTTGAAGCGTTCGCTACTTGATAGGTTGCAAGGAATTACGTCACAGGCACGTGTTTTTTGTTGGTCGCTTTTAACAACGCCGCTAAACGAGTAAGTAACGCGTGTGTTGAAATATTTACCAAACGTCGAAAATTGACGGAGTGCGCTTTAAGATACGGACGATTAGCTACGTAACGACGCTTATTTGTTTTATAATTTTACGTCACTCTCCCTACCCGTACCGGTGATCACACGGTATAAGGCGTCACTTTCACAATAGACTGTATCGCCGATTTAAATATCGACCGGGTGTACTGAAGGTCGTTTCCGACATGTGATAGATCTCTTGTGGTTTTCCATCCTCTCTCTACGCTTATGCGGGTGGATTTCCTCAATACAACATTCTACCTTCCTTGTTCCTGGCCCATCAGTATAAATAGATGGATAGGCCAGACGGGTAGTAATACACTTGCCTCTTTTTCTAAATGAATAGCGTTAAACTGGTTTGAAATTATCGCTTTTTAACATTTAATATACCCCTGGACAGATGGTGGGCCAAAGAATAATTAAAAAACAGGTCCATAGGGAGGTAATTGGGTACCTACGTGTTTAGGGTCGAGATATTCATATTTCAAAATCTTTGAGAGACACACAATCCCACAAACATAAACGGTCGGTACACTTTGATAAAAGCCCAAACAACCTTACACACACATCACACCTAGTTTAAATGATTCTATTTTGAATGTAGCTACCCGCCTCACTGATTACAAAACAAAGGGACCAGTTCGTCTAGTTGGGTTCGACATGGAGTTGGAGGCTCAAAAGCCGGTCTAGGATACTAAGCGTGTTTTTACTACCATCCCTCCACGGAGATGCTGAAACATTTCTCTAAATTGTAAATCTTTCCTCCATATAATACTAGCATAATTAAAGCTAATATAACAAGGACGGGTAGTAAGATGCAGTGGAAAAAAAACACCCACTGGTAATGTTGGTTAAAACCTAGATACAGTAAAACTTCGTTCGAAATTACGGATAATCTGAATACACTTTTCGGAAAACGGGGGGAACAAGTCAAATGAAATATATCTTATTGGTTAACAGGCTCGAGGTTAAGAGAGAATTGTAAGAATCAGTGATATCTAATAATAAATGTTTAATATTTACATGCTGTAGACAGCACAACATATTTTCCTGTAACTACAAATAATTACAGTACATATCACGTGTTATGTATCAGTTAAATAAATGAAAATTTGATTTAACTCATTCAACTGTAATTTAAAATTCGTGAAAATACCGTATCCCTGTATCCCCCCCACTTAATCCGAATTTTCGCTTATCCGAACAAGTTTCTGTCCCAATTAGTTCGGATTAACAAGTTTCTATTGTATATTATATAATTTTTACATTCTCACTATTGTTTTCATGCTACATTTAAATGAAAAAGTTAATGTAAAGTACAAGATCATTCCATTGTTCTTATTTTATACGGAGAGAAATAAAGCTACTGTAAGTGCGTTGAACAACTACTCACAGAGCCGAGGCTGTACTTTATTTTTATTAGTTTTGTTTTACGAGTTATTTGACCGCTATTTATTTAAATACATTAACTTAACTTTTCTGGGATACAGCCATTTGGCAAACACTCAACCAGATGGTTGTCAATGTTCAGTTGTTTAGCGTTGGGGTTTTTTTTTACTGCTCTTCTAAACATTTCAATGAACCTCTTGTGAACGTTATTGATTTGTTATCATCTGTAATACCTTAATAGACCTGTTTCGATGGCTGAATGGTCTAAAAGACATCATTATCACAATAGACTGAACTGCTGATGAAGGGTTCATATCCTGGTGAGTATACTGGGGTGACTTTTCCAAAATAGTTTTCTAAACTCCTTCCATGGTAATATGTGTACACTATCTCTAAATTCAACTATTCTCATCCCTAACTAAATTACGTGATTGGTAAATATGCGTACAGCCAGAGCGGATAGTAAGGCATCGTGCTAAAAGAAACTTAAAAATACACTTACGGTATCCAGACACGGTTGTATCAGAAACTAAAATTAATATCTATTTTTAAACATTAGTGTGTTCTAATTCAGACAACAGCAATATTAAATAAAATGGAACAATGCGCCGTAGAGACTTTCTCTCGCTTTTATCTTAAAATAAACATTTACTTCAAACTCGTAAGATTTGTGAAACGAAATAATAGGTCTATACATTGTTGTAGACAGACTACACCAACAATCATTAATGAAATAATATACACTGTTACATACTCTATGGCATTAGGAACTAGGAACACTGTTACAGAGAAAAGAGAAACAAACATCTTTGTTCACAAAAGTTCACAAG
Source organism: Timema podura (assembly GCA_033556935.1). NCBI lineage: Eukaryota > Metazoa > Arthropoda > Insecta > Phasmatodea > Timematidae > Timema > Timema podura. Next base: position 51,271,563 of record JAVRXN010000004.1, on the reverse strand, counting down.
AATCAAATTTATTTTCAAAGAGCTGAATTAAAAAGTATTTATATTTGCGTATAGATCAGAGAGTATTGCTTTAGTAAAAATATATTTCAAATTAAAGATGTTAATCTTTAATAGTACTATAATTTTACAGTGACAAGTTATTTTGTATCTCAAATAATTGCGGAGAAATGATGAAAATTGGAAAATTTCCTTCATGTAAAGTACCCTCAAATTCATTTTCATGAGAAAATGAAAACTGCCATCGTGTTTATAATGATAAACAATGTCTAAAATATATCATTTAATTTAAACCGTTAGAGCGAATTTCGAGAAAATCGATTTTTTCTCTATTTTTTACCCCTTCAGTTTTCTATCCTTGAATTTAGAGTTAGACATCTAAACCTTGGAGGGACCTTATGAAAACATCAAATACCAAATTTCAGCCCAATTTGTAAAATAGTTTCGGCTCAGTTCGAGGTACAGACAGACTTCATTGCAAAAAACACTTTTTTGGTTTCAAGGGGTCATGAAACGTCGACATTTATTAAAATCTCGCGCTCGATTTTTTTGACGATACAATACTTTCTCTCCGAGGTGTTGAGAGAAAGTAAAAATGTATAAGTTCTTAAATAATATCGCGCTCAAGACGCGATTACAATGCGTTTTTATAATTGCCCATTCTCCTAATTGAGCACATGTCCAAAGGGTCTTGGTTCGAACGTTTGTCATTTCGTCTGTCTGTTTGTCTGTCCGGATATTTGTTTGACGATAGCTGTCAAATGTGTTCCCCCGATTCTAACGAAATTTGGCAGAATTAATTTATGAACCTATGCCTAATGGCTTATATACAGTACATAACATAGTTTTGAATCTGGATATTAGTTTCAATATGGAGGCCATTCAAAAGGCTTTTCATTTAATAGCTCATCTCAAGTGATTTGACTTTAAAATTCTAAGCAGTCGATCGAGTACCTAGGGCGTATTTTTGTAAATTTTGAGGTATATTGCGAGACTGACCTCTTTAGCTTAGTGAACAACGGCTATTATTTATGATTATGATGCACTTTTTAATTTACTATTGCTTTCTATCTAACTTGATCTCCAAGGGAAAATATAAACTTCCAATCCAAGGACAAATTACAGGAAATATATTTCAACTTGAAATCTAAAGAAAAATGGTTAAGACTGTAGCAACAATAAGAACAGGACATAATTCTTAAAATGATTTGCTTAGCATTTTTTTAAATGAAAGTCGCAAGGGTAACTGTTCTTATAACGTTTAGTTATGTCCAATTACTAAATACCTGGCTAGATGTTTCATGCTATACAAGTATATTAATATGTATTTAATAAAATGAATGTTTGGTACCCCAGTAAAAAAAAAAGTGTGTTTTAATATTAGTACTGAAATTATATTTACTTAGGTATTTTTTTCATCAATATTAAATGGTATTTTAAAATTACGTTTGATGTTTTTTTATAGTTTTGCGTTTCCCACCAAAACGTAGATTTGGTGAGGGCAATTTTAGAGAAAGTGCACCCGCATGAACTTGTATAGCGTATGGTAAAACCATTAATAATACATTTAATGTATAACACTTATATTTTTAATTTTTTTATAACAATCCGGAAAAAAAAGTGGGGAGGGATTAGATGGTCTACCAAAGGGGGCGTCAGCTGTAAAAGGTTGGAGACCATTTGTCTAAGGTGACAGGTCCACAATAGCAATATAGTGTGCCAGTGAAGTCATGGTTCAAATCTCGACTGTATATACTAGGAGTGGGGTTTCTCGTTTGGTCACTCCTCTTAATTTTTCCAACCCTCTTCCAACGCTAATGCGGGAACACTTCCCTTAAACTACGCTCTCTTTTCCTAACTCTTAGATTAAGCTTTTAATAACCCATGTGTTGAGACGAACAGTCCAATCTTCATCAGAAGACACTTGTCTGTGCGCTATAATTGCTACTAAATCTTTTGTAATGTATTTATACGTCAAGTTATGTGATATTTGACTGCCTGTCCTAAGAAATATTATCAATAGACCCTATTAATAAAAAAAATACTAGTAAAATAGTAAAATATATTATCAATGTTTTGCAAAAATAATGTTTGTAGTTTGTAAAAAGTCTTTCTATCGGAATCCTACTCTAAAAATAATAAACAAAGTATTGAAAATATATATTAATCCAGGCACTCAAAAATCTAATAATTGACTTTCGCTTTCAATCCAATCGCAAGTGCGAGGAAGGTTTGATGAACGCAGGGGTAGATATTGGATAACGCTAAGCGAATAACAAAACGGAAGTGTCTACCACTCACTTTCTACACCCATTCACACATTAAATAGCTATTTATCACTCTGGGAAACAATCAGGATGATGGATGAGCTCCCCGTCAGATTCGGACACTTGAAGTAGAGCAAAATATCTATCAGCGAGCAAGGGCTCTCTAACGGAGAAGTGCCTGCGAATGATGAGAGGGCCAATCAACGAGCTCTCGTTCATATACGATGTACAGTTCAATATTCATAGAAGAGGCTTCTTCAGAGCGCTAGAAAAGCTCCATCGGTAGCGCGTCTGTCTACCTGCTGAGTTAAGGGTCACGGATTAAATTCCCGGCATGGTAAAACAAATGTATCATTGGTGAAATGTGGGCTTCCCCTTTCACAGTGATGAATCGACGATGTTGTGTCTGTTCTAGATCTAAGTTAGTTTTTAAGCCGTGTGCTGATTCACAAGCCGTGTATTTACTCTGAAAGTGCACGTTAAATAGCCCACCTCAAATAGATTATAAAAAAAATCCCCTGTCAGTCATAATACAGCCACTTGATCCAAGGTAAGGGTTCGGCCAGACTTGACAAGCGCGCGAGAGAGCCAACGAGCGACTGAGCTATTGCGTGGCAAAACTGGCGAGCGAGCGAGCGCGTGGTTAGCAGATAGCTCTCGATATTTGTTGACGAGGACACTCCGAATCTTGGCTCAGTGAACTGAGGGTGGTTTTTACAAGTGATTGTTGTTGTTTTCCCATCCTCTCTCACGCTAATGGTGATTCTTATTTTAAAAGACCTAATTTGATTAAAATTTTGAAATATTTTAGTATATCACACATATATATATATATCTTGCCAATTAAATTAGGCCATTAGTAGCAAGTGTGTTAAATATATCAACTATAATAAAAAAAAGTCAAATATCATGTAAAATTGAGAAGTTTTTCTAACACTCAATGGACCAACATACAATAATATTGCCCAGCGCCCGTAAACTAGACTGTACCGGGTCGAGCGTGCGCGCTTGAAAAATAGGACCAGTTCTATCTTTCAAGCGTGCCGATCGCCCAGTCTGGCCGTACCCTTAGTCAAGATTAACCTAACAAACTAAATATATTATAAAATATTTATCTCTAAACAAATCTAATTTGTTGTGATGACAATATTTCCTTATTAAAAGCATTGAGATTTTAGAAGTTAATTTTGTAAAAATAAAATGAAAATGTCAAAACGTTGAATATAAAAATGTTTCTTTAATGTTGGGGCCTATAAATGTTTACAACCTCTTAGGGCTGTTGACTCTCTCTTATGGTGAACTTATTGATCAGCGACACCTCCCGTGGCCTACTACACAACTATAATACGGCTCTGGTTGCCCCCTCCCAGCGCTACTCTTTCGAGCTTGTAAGTTGTACGGTGCTTAGTATTTAACCTTTAAGGTCCTTAGTATGTAATCTGTAAGGTCCTGAGTTGGTAAAGTGTAAGGTGGTTAATATGTATTCCGTAAGGTCCTTTTCTTGAAAATCATAAGCTCCTGAGTTTGTAAGCTGCAAGGTACTTAATATATAATTTGTAAGGTCATTAGTATGTAAGTATGTAGTTTGTAATTAATAAGATCGTTAGTTTGTAATCCTTAGGGTCACTAGTTTGTAAACCGCATGGTATTAGCACAAGATTCTTAACCCTAACCTATATATCCGTAAGATTTCTACGTGAGACACCGTAGAAGTTGGATCCACTTTAACTTTATAGCACTTACATCGGCGGACACGCGGACTAAATTTCATGCTCATATAGTTAGGTTGGCTTCTGAACAATCAGGTCAGGATTCAAATTCTGGTCAGGTGAATTGAGGATGGATTTAATAAATGATGTCCCCCTTCACGCAAATGAGGGATACATTTTCACTAAAATAATATTTTTCATATCCCGTTTTCATTAGTGTAACTAAAATACATATGTAGCCCGGCCAGGAAGTCAGGCGTGGTCGAAAAGGAGATAACTTTTTGAGGACCATTGTAAGGAAGCCTACGATGAATTTATCACAAGTTAAAAAAAAAAAAAGAATTGATGCACGTGTTAAAATTCGAAGTATCAATGACAGAAAATATAACGCTCGTCATTTTATGGACTACCCTTATTCTCATTAAAACACAAAAATTGCAATTTCCAGACAACTTAACTCAATAAAGACCATTGTTATTAGAACGCATAAAAATATGCATTATGAAAATCTAGATTGTAGATACCGAATTTTCTAAAGTTGTTTTTGATGGATTTGGTTAGACAAAGTATTATTCTTTTCCATTAATCGACATGATACCCCATGATACAAAGTTTGTGCACATTATTGAAACATGATATGGACTAGTATAAGGAAAGAGAATCACAGAGAATATAGACGCGGCTTTAGGGCCCTTCTTGTTCGTCGTTGAATTGCCAAGAAAGCGTTGTTCGACGGAGCCTAGAGCAGCCACAACAACGCTGTGGTTTGTTTAATTTAGAGTGGCATTTGAGTGACATCTCTCCTCATAGGAAGCTAAAAGGGACATAACCTTCCCAAGAGGTGAAGTAGACTAGTCTAAAGTGGCACGACCATCCCAGGAGGTGAAATAAACTAGTCTAAAGTAGCACGACAATCTCAAGAGGTAAAGTAGACTAGTCTAAAGTGGCACGACCATCCCAGGAGGTGAAATAAACTAGTCTAAAGTAGCACGACAATCTCAAGAGGTGAAGTAGACTAGTCTAAAGTGGCACGACCATCCCAAGAGGTGAATTAGACTAGCCTAAAGTGGCACGACCATCTCAAGAGGTGAAGTAGACTAGCCTAAAGTGACACGACCATCTTAAGAGGTGAAGTAGACTAGCCTAAGGTGACACGACCATCTCAAGAGGTGAAGTAGACTAGCCTAAAGGGGTACGACTATCTCAAGAGGTGAAGTAGACTAGCCTAAAGTGACACGACCATCTCAAGAGGTGAAGTAGACTAGCCTAAAGGGGCACGACCATTTCAAGAGGTTAAGTAGACTTGTCTAAAGTGACACGACCATCCTAAGAGGTGAAGTAGACTACCCTAAAGTGACACGACCATCTCAAGAGGTAAATTAGACTAGCCTAAATTGGCACGACCATCTTAAGAGGTGAATTAGACTAGCCTAAGGTGACACGACCATCTCAAGAAGTGAAGTAGACTAGCCTAAAGTGACACGACCATCTCAAGAGGTGAAGTAGACTAGCCTAAAGTGACACGACCATCTCAAGAGGTGAAGTAGACTAGCCTAAAGTGACATGACCATCTCAAGAGGTGAAGTAGACTAGCCTAAAGTGACACGACCATCTTAAAAGGTGAAGTAGACTAGCCTAAAGTGACACGACCATATTAAGAGGTGAAGTAGACTAGCCTAAAGTGACACGACCATCTCAAGAGGTGAAGTAGACTAACCTAAAGTGACACGACCATCTCAAGAGGTGAAGTAGACTAGCCTAAAGTGACACGACCATCTTAAAAGGTGAAGTAGACTAGCCTAAAGTGACACGACCATCTTAAAAGGTGAAGTAGACTAGCCTAAAGTGACACGACCATATTAAGAGGTGAAGTAGACTAGCCTAAAGTGACACGACCATCTCAAGAGGTGAAGTAGACTAACCTAAATTGACACGACCATCTTAAGAGGTGAAGTAGTTTAGTCTTCTTATAAAGCCTAAAAAGGCATGATGGTCTTCCCAACGGAATATAAGTACACTAACCCAAAAATGGCGTAATATTCTTCCCAACGAGATTAAATACAATATTCTAAACATTACATATTATTTACGAGGGGACACATTACAGCAACTCATAAAATTATATGACCCTCCCGATCTATAAAAGGAGTATAACCTTTATATACGTGAGAAGCACATCAAACCCAAGGGGTGAAATTCAGTAGTCTAATAATGGCATGACTCCTCTTAACTTAATTATAAATACTATCCTATGTAATTATTTAAAAAATAATTTGTGCACAGCACCCACCTCGGTGGCGTAGTTAGCTAACGCGCTAGTCGTGTTGAGCTCGACTGCAGAGGACAGGGAGATCGAGGTTCGAATCTCGGTCGGGTGAACTGGTAGTTTTTCCTAAATAGTTTTCCACTCTCCCTCCACGCAAATGTGGGTTCACTTCCTTTAAATTCAAACTTCCCAATTCCTAATCCATTAGCGTAATAAGTATTCAAGCGTATAACCCGAGCGGGTAGTAAGACGCGGTGCTAAATAATAAATAATAATAATTTGTGCACAGCCTCAATCAAATCAATGTAAATATTATTCAACCTATACTACAAAATATTTATATATACTTAAATATTCTACATTAATCCTCTAGTAACGCCATCCCCTCTCTCGTTGCTGATAATGGGCGTATTAAGTGTCCCTCTATTGAAGAGGGGCGACAAAAATAAATAAACTAACTCTTAACAGGAGAGAGATTTTGGCTTTCATCTGTACCCCCAATGTCATTATGAATTCCTTACAAATTGGGTGCAATAATAATCATAACTTTCCTATCTCATTTATTTTCTTCCATTAGTTTTGTTTGTAAATTTATAACCCATACATATGGCTGTTCTCTTTCGATGTGTCTTTAAACTTTGCTTTTTTTTTTAATTACTACTTTTTAACAACATTAATTTCAGCGGTTTAATTTAAGGACGAAGGGGGTGGTGACCTGGTGGTCTAGGGGTAAGGTGTCAGACCTCTGTGCTGAACGCCCGGGGCTCAATCCTCGGTCCCGGCACAGATTCATCTGATTGCCAAACTCTTCCTTCACCTCTGACAAGGTGTGTATTAATCACAACTTGTTAATGTGAGGAATGCCAGGCCTCCACCGTGGTTCGGATCCCACGTTAAGCTGTAGGTCATCCATTTCATCTCACAATCACCCTACCATTGCACATTAGCGTAAGTGCGTATAACCTGAACGGGTAGTAAGACGCGGTGCTAATAATGATAATAATAATAATTTAAGGAGGAGATGAGAAAGGTGAATTAAAGTAAATTAACCCATATTAGCTTGTAAGGGGGATGGGGGAAAACACAGTTATTATTATTATAATAATAATAATTATAATAATAATAATAATAATAATTATTATTATAATAATAATAATAATTATTATAATAATAATAATAATTATTATTATTATTATAATAATAATTATTATAATAATAATAATAATTATTATTATAATAATAATAATAATTATTATTATTATTATAATTATTATTATTATTGTTACTATTATTATTAGCACCACGTCTTACTACCCGTTCGGGCTATACGCACTTACGCTAATGTGCAATGGTAGGGTGATTGTGAGAGGAAATGGAGGACCTACAGTTTAACGTGGGATCCGAACCACGGTGGAGGCCTGGCATTCCTCACATTCACAAGTTGTGATTAATACACGTCTTGTCAGAGGTGAAGGAAGGGTTTGTCAATCAGATAAATCTGTGCCAGGACCAAGGATTGAACCCCGGACCTCTAGCACAGAAGTCCAACACCTTACCCCTAGACTACAAGGTCACCGAAAACACAGTTAAAATCCCCTGTGTAAATCAACCCCCACAGTGAACACGTCCTAGACTTTAAACTGGATCGTATCGTCTCGCCATCAGCAATCCAATCTCTTACAAGATGGAGGCCTTTAAATAATTCATCTTTCAATTTCCCTTATTATAATACTGGCCAAGAGTCGTGAGTCCTACGACAGGCCAGCACTGACAAGTACACAAGTGCGTATAAATAAGCCTACATGAGAAAATAAGATAAACAATCATAGCTAAATAATCATTTTTACGAATGAATAGTTACGAAAAAATAGAAAAGATAAGAATAAAATATAAATAACTTGATATCAGTAAAACCATAATTATTTTAAAAACATTAACAATAAACAAACAAATAAATCAAAATAATGTAAATTTAAATATTTGAGGCAGAACCTCTACACTGTACAGGATAAATTAGTGATAAGGAAGTTCCTTAAATAACACTTTGTTTGGCTTTTCTTTAATAATGATAATAATATTGATAATAATCTTGTTTTAAATTTGTCTCTATTATTTGAGCAAACTGTCGAATATAAAGAAATATCAGTTTTACTCAACTTATTACCGCCATAATCCACGCTTGGGTAAAAATGTGTAAGATGTAAAGTTTGCATAAAATAATTGTTTTCTAAACGTTTTAAATTTAATATTATGCATAGCTTTTAAGATTTCCATCCATAGATTGTGTCTCTCTTTCCTCTGTATATATGTATATATATTTTGTCTACGTCGTACTGAAATCACAAGGAGTCTCTTTCTTGACTTCCTCGTATCTCACGCTGAATGTAAACACATGCGAAACCGGCAAAGCAAACTGTCACATTCTATGTAATATATAGTGTAATCAATATCGTGACGTCATCGCATGAACAAGAAGCGAGCAAGTCGCAATAAAGGGGATCAGCGACGTAACTCAAGTTGGCCCGCCACATTAAATGTTCTCTAGAATGCCTAATTTTAAAGCAAAAATGTTCATTTTCGGGCACATATGAACACAAACGGAGCACATTGGAGTGACATAAATAAATTTTTGTTATGTTGTGTTTTTCAATATGTGGCGGCTAGCTTGAGCTCAAGTTGGCCCGCCACATTAAATATTTTCTAAAGGGGCCATTTTCACAGCACAAATTTTCATGTTCGGGCACATATGAGCACAAATAGAGCACAAACGATTGAACAAAAAAAATTCAGCAATGTGGCGAGCAAACTTGAGTTACGTGGATCAGCGCTTCTAATGGACCTACCCAACCTCTCTACCACTTGATTTGTTTTTTTCTCAGAACGTCTCCCGTGGGATGCTACATTATGATGAACCTTCTGAAAACCGCAGTGGTGGCCGAGAGGTCAAAGACGTTAGACTCTTATTTTAATATGTATTCCATTCAAAACATTCACAATCTCTTTTTATCTTGGCTTGCCGCGAACTATTGTCGACTAAGATTAAGAGCGTTCTTCATATCGGGCCCACCTTAGCCCCCGGCTCGCCCGAGGCATGGGAGTTAAATGGAAAAGAGAAGACCACTATATGACAGAAATGTGTGTAGTGCACTCGTATTCGAACCCAAGTAGTTCATCAAATGAAACCACAGACATTCTATATTAGCCAACAAAAAGAACTTCTCTGTGTACATTCTGTGATTCATAAACATAATATGAAACTGTCCTGTTGAGACACGGTTCGATAATGTGGCGTGAGTCTAGTGATGGGCACAATCGAGTAAAAATAATCGAGTAACTCGATTGTGTTGTGTAATCGGGAGTACTCGATTCTTTCGAGATTACTCGAGAAACTTTACTCGGACCTTGTTATTATTTTATTTTATCTTTTCTTGCCAGCTGAGTGTGAATCGACCTTATTGGCTGGACTGTTTACCATGCTATTTCCATTTAAAAGGCATATTCCCTTAGAGCTCATTTTTCACTAACAGAAACAATTATTTTTGTGAGACACTTCTTAAAACGAATCATATTGACTTCATGCGACGTGAAAACTGAAAATAAGGGGGTGGAGGTCACTGTCAGTGTCGACTGCCTACTACAGTAAGAGATTATGGACTTGTTATAAGTATTGAATTCCATATCAAGACTCCTGAGTAATGTTGTCCAACCGATTGCCACGGGACGATTCGAGTCAATGTTTCGCTAAAAATTACTCGATTCATTTTAAAGAGAATCGAGTAATCACTCGATTCTTTTGATTACTTGATTGTGCCCATCACTAGGTGAGTCCACCTACGTTTCTTTTAAGAGGTTTTTTTTTTTTTTTGCGAGCTTCCTCCAACAAAATAAGTCCCGCAATACAGCCTGCCTGTACAATCCATTTTTAAACCATTCTGCACAAGTGGAAGCAACAACCGCGGCATTTAAACCGCTAGTGTAGAATCAGTAGCGTTTTGATAGCTGTTTAACAGTCGCGTTTTGACAGTCAGGTCAAGATTTTGGGGGCGTAAGCTAGCGGCAAAACCGCCGCGTTTTAACCGCTAATGTAGAATCGGGCTTAGCGCTGACGCCTGCCTGTATTTTGATTAATCTACACTTGACGTTAAAAGCGCCGCTCTTTAGAAGTCGTAAAAACGCTATGAAAGCGCCAAACAAGATATACACGGCGTTATTTTTCAGGGCAGAACTACTGAGTCCAATGGTGTGTTCTTCAGAAAATAGACACCGTGCAGATAGAATGTATTGGTATGATTCATCTTTTGGAAGGGTATTATGAACATTGTGAAAGAGAAGAAATACTTTGGGGAACTCGTCCAGTGTTAGACTAACGTCCTTCATCAGGACAGTTTATTGTAATGTTTGAAAATTATAGAATGTATGCAGATACTTTTTTCCAATATATAGAATGCTAGTACCGTCATTTGATGAGCTTTTGAGATTTTTTTTTTGTGAACAAAAAATACAAGATACAGTTATGAATAAAAGTATTGACGGTCACTGAACAAACACAATGTGAATGAATTCTCACGTCATATCTGCCGTGAAAAACGCTCTGTATAGTTTTACCAGCGCTGATAACGTCAGCGTCGTTAACGAATCCAGTTGCATTAAAAGCTCCAGACGCCCGGCTAACGCCGAAACACTAGGCGCTTAAAACGCTCGTATAGATTGGACCATGTGGTGCACATTGACTTATTCGACTGACGTCTACGCGGCGTCAAAACTGCCGCGCTTTCAACGTCCGTATAGAATGGGCCTAAGCACGATTCTACATTAGCGGTTCAAATGCCACGGTTGTTGCTTCCACTTGTGCAGAATGGTTTAAAAATTGACATTGTACAGCGGCTGTAATGCGGGACTTATTTTGTTGGAGGAAATTCGGGGGGAAAAAAGAGAGACGTTGATAGACTCACCCCACATTATCGAACCGTCTCTCAACAGGACAGTTTCATATTATGTTTATGAATCACAGAATGTACCCAGAGAAGTTCTTTTTGTAGGCTACTATAGAATGTATGTGGTTTCATTTGATGAACTACTTGGTTTATTGAATTAAAATATTGCAAAACGTGGTACCATCTTGAGGAGAAGTATTTATTATTCCGTCTGAAGGACTTCTTGTGACATTGAGGCACAACTGCCTGTTAATGCCTGGTGTAGTTTGATTCGCGTTTCTACCGCCACTGGCAGTAGTAGAGTTTAAAACGTTGGTATAGACTAAAACTTATTTTCTAACTTGATAACACGGGTTTCATTCAAAGGAGCGTTTTAACCACTAGTGTATAATAGGCCTAAAGATGAGTAAATAGAAAAGTTACCGACTGAGCTAAGGTGTTGGATTAGTCCCGTTATCACCCTATCACCACCTCTTGGGTTCATGGTGCAGATGACCTGGTCTCTTGGGGAGAACGACCCCTAAGGGTATCCACACCAACACCAACACTAAGCTTGGCCCGGTCACCAAACATTAGCAGTCTCTTCTTACAATGCTCATATTATATAGACTTATCACCTGGACCCTAATTTTAACGATATGTCATTTATTTTATACATCACAAACAATGCTCATGAGTACATACATTCTGCGCATGATAACACTGAGTACAGAAACCTTTATCTATAGGGTTCTTTTTAAAGTCATATTTTAATAATAATAATAATATCGTTTTTATTTGGGCGAAGTCAATGCCAGTGCCTTTTCTTACACTTAACCTCTTAGTAATAAGGAATGTTCATTTAATACTTATATGCTAAAAACTAATCTATAATACCTGTACAAAAATTCTAATAATAATCAAAAAAATATTGCCCACATACATAAATGTAAATTTATGAACATATTAAAATAAAGGTGACCTGGAGGTCTAGGGGTAAGGTGTTGGACTTCTGTGCTAGGGGTCCAGGGTTCAATCCTCGGTCCCGGCATAGATTTATTTGATCTCCAAACCCTTCCTTCACCTCTGACAAGATGTGTATTAATCACAACTTGTGAATGTGAGGAATGCCAGGCCTCCACCGTGGTTCGGATCCCACACTAAACTGTAGGTCCTCCATTTCATTTCACAATCACCCTACCATTGCACATTAACGTAAGTGCGTGTAACCCAAATAGGTAGTAAGATGCGATGCTAATAATAGTAATAAAATCAAAATTAAATAAATGAGGTAGGTATAATTAATTAAAGGAGAGAGGAAAACACAAAGTAAACAAAATAAACATAATCATTCCTCACACACATGCCATTAAATTACACATAACACACTAAACATGATGGAGATAGCAAACAATTAAAAATAAAAACAATGCTGATAATATTTAATAACTATATAGATTAAATACATATATATATATATATATATATCTAGGTTAAATAATAATAATAATAATTTTAAATTACACACACATTCTTACTGTATCCCTACATTTCCCCTCACATCGACGGTCGAGAATCTGCTACACACACATTCTTACTGTATCCCTACATTTCCCCTCACATCGACGGTCGAGAATCTGCTACACACACATTCTTACTGTATCCCTACATTTCCCCTCACATCGACGGTCGAGAATCTGCTACACACACATTCTTACTGTATCCCTACATTTCCCCTCACATCGACGGTCGAGAATCTGCTACACACACATTCTTACTGTATCCCTACATTTCCCCTCACATCGACGGTCGAGAATCTGCTACACACACATTCTTACTGTATCCCTACATTTCCCCTCACATCGACGGTCGGGAATCTGCTACACACACATTCTTACTGTATCCCTACATTTCCCCTCACATCGACGGTCGAGAATCTGCTACACACACATTCTTACTGTATCCCTACATTTCCCCTCACATCGACGGTCGGGACTCTGCTACACACACATTCTTACTGTATCCCTACATTTCCCCTCACATCGATGGTAGGGACTCTGCTACACACACATTCTTACTGTATCCCTACATTTCCCCTCACATCGACGGTCGGGACTCTGCTACACACACATTCTTACTGTATCCCTACATTTCCCCTCACATCGACGGTCGAGAATCTGCTACACACACATTCTTACTGTATCCCTACATTTCCCCTCACATCGACGGTCGGGACTCTGCTACACACACATTCTTACTGTATCCCTACATTTCCCCTCACATCGACGGTCGAGAATCTGCTACACACACATTCTTACTGTATCCCTACATTTCCCCTCACATCGACGGTCGGGACTCTGCTACACACACATTCTTACTGTATCCCTACATTTCCCCTCACATCGACGGTCGGGACTCTGCTACACACACATTCTTACTGTATCCCTACATTTCCCCTCACATCGACGGTCGAGAATCTGCTACACACACATTCTTACTGTATCCCTACATTTCCCCTCACATCGACGGTCGAGAATCTGCTACACACACATTCTTACTGTATCCCTACATTTCCCCTCACATAGACGGTCGGGACTCTGCTACACACACATTCTTACTGTATCCCTACATTTCCCCTCACATCGACGGTCGAGAATCTGCTACACACACATTCTTACTGTATCCCTACATTTCCCCTCACATAGACGGTCGAGAATCTGCTACACACACATTCTTACTGTATCCCTACATTTCCCCTCACATAGACGGTCGGGACTCTGCTACACACACATTCTTACTGTATCCCTACATTTCCCCTCACATCGATGGTAGGGACTCTGCTACACACACATTCTTACTGTATCCCTACATTTCCCCTCACATCGACGGTCGGGACTCTGCTACACACACATTCTTACTGTATCCCTACATTTCCCCTCACATCGACGGTCGGGACTCTGCTACACACACATTCTTACTGTATCCCTACATTTCCCCTCACATCGACGGTCGAGAATCTGCTACACACACATTCTTACTGTATCCCTACATTTCCCCTCACATCGACGGTCGGGACTCTGCTACACACACATTCTTACTGTATCCCTACATTTCCCCTCACATCGACGGTCGAGAATCTGCTACACACACATTCTTACTGTATCCCTACATTTCCCCTCACATCGACGGTCGAGAATCTGCTACACACACATTCTTACTGTATCCCTACATTTCCCCTCACATAGACGGTCGGGACTCTGCTACACACACATTCTTACTGTATCCCTACATTTCCCCTCACATCGACGGTCGAGAATCTGCTACACACACATTCTTACTGTATCCCTACATTTCCCCTCACATCGACGGTCGGGACTCTGCTACACACACATTCTTACTGTATCCCTACATTTCCCCTCACATCGACGGTCGAGAATCTGCTACACACACATTCTTACTGTATCCCTACATTTCCCCTCACATAGACGGTCGGGACTCTGCTACACACACATTCTTACTGTATCCCTACATTTCCCCTCACATCGACGGTCGAGAATCTGCTACACACACATTCTTACTGTATCCCTACATTTCCCCTCACATAGACGGTCGGGACTCTGCTACACACACATTCTTACTGTATCCCTACATTTCCCCTCACATTGACGATAGAAACTCTGCTCGTAGAATAAGAGGAAGATTATGCTGAAAGGATTTTATAGTAGCAACAGTTTTAATATTTAAATCAAGAGGATTCCAGGAACGAGCTCCAGCAACAGTAAAAGAGAGAGAGAGAGAATAGAAGTTAGATTTGTGAAGAGGGATGGAAAGTGTGTGAGTGTCACGTGAGCGGGTACCAAGATTATGGTGAGCACGAAGAGGGACTAGACGTGAGGATAGGTATTGAGGATATTCTGTTAGAAGGATATCATTACTATTTACACCCAGATTTTTTTACTACAGGCACCAAAGGAATTGTGTTTTTATACAATATTACATTAGGGAGATTAGTAAAGTTTAGAGTAGATTCAAGTTTATTTGAGGCTATAATAATAAATTGAGATCTACCAGGGTTAATAAACAAGCCATTATAAGTTGCCCATGTGTGCACTGCACAAAGATCTGAGTTTAGTAAGACAAAATAATTATTTAATAGTTGTGCAGGGGAAGACAAATATATTTGGAGATCATCTGCGTGAAGAAGACGTTTAGTGACCTGCAGACAAGTCAGTAGGTCATTACAAACATAGAAAACAACAGCGGTCCAAGAACTGACCCATGTGGTACTTCCACATCTACACTACCCCTGCAACCAGAAAGGGATTTACCGTTTGCAACGCAATGTCGCCGTCCAGATAAGTGTGAGCCAATCCACTTAACAGATATATCCGAAAAAATTATAGCATGACAATAATTTAGCAACTAAAATTTCATTATTAACAGTATAGAAAGCTTGGCTGGTCCTTTTTGAGCCATTTTTAAAGCATTTTTGATCTTCTTTTAAGCACTTATGTTAAAAAAGAATATTTTTTTAAATACTCTCGATATTTTTTAATGCATAAATACTACACATAAAACATTTTTTAAACACGTAGTTTATTATTATTATTATTATTATTATTATTATTATTATTATTATTTAGCACCGTATCTTACTACCCGTTCGAGTTATACACTAAACACATATTTATTGGAATAAGAAGATAATGAACATTGGAAAATCACTTTGGAAAATACGCACTCCTTATGAAATACTGCAACTAAGCTGGACAAGGTCGTTATATATATATATATATATATATATATATATATATATATATATATATATATATATATATATATATTTATATATATATATTTATATATATATATATATAAAGTTTACATATTTTATTAAGTGCGTGCTCTATTTAGTCGTATGCATTTATTACGAGTTTGCGTGCACATTTTTAGATTTTTTTTTAGTAAATTTAAAGTCACTGTTGTTTATTTACATATATATTATTTATATATATTATATTTAATATATCTCGTATTTATACATATATTTCTAGCTAGGCTCTCTAGATCCGAGCCTAGAGTCCTTACTCATTGGATTTTGGCTCAATAAACTTAATACCAAAATTAATGGTCACCGTTAATTAATGCTGAGTAGTAGTTTCTCTCTAATGATCGCGATTGTTGGAACGCTTATCATTAAGACTCCCCGAAACGACGCCACTTACCGAAATACCGGGAGTACCAAGAAACGTTGTGCTCATAGACTCCCAATCAAGGCTCCCTCTGCCGAACCTGTACACTTTAGGGTGAGGGTAAAGATTATGAAGGGTAAAAATTAAAATTAAATATGATAATTATAATTTGAAATGTACAAAAAAACAAGTAACTCATGTTGTTAAGTGATAAATACTTTTGATTACTATTTTAATTTAAGGAAATAAAAGATTGTACAGAAAACGGGTCGATAGAATGCCAGTTGGAAGAGGAGGCTGATGATGAGAGGTAGGAGGATTGGAGAAGAAGAGACTTGCGATGGGCTTGGGGTGAGGGGGAAGGCTTAAAGAAAATTTTGGATCAATCTATACATATTTATCTATCTTTATTGATATGAGTTATTTTAAAGTAAAAATTTTGAGGATGGTTTTATTAAATTATATTGATTTATTTATCAGCGCGTCTACCTATTTTACCTACTCCTACTACCTGTACTACCTGTTCAGGTGATGCGGATATTGGATGATTACTCCGGCTCTGCTGACTGATCTATCAGGGCTCTTCTCCATGACAGTGCATCATTCAACTACATAAACCCCCACAAATAACCTACTCGATTAGATTGTCACCTGAAAAGAAGTGTTTATTTAAATATATCTAACTTAATTGAAATATGTTTCCAAACAACGGCTGTATCCGTAATTTAAGTTAATGTCCACGTTCAATTGATAAGTAACATTTTGATTGGAGCTAATTTTAAGGAAGTTGAAGTAATCTTAAGTATACCAATAACTTCGAACATAAACATAACCTCAACTTCCGTACAGAATCTCGTGAATAAGAGGTAACATTTCTCCAGGCAAGTACCGTTAACTCAAAGACTGTTCTAGCTAGGTCCGTATAGTCATTTTTAAGGTCTCTGGTCGGGTAATAGAATGCGCTAGCGTTTTCACCGCAAATAATAGCAGAGTGCTGGGAATCCTCTTTTGTGTGTGTGGGTGTTTATGTGCGTGGTTTATTAGTCGGATGAAGGTCTGAAGTAATGTACCATGGTAGGTGGGATTGATCTGGCGTAGCAATCAGATGGCGTGACGTCATGGAGTGAGGCATCGGAGTAATACAGTCCAATTTTCATAGAAGGAGCTTTCCTTATCAGACAGATAGAAAACATCCTAGAACTACTTTCATGGAGCTATGCGTAACGTCACGTGATCTGCTGCAGCTACTTTTGATATGTATTATCAATTCCTCAATAACTTTAACTAAACAGTAAAATTATATCAGTTTTAGCTAGAAAAATATGTGTTTGTATTTTCTAAAAATACCTTTATGTAAAAATTGGACTATAGAACTTTCAAGTCATACGTGACTGAGTTACCTTTATTTATCAAATCAAATAGGCCTATAAGTAATCGAATATATTTCATCGCCCTATCGTCACAGAAGGGGGGTAAGAATCTGCTCCAGAGCAAGTATTAAAGTAGTGCAACTTTTCTCTACCAAAATACGCCCTATTTATTTACTCTGTTTCACTGTTCAAATAAGGAGAAAAATAGTGGCAAAAACAACCATGACGTCATCATTTATGCTTTCTTAAATCAGTTTGCGTGAATAATTTGCCTCCAAAGGTTATGATAATTTAATTTAATTCCCTAATAACAATAGCAGAACAAACATATACAGTATTGCTTGAACTTTTTATTCATGAACTAGCAAAAAAAAGTTTTGGGCTATATTCCAACAAAGCATTATTCATTATAAAGTGTTACTCTTTATTATCCATTCAAAGCTTACGTTGTATTATAACCTAGGTCCGGAAGTTGATGCCCTTAAAAACTACAAAGGATGCACTCAAAAAATCACTTTTTATATCCTCAAAAAAAGTTCTTAAAAACCAAATAATATATTTTAAATCCAATTTGTTCTTCTTGGCCGTTTATGGTTATAGCTGGGGAAAGCTGCAAAGGAATAAATGAATGATAAAAAAATCTGTATGTCCAGTATACTTTTTTTAAATAATAGAATAGGCAGAACATTTGTGTGCATCTTGGATTTACCTTATTCTGCATTGCAATGCCCAACGAGGGTCATATTCAGCTTATCGGTTGTGAATGATCGATGATTATCGGCCAAGAGTCTTTTTTTGTATCTGGAGAAGCTGCGCTCTACATCCACGATTGTTATTGGAGAACTCCTAAGGTATGGAATGTCACCTGAAAATATGTTCTCTTCATTTTATTCTAAAGAGTCGCTTTAACCGTGAGAAAACATTAGGTTAGGTTCATTGTTTCATGTCTGGCCGCACTCATAATTACACGAGAAAATTAATTATACAAGTAATACAATAATTAACTTGTGCATTAAAAAATTACCCGTTGTGTGCTACGATTTTTATGTAATGAGTTTATGTAGGTGTTGTCTTGAAGATGATTCATTCAGTTAGTATTCTGATGAACCGGCAATTCGCTAACACACAGAACAAAATAAATTATGTTAACATAGAAATGAGATTGTCAGCGTCGTCAGATGATACTGATGCTGTTTTTTAATTCGTTTCATCCATGTTGAAACCTAGTGCCATTTTCTCTGCATTATGAGCAGGACCAACCAGAGGATTTATTGGGCCAGGGCCAGTGAATTTTGGGAGTCCCATCTCCCATTTCACACAAACTAATATCATAATTTCTTTACTTTATTAATTTGTATTAAATATAATATTTTAACTATAAACATGAAAAGTTAGTGGTTTCCTTGCATTACTACCTTTAAAAGAGCTGGGTTCAACATTATCAGGGTAGCTGACCTGGCGGTCTAGGAGTAAGGTGTCAGACTTATGTGCTGGGGGTCCGGGGTTAAATCCTTGGTCCCGGCACAGCTCTATCTGATTGCAAAACCCTTCCTTCTCCTCTGACAAGACGTGTATTAACCACAACTTGTGAATGTGTGGAAAGCTAGGCCTCCACCGTGGTTCGGATCCCACCTTAAACTGTAAGTCCTCCATTTCATCTCACAATCACCCTACCATTTCACATTATCCCAAGTGCGTACAACCCGAACGGGTAGTAAGACGCGGTGCTAATAATAATTTTAAAAATCAGTAAAAAGAACAATACAAATTTCTTTTCGTGGACTTGTGTTTGCTGTGAGACTTGCTGACATAAAAGAAATATGTTTGAGTGGTTTGGGGATGAGGGGGGGGGGGGCTTAGAGAAGGAGATCCTGGAATGAACTGCCCCAACGGCTCCCCCTCCCTCTAATCCCACTTGGCGGCCATGATTACAAGCTATACAGTCTGTTAAAAAGTTTGACTCTCGACAAATCTATCTCTGACAAGGTATATAATGTTAAACTATCTTGTTTCGAGAAGGATGTTTAGTTAATTTTTGTAACGTAATTTCTAGTTTTTGGTTTTTACAAATTAAATAGATGTATTTTATATATTTTCCTTCATAGGCTCTTAGTTTTATAAATTCAGTTTACTTTGACAGAGTACCCGCACCAGAAGGTACTCGGACAAAGACGTCGGTCTTGTCTGGTCTGGCTTGTAACTGACGGGGAGTTCGGGGTGTTCGAAACTAGATTCAGTTAGCTGAGGAGAATTTTCATGAAGGATTTTCCACTCTCTTCCTACGAAAATGTAGGTACATTTCAATATAAATTCCATTTTCCTCGTATCTCTCTCGGTATCATGGATAGTCTGGACAGTTAATATGTGCTTACAAAATTTATCTGTAAAACAGTGTGTCTGAAACGGGGTCAAACGCAGCCTCATGAGGACAAATAAGTAGCTATTTGAAAAAAAATAAGTCTAGAAAACTAAGTTTATTTGCTAGAGGGCTCGTTGTGCTGACTTCATGACACCCTCCATCCACAAATGTTGGCACTATCATCGTTAACGTCGGTGACCGCTCGGTCGGTATAGCGTGCTTGCGGGCCAACACCATGTAGCTATTAATACACATTTATAGTTTAAAATACAAACACTAAAAAAAAAATCACATTTACTTCATTTCATTTCGTTAGTCATATCACGACCAAAACTATTCAGAGATGACAGTTATTTCCTTGATGCTTTACTTGAATACTCGAAAGTTTTGTTGACATACAAATTACTCCTCCCTACACCCCTCAGCCCCCCCTCCTCCCCATCTTCCTTTCCCTAGGCATGACAAATTCATTTCCGTGTTCCATTTTTTTTCCCCCTGCAGACATACCCAATTCATTTCCTTGTTCCTTTATTTTTTCCTCTCCTTGTCATCAACTCTCTTCACTCGCTGATAAATGGAGGAAGAGTGACTTCTCTTTACAGTCCTTACAGCGTGAGGGTGGATGTATGGAAATACTTGTCTATTGTAGCTGTTTTATCAGGAGGTTTTTAAAGCCAACTTGCTTAAACCAGCTGATTCTACCAACACACGACTTACAAACTAGCTTAACTCTAGAATATCCCACTTCATTGTCCGAGTGGTCTAAGGCATCATTCACGCAATAGACTAGACATCCGATGACGGGAAGATTGAGGTTTGAATCCCAGTCAGATGTTCTGAATGACTTTCCACCCTCCTTCCATGCAAATGTAGTTACACTTCCTCTACGTTCAATCTCCTTCATCTCTAAAACTATTAGCCTAATTAATACAAAATAATGCGTATAGCCCGAGCGGTTAGTAAGACGAGATGCTAAAAAAAACTAGTATGTTTTCCATTTTATTTTTAAGACCAAACATTAATTTACCCGCTTCACTGGCCACGTCGTCTAACGTGCTACTCTCGTGTTGGATTAGACTGCCGAATACGGGGATATCGGGGTTCAATCCCAGTCGGGGGCAATGAGGGTGCATCTCCCCAACCTCTCTCGTAGTTGGACTCCTGTACCACAGTTCATTTGGTAAAAACCTCCTTAAAATCTTAAAATTATACATTTAATAAATGGGTCCAAACGGGGATCGAATACAGGCCTGCGCGTCACTGTTCTACCCCCTGAGCTATCTGGCTGGGCCCCTTGATCAAATCTGAGACGCATTCCATCGTTTAATTCTCCCGAAACTCCTAACTATTGCGAGCAATCCGAGGCCACAATTAGCTTTGTGAGAGTCGAATGGAGGAATGTTTCTCAGAAATGAAATCCCCTCATTAATCAGATAGTAGAGCAATGGTGCAGTAAGTTAAGGGTCCTAGCTTTGGATCCCTTTGCAGGCATTTTTTTCACAGATACAATTTTAAGATATTATTTTAAATCTCCCTTTTTATATCTAATAAAGTTAGTTGGTCAGTATATAATAATCTTACGCGTCTGGTCTACATCATTCGTGTAAAAATTAGTCTATACTAATATACCGTTGCCCAGAGGACGCCCGAATGTACTAATCGTACATCCTTTCCGTGGAGGCTCTTTCCATGTCCCGATGAGATGAGGAGATGAGGATATATGAGTTATGAGGGGTTATAGTGAGTATGAGGGTTTATATTTGAGGTATAGTGATTGAGGGTTATAGTGAGTATGAGGGTTATAGTGAGTATGAGGGTTATAGTGAGTATGAGGGTTATAGTGAGTATGAGGGTTATAGTGAGTATGAGGGTTATAGTGAGTATGAGGGTTATAGTGAGTATGAGGGTTATATGTGAGTATGAGGGTTATAGTGAGTATGAGGGTTATTGTGAGTATGAGGGTTATAGTGAGTATGAGGGTTATAGTGAGTATGAGGTGATAGTGAGTATGAGGGTTATAGTGAGTATGAGGTGATAGTGAGTATGAGGGTGTAGAACAAGTAGTTGGCCAGTGTAAAACTACCACCACCATCAATGAAGTACTTCAGATGTCATATATTCAAGTCACCGCGGTGGTCTTGGGGTAAAGTGCTCCCCTTAGGACCCGTTGATCGTTGCTTCAAACCCTGACGGAGTCAACGAATTTTTTTCTTGAGCGATAAAAATCCGTAGCAAAACTTACTTCAAAGGGGAAGTAAAGTCGTCGGTCCCATGTGGATTGTGCCATGTAAAATAACCCTGGAAAGTATGTGTAAGATACCATTTCCAGTAAAATTGGTAGACCATTTCGCTATCGCTCATAGAAATTCTCACGTGCTGATATAATCAGTCGGTTCAGAAAGTGCACGTCAAATACCTTAAATAATTTAAATTAAATAAAAAATTACACTCACGTATGTGAACAAATGGGCTAAGGCGTCAGGCATGCATTAGACTTGATTTCTAGAGATGGTAAGGTCAATTTTCAAATCGTTGTTGGGTGCACTGGGGGGGAGTGGGTAAACGCACCACACATGTGATTTATCACTCTGGTTTTCTCATCCTCTCTCACCCGAATTTGGGTACTCTTCCTCTGAAACAAATGTTAACATCCTGGTTTGGAAATATAAAACTTATTATTATTTTCAGAGGCAAGTATAGATCCATAAGATGTGAGATATAATAGAATGTTGGTAGAAAGAAACTCTTAGGAAATGCAAATATTTTGGTTTGCAGTCAACACTGATAGCATTTCACTATCTTGACTATTGTTATTTTATATATATTGATAATATCTTTCAACAGTGACAGATGAAGATCACACGACTTGACGTATGAATACGTGAAAGTAGATCTAGTAGAGCCTTTATCTGTCAGATAAGCCCCTTCATATGCAGGTTGGACTGTATCTTGACTCATTCCTCTAGCTGTCGGATAATCCCTTCATATGTAGATTGGACTGTATCTTTACTCATTCCTCTAGCTGTCAGATAATCCCTTCATATGCAGATTGTACTGTATCTCGACTCACTCCTCTAGTTGTCAGATAAGCCCCTTCATATGCAGATTGGACTTTATCTCGACTCACTCCTCTAGTTGTCAGATAAGCCCCTTCATATGCAGATTGGACTTTATCTCGACTCACTCCTCTAGTTGTCAGATAAGCCCCTTCATATTCAGATTGGACTTTATTTCATCTCATTCCTCTAGCTGTCAGATAATCTCTTTCATATGCAGATTGGACTTTATTTCGACTCATTCCTCTAGCTTTCGGATAAGCCCCTTCATATGCAGATTGGACTTTATCTCAACTCATTCCTCTAGCTGTCGGATAATCCCTTCATATGCAGATTGGACTGTATCTTTACTCATTCCTCTAGCTGTCAGATAATTCCCTTCATATTCAGATTGGACTGTATCTTTACTCATTCCTCTAGCTGTCAGATAATTCCCTTCATATTCAGATTGTACTGTATCTCGACTCATTATAAATCTGCATTTTCACTTATGGTAGTAAACAGACTAGTAGCTCCAACTGGTACTTGAACTCCGCTCTTCTTCAAGCACTACTTCAAGTGTGTACTTGATTACGAATACGAGGAAAGCTGTCACTCAGCTCATGTCTTTTGGGTAAACGACTTCTTCCCAGAAGGCGAGTTTGGGCGTAATATAACGTCGACATTTCACAAATTAAAACTTTGATATTGATTTGGGGCTTCACGAATAATCCAAGAGTTGGCAGGGAATCTGAATAATTTGTTTTGTTTATTAAAAAAAATACGTTTTAATTATATCAAGAGTACTATACTTTTAATATCTTAACATGTACTTATTGGTATGAGTGGATATTGCTATTAGATAATATATTTTTACTTTCTTGCGACCCTTTAAAGAAAGGGGAATTGTTATCTTTAAAATATCTAGTTCTAAATGTTGATGATTTTTAAGTTTCATCACCCCCTGTAACAGAAAAAATGTTTTTTGCAATGCCTTCTGTTTATGTGTATTTTTTGGTAAATATACCTTTTTGTAAGATAAATAAAAAAAATTATATCTAAAGTCTAGAATAATATATCCAATGAATTAAAATTTACCTGTGATATTATGTCGTATAATTATGAGAATATTGTATACAGTTTGTTGTGATAATTATATGTAGGCTATTCCAGCGTATTTTAATAAATAAATATTTGTGAAATTACAAAATATATTGAATTAAAATAAATTGTTGCGAAAAAAAGTTGTTTTAATTAAACGTATACTAGTATTCCTCTAACCGGCATCATTATATAATGGTCAGAGGCCCTGGCTGCCAGCCCAGAGGTCCCGGGTTCAATTACCGTTTGGTACCGAGGATTTTTCTCGAAAGGGAAATTACTCCCATCGTCATCAGGGTTTGGTTAGTTAGGCTTAAGTCAGGTTAAGATTTTCATTGGCCCCACCCCATCAAATTCTCTTATCACCATCATACTCACTATCACCCTCATAACCACTATCACCCTCATACTCACCATCACCCTCATACTCACCATCACCATCACCATCATACTCACTATCACCCTCATAACCACTATCACCCTCATACTCACCATCACCATCATACTCACTATCACCCTCATAACCACTATCACCATCATCTCATCTCATCGAGACATGGAAAGAGCCTCCATGAAAAGGATGTACGATTAGTACATTTGTGCGTCCCCTGGGTAACGGTACATTAGTACTGGCTAATCTTCACACAAACTTAGATACAGGGCCAGTTTCATAGTCAGATTTAGTATGCCTAAAGTGTGAGTCGATACTAAATACAGGACGACACCTACCTAGACCAAAATGGAATGGGCCAGTCTCGCATATGCGAAACTGGCCCATTCCATTCAATTTCAGGTAGGTGACGTCCTGTATTTAGTATCGACTCACACTTTAGGCATACTAAATCTGACTATGAAACTGGCCCACAGATTCATGTAGCCCAGACACAGCATTATTATTAATCTATTATTGTAATATGTATTTGAACAATTAAATATTGACACGGGACTCGAGCTTGAGACCTTTGACTCTGCCCCTCTGCTATGTAGTGCCCGTCGGGCATACTCGAACCGAATTCCCCAAATAGTATCTCCCTGTTGGCCTACATACCTGGACTTGATCTGTATGCCTCACCTGGCTGCTGAGCCCTACATATCGAGCGCATCCTGAAACTACCCCTAGTTGACGTCATCTCGTTCTCTCTCTACCCCCTCCCCTCCCCGCTTCACGCATCTCCTATCCAGGGGAAAACCCCCCTGACTCTCGACTCTAGGTCGCGAATATTTTAATAGCCAATTTGTGTGCGCATGCAGACCATAACTGTGTACCTCGTATGTACGTTTTTAACAGTAAACAAATCATCTTTCCTTTTCCCATATTATAAAATAATACTAATGTGATCAGATGTTTCTTTCTATTCAGCCCTCTAACAGATTTTCATAAAATACAATTTAAATAATTTTAAGGACGACACTCTTCAATAGGTTTTTTTTTTTAATAGTTTCCACACGATTCTAGGGGCAGAAGCTACGTGCACGAAATTAACTATTCTAGACAATGTTTCTACAAATGTTAAACAGATTAAATTTGTCAACGTTGGCCTTTTTTGAAAAGTACTCTTCATGGGACCATAAATCGGCAACTCGTTAAAGAGGATGATAGTATTGAAAGCTAATTATGTAAATTTAGAGAGTGAGATGGGAAGGAGCGTGTACCTTATTTTTAAATTGCTATGAGTTTTAATTAGTTAAAAGAAAAGTGAAAATTAAAAATTGAAGATGTATCAATAGTAATAGTTTATTTATTAATAAATAAAACAAATTGTTTTATAGATTTTAAAAAAATACTAAACTCATTAGACTACACATTTATAGTTTTTATGTATACGGTAGGAACTCGAATGTCCCGAATGTTTGAAGTTCCCGTTAAATTCGAGTAGATCCACAGAAAAAAACAATGGACTGTATTTTATTGCTTTGACATGGGAATAAGAGTCAGTTAATTATGGATTACCGAGAATTGATCCATATTCCAGACCCTTTGGTTGTCTAAAAATATAAATAACCAACAAAATCTCATACTAATTTGTTTTACTTTGTTAAAATGCTCAAAGTTCTTACCCTAACAAATCTTACACTCTTTGACTACTTGATCGTCTTTAGACTAAGAATTTCTTGTTTGTAAATTTTTCCTGCTTTTTGTATCTACTTTCTTTTTTCTGTTTCTAGAGGTTACTTATTTAACTGTCAATAAATATATTTAATTTTTCAACGGCAGTGTCTGACCTTTTGAAAATAAAATTGTTTTTCAATTATTTTTTAGGGTTAAAATTGTATAAGAATAGATTTAGTCACAATTATAATAATGTAATCATTATTTTTGAATAAGAAATAGTCTCAGCGTTTTGCTTGCTTACATACTTATTGTATTGGAGTAGTTTTAAAATAAGAAGCGCACGTTATTTATTACCCATGCCAGTGATGTCAGGAACAAAGGCGTTAGTAGCTTATTGTCTAGTTTACCAGAGGCGTTGAGGTCAGGGTTATAATCCCGATGGGTGTACCGATTTTATTCCCCATAATTTTCGTTTCCCACACTGTACCTATGCAAATGCGGGCTTACATCCTTAAAATTATACCTTCATCATCCCTACCCTATCAGTGTAGATATGCGAATACCCCGGTAAGATGAGAAGTACAGGGGGCGGGGGTAGGGGCCACACTTTGGTTATTAAATCGTTGTACTTGGTTATAGTGATTGACATCTTAAACTGTCTGATTTAATTCACGTTAAATGATTTAAAAATAAACTATCAATATCAATTTATATAATAAAATAACAATAAATTAATTTTTTTAACACCACGTATTACTATCCGTTCGGGTTATACACATATGTACTAGTTACACAATGATTTTAGGGACTATGAAGGTTTAATTTAGAGGAAATGCACCCGCATTTGCTTGTAGGGATAGTGTAAAACCATTTAGAAAAACCACCCTCATTGCACCCGACTGGGATCGAATACCGATCTCCCCGTCTTCGGCAATCTAGTCTGACACGAGAGTAGCGCGTTAGACCACGGGGCCACCGAAGCGGGTAACAAATTCAATAAATTAAATTTATTG
Organism: Timema podura; assembly: GCA_033556935.1. Classification (NCBI taxonomy): domain Eukaryota; kingdom Metazoa; phylum Arthropoda; class Insecta; order Phasmatodea; family Timematidae; genus Timema; species Timema podura. The sequence goes on along the minus strand of JAVRXN010000004.1, from coordinate 51,244,288 downwards.
TTTCTGATTAATGATATATTATACTTTTTTTTTTAAACTTTAAACCCAACTTTTAAAATACTCTCGTTTGAATTGTATATTATTGCATTTGTATGGGAGGTATGCCAATATAAACTGCAGTAGCTCAATACTTTTTATTAAATTTTTTAATCATATGCGATGAAAATACGATAAAAGCGTTGTTTTACTCTTGGTATTTACTTTGTGTGACTTTGTCAAAAAAAAAAAGCCCGTTTGTAAAAGTTTTATTTAACATTCCTTGCTTCCTATTTAGCGTAAAAATTATAACACATAAAATATTAAAACCACACAATTGAATTACATAACGTACTCGTGTAGTGAGAAATAACATTCTCTCGAACAAAAATGTTGAGTTGACAATTAGGAAGAGCTAAAGAGAGAAACAAATTTAAATTTGCTTAAATTAAATAAATAGAAGCTAAGACGCTATATCCTCGTTCACTCTCTAAATTAATATCTCGACTTTAATATAACTAGTGCTATTTCCCATCGTAATATATGCATTTATTCCCTTATGAAACACATCTGAGAATATGATGAATCACTATATGTTTGTTTTCTAAATCAAATGTGACTGCGTGGTTATTTAAACTTTATTAAAAAGTATCTTTGTTTATACTAATCAACCACAGCAGCTCTAAATGTGTATCGTCTAGTTTTAAATCCTTTAAGAATGTCTCATATTAAAAATTGAAATAACAAATAAACATAACAACTGCATGCTTCCCATTATAATTTAGAGCTCTCTTTGCACAATATGAACCTTTGCAAGCAGAGTAGACTACGACAGAACGAACAATGAAATATTTTTTCTTGATTGTTACATTTTCTTTGTTAATTTACAATATCAGATTTTCCAACGTATTAATTTTTATTTTACATTTTTAAAATAGTTTAATTTTTTTAGTCCCAAAATCCTAGAACAACTAAACAAACACATAGACGTATGATGTCAACGAAATAATAAAACAAATTACCTTTGAATAAAAGAGGCTACACAGGGTATATAGATATAATGTAATAATAATAAGTAAATGTATTTAAATATAATACGAAATATATATAAATATTTATATATACGGCAAATAATTTATGGTAAATATAAAACCAACATAATTTATCATTGAGGGTTTGGTCCTTTCATATGATAGAAATCAAATTAGGCAAATTTAGAGTTAGCACTGCCTATAATGAGGCTTAGAAGGTTGAACTTTTAGGAATAACTGCTATATATTTTTTAATCCAAGAGGACCGAGTACATAATGGTTAAATAATCCTAATATTGTTAATAAAATGATTTTTATATATTATCTTAATATAATTGTATGTTCATATCTTTCCACCCGTCTGGGATATTCTCATATTAACAAAAAGGAGCTAAGGATGAGGAAGGTAAACTTTACTATAAATGTACTAGCATTCGCCATAGATATGTTGTCCAGATCACCTATTTTAATCAATTCAGGGGAAGTATACCATTGGGTCCTAATATGCTTCGTGATACTAGTTGCACTACAGTTGTGTTGTACAGATCCCCTATATTAATATATTAAGGGGCAGTATATCATTTTGTCCTAAAATGCTTCATGATACTAGTTGCTCTACAGTTGTGTTTTACAGATCCCCTATATTAATATATTCAGGGGCAATATACCATTGGGTCCTTATATGCTTCGTAATACTAGTTGCTCTACAGTTGTGTTTTACAGATCCCCTATATTAATATATTCAGGGGCAGTATACCATTGTGTCCTAAGATGCTTCATGATACTAGTTGCTCTAAAGTTTTGTTATACAAATAACCTATATGAGTAGTTTTGTGGGAATACATTTTAATGAAATACAAACATATTTTTTGTGGTCAGCGAAGATAAATGCTTACTATTTTATTTATGTTATTATATATTTTATACATATTGACTATATCTATAGCTACAGATCACATTACTCAACATATCTATGCGTGAAAATAATTATTGTAACTCTCCCCCCCCCCCCCTTACATGTTTGGTACTACTAAAAGTGGACCAAGCATATACACCCGAATCGATGGTTGTGTTACATAATACATCACTGTTGCATTAGATTGGATTGCCAGAGAGATTGAGGCTCGAATCCTGATCGGGTGTAACGAGGAAGGTTTTTCGTGAATGCTTTTCTACTCTCCTCCACGCAAATGTGGGTTCATTCCCTTTTAATTTTATATTTCATATTACTAGAATATTATATATATATATATATATATGAATAGATTTAAAAATTACACCAGGACTCGTGAATTGAAACCTTACAAATGCGTATCAATGTTCTTCACTTAAGCTAGCCAGGTTTAATCCCATGCTAAGTCATAGTTTAAAGCAGAGTCTGTGATGGACGTGTGTAAATCATTGGTTAACAATGAGCTATCTTTAATAACACATACATCGGCGACTTGGGGATGACTTTATGTTTCCAATGAGTACGATGACTATTGTACATGACACGAATAGCTTGGAAGGAATAGCCAACGCTTGTACAGTTGTTCGAACATGAATAACGAAGCTTGGAAGATGGGAATGATCTTTAGGCTACGGATACAGCCTTATCACGTATCTTATCCGTAGATTTGAAAAACGACACCAGGGCGTGGGAATAAAACTTGAGACATTTGGCTTAGTGCGCCATTGAAAATTCGTCGATGGCTATGGTATTAATGATAGCTCATTGTTTTCTGAGGATTGTCACATGTCCATCACAGACTCTGCCTTAAAACTATTAGTGAAGAATGACCCTAATAATATCGGTATCACAATCAAATTTATTTTCACATAATGTTCATGTCACGTAACGATTCTCATATTCTTAAATGGAAGCCATCATGATGCAGTTAACTTAGCGTTCACTTATGCCGGGATCACGATCAACTTAACGTTAACTTAAAGTTAACTTAACGTAACTTTACGTAACTTAACGTAAAGGACCTCCTCGTGTGTTTAAATGGAAGCGATCACGATGCAGTTAACTTAACGTTGACTTGCAATTAACTTAACGTAAGAGATGTCCTGGGAGGTCTTTTACTTTAAGTGAACTTTACATGAAGGGTATCACGTGACTTAGCCAGCCAATCATTATGCGAGTGACAACAGGGCTATTTAGTAACTCATTTGTTGGTATTGTGACCAATGTTTACTCTTTAGCGTAAGTTCTAGTGATCAGACATCGAAACAAAATAATTAAACTAAAATAGGAAAGCTAAATATATCAAAAAAGTTTTGTTATAGATATTTATTATATCGATTGAAAACTGTAAACATTCACAGATAATCACTGTAAAACTAGTACAAATCACAGATCATACTCGAGAATGAAGATGTTTGGCTCGAGTTGTTACGTAAGTTACGTGAATCGTGATCACACATACGTTAAGTTAACATTAAGTGAACGTTACGTTAAGTTAACGTTAAGTTGATCGTGATCCCGGCATTAACTTAAGACTTGTCCAGTGCATTATTATTATTATTATTATTATTATTAACACCGCGTCTTACTACCCGTTCGGGTTATACGCACTTACGCTAATGTGCAATGGTAGGGTGATTGTGAGATGAAATGGAGGACCTACAGTTTAACGTGGAATCCGAACCACGATGGAGGCCTGGCATTCCTCCCATTCACAAGTTGTGATTAATACACGTCTTGTCAGAGGTGAAGGAAGGGTTTGGCAATCAGATAAATCTGCGCCGGGACCGAGGATTGAACCCCGGACCCCCAACACAGAAGTCTGAGACCTTACCCCTAAACCACCAGGTCACCTTTGTCCAGTGCAGAACTTTCACTTTAACTGAATGTTAAGTGAAGGGACTACTTGTTCTAGCTATACAATCATGTCGTGAGCAACATCAGCAGGGCTATTTAGTAGTACTTAATTTGTTGTTTTTTTTTAGATGGAATGCAGACGGTACAGTTTGTCCGCGAACTCTCAAACGTCGTAACCTCTTCTTACACTTTATTTTGTACATCCATTAAAGCTTCTGTTGTAAGTATTTGCAGCATAATTGGATCTAAACGCTTGGCCTTCATTTTAATTAACTTTTTTTTTTCGAACAAATCCAAATCCATTGTCTCTGTTTTGCTCGAGCTATGTTAAGTTACGTGAATCCTTATCACACACTAGTTTATTTGCGTTAGCTGAACTACGTGAACGTTAAGTGAACGTTTATCCTTCACCTCTGACAAGATGTGTATTAATCACAACTTGTGAATGTGAGGAATGCCAGGCCTCTACCGTGGTTCGGATTCCACGTTAAACTGTAGGTCCTCCATTTCATCTCACAATCACCCTACCATTGCACATTAGCGTAAGTGCGTATAACCCGAACGGGTAGTAAGACGCGGTGCTAATAATAATAATAATAATAATAATAATAATAATAATAATAATAATAATAATAATAATAAGTGAACGTTTAAGTTTATCGTGATCCCGGCATGAGTACGCGACGAATCCTGGATAGCTCAATGCCAAAGTTAATCCAAAGTTCCCAAGTTGGGTTTTTGTGTTCAAGTGTTATTTTCATAATATAAGAACATGATACTTGATGCTGATGTTTCCATCACCGATAGAAAAATAATCCTATATCATGATCTGTATTAATAATATGCTGTATAACATAATTATCAAATACCATTTTATTTTTGAGTAGCAAGAGAGATATACCCCCCTTTTTTTTATGGATAGTACTTATCGCACACACGTGTTGCGAAGTTTCCTTCGTCGTAAGAGACTTCGTTTTTCTAATCATGCACTACACTTTGGCTTTTAGACAAAGTGTCCTCTTCTTTGTGAGGCTACACGTGCGCCACGTGGCAATCAATAGAGATGACGTCATGCCAAGGAGGAATGAAAATGAAGTCCCCCAAATTGAAGGAAGTTTTATGAGCTCGGCTCGTTTGTAAAAACAGGTGATTAAATCTTGGATGACGCGCGATACGAAATAAATATTAACACTGTGGAAAAACAATTACTTTAAAAATTAAGAGAAAAAAAAAGATGCTGAGACTCGGATGTTACGATGAATAATAATAATAATAATAATAATAATAATAATAATAATAATAAATAATAATAATAATAAAGCATTTACTCAGGTGTTATATATAAGTTTGTTATAATTAAGTGAAGAAAGTTTTATAATTGCTTCTTTTTATTTGGTAGTTAAATTTCAAACAACTTTCTAATTATTGTAGAGTTAATTGCTTACAGTAAACTTTATATAAGTACAAGAAGAGACAAAAATAACACATACAGAGACCATAAAAATATAACACTGTGTTATTTATATCTGATTTTTAGTTAATTTTTACTTTAAAAAATATACTTTTTCACTTTTTTTTTCAGGAGGGATGTATTTCCCTCTGTGTATGTATCCCTTTGATAGATTATGAGCTCTAGTGTAGATTTTTTTTTTACCACCCACCACCCTCTTAATTTAAAATATTTACAATAGCTTTGTTTATCGTCATGTAGTTCTTACAGACACCAGTAGGCGCGCGTCAGTCCAGTGACGACTAGAGTAACCTCGATGCGTTTCTGCGTTAGGTTATTCTAGTGACGACTGGATGGACTATGATAGGGAGGTCAAGGTTCGTATCTCATTTGGGTGCATTAGGGGTATTGTATGATTTGGGTAGGCAGACCCTTTTAGAAAATACAAAAATATTTCTCTACGGTCAACACTGACAATATTTTACTATTTTATTTGTGCTATTTTAAGCTTTTGGTAATATTTATCGAAAATGTCAGCTGCAAATCAGATGAAATGGCGTATTAATTAGTTTCTATTTAGCTATCAGATACGATTATTTCTATGAAAATTGGACTGTAGATATGATTTACCACTGTGGTTTTCTAGTCAAACCAAATCTAATGTGAGTGCATTTAGTATACGTCACTTTTTAATTCCTACCCCTTTAAATAAGTCGTTAATAGCCTTAGGGTTAAATGTGGGTACTAATATAACAATATTCTCTGTGGCTCAAGATTTTGAACTTGAAATAATATACGTAACATATAAATGTTTATACACTTTATCATTCATGAAACAAACACAAATTAACATCAAATTTAAACAAATTATTCCAATTTCCTTCCCAAAATATTGAACCCTTGAGAGATTCCGAGCAACAAATAAAAAATACAGAAAAAAAACCAACCAAAATATGAAAGCTAGGAAAATATTTAGTAATTAGGACCACTTCCCGAATGTCCTCGAATAATTAAACAATTCTTTTGTTGAATCTTTTGGGATATTTATTCACACCAGTGATCACGCAGACAAATATGTTCGTCTCGTCTTCATGCTTACCCCCCCTCCCCCTCCCTCTGCGTATCATTCATCACCCGTTAGGGAATATATGTATTAATTAAACAAATGTTGTAGGGATGAGGAAGGTTGAATTTAGAGGAACTTAACCTGTATTTGCGTCGTGGTGGATTAGGAATAGGGAGAGTGGGAAACCACCCTCAATACACCCGACCGGGATCAAAACCCCGATCTCCCCATCTTCAGCAGTCTAGTCTCTTGCGAGAGTTGCGCCCTAGACCATGCGGCCACAGAAACGGGTTATCGAGGATTAATCACACAAACAGGTCTTTGAGGGGACTCAATTTCTAATTGGATAACAAGGTCAAAAGCCTCGGTGGCGTAGTTGGCTAACGCGCTAGTCGTGTTAAGCTCGACTGCCGAGGACGGGGAGATAGAGGTTCGAATCTCGGTCGGGTGAACTGGGGGTGGTTTTTCCTAAATTGTTTTCCACTCTCCCTCCACGCAAATGCGGGTCCACTTCCTCTAAAATTCAACCCACCCAATTTCTAATCCATTAGCGTAATTAATACTTAAGCGTATAAACCGAACGGGTAGTAAGACGCGGTGCTAAATATAAAATAAAAACAAGGTCAAAAAAACTTTACATATGTTGTTTGGCTTAGGGTTAAAGAAGGTCCCTGACAAATTTCGTTAAAAATTTGTTTACGCAGTTGACAAATGACAGTCATCGTAGAACAAAGATTCAAACAGACAAAATGTCGAATGGTCAAGTTAAAACAGAGCCTCGTTACTCTTGGCCAGTTACATTAATACAGATAGAAGAATATACATAGGTAATCTTTAACTTCTGAGTACACAAACATTAAACAATTTTTCATAGCACCGCGTCTTACTACCCGTTCGGGTTATACGCTTAAGTACTAATTATGCCAATGGGTTAGTAATTGGGAAGGTTGAATTTTAGAGGAATTGAACCCACATTTGTGTGGAGAAAGAATGGAAAACCATTTAGGGAAAACCACCCCAATTCACCCGACTGAGATTCGAACTTTGATCTCCCCATCCTCGGCAGTCTAGCTAAACATTGGAAAGCATGGAAAAGCCCACGCCTACTTACTCAAGTCTGAAATAACCTGAAATAATCTCTTACCGCCGTGATCTTTGCCAAAACGGCACTTAATAAATCACAATATTAGATCACTCCCTGTCACTGTCTACTTTTCTCCTTTCTTCTTGCTTGTTATTACAGGACGTTATTGTTATTTGTCTGGTCTTGAGAGAGTTCCTCACTAACCGTTGTGTGGTGGAGCCAGTGGATGCGGTGTGTAAAAATATAACTACCATCACTTGCCAGAAGTGGTAATTATCACGGAGTGCTCAAACAAGTCTAGTCACATATCACACTAGGATGCCAAGGCAGTGCTGCCAGTGGGTTGTGTACCGTCTTGTTATTGTTGTGGTTTATTTCTTGCAACAGGGACAATTTCGACACAAAAAAAGCTATATATAATATGTCCAATAACTCATCAAAATCTGTTGACGTACTTACGTAATTGAAAAAAATTTCTTTGTATTTTCTTAAATCACTCTACAACATCAACAAACAAATCGTGTGTGCTACGACACACAACCACCCCTTTTTCCCTTTCTTTTTACTTGAACGACAACGACGAATACAAGCGATGAGTATTAACTCTTCAACATCCGTGCTGAGACTGTAGCATAAGCTGGTATCTTGGTTGGCATCTTGGGCGGCAGACCCCAAATATGGCAACAGTGTTGCCAGCAGCGTTGCACTGGCGTCCTAGTGTGATACGGCCCTTAGTGAAGAACAAGTAGAGACACAGTGCAGTAACAAGTCATTCCACAGTTAGTTCAGTAACAAGTCAAGACACAGTTCAGTAACAAGTCAAGACACAGTTAGTGCAGTAACAAGTCAAGACACAGTTCATTAACAAATCGAGACACAGTTCAGTAACAAGTCAAGACACAGTTAGTTAGCGCAATTAAATTCACATGATGATGGATTTGTGTGGGTGAGTGTCATTTTTCAACATGCATTTGAACTGTGTTTGTAAATGGCACCGAGTCCACACTAAACAATCAATCACTTAAATGATGATCAAAATAGTTCTTTTTCTGTCATTTCTAGGAAGTAAGAGCATTTGTCAATTTTTACAAAATAAACTTTATCTTAAAAAAGGGCGCAAAAAAATATTATTATTATTATTATTATTATTATTATTATTATTAGCACCCCGTATTACTACACGTTCGGGTTATATCTAATGTGTAATGGTAGGGTGATTGTGAGATGAAATGGAGGACCTACAGTTTAACGTGGGATCCGAACCACGGTGGAGGTCTGGCATTCCACACATTCACAAGTTGTGATTAATACACGTCTTGCCAGAGGTGAAGGAAGGTTTTGGCAATCAGATAATTATGTGCTGGGACCTAATATTGAACCCCGGACCCCCAGCATAGAGGTCCGACACCTTACCCCTAGACCGCCAGGTATATATCTTTACGGCTAACAGGAAATATCATAGGACGCGTTTCCATAGATTGGCGTCATTTTCAGGTTTGACTCTAATTAAATTCTAAGATGATTTTAAAAACTTAAAACTCATTATAAAAAATACTGCTTTTTTAGATAAAAAAATTAACATATATTTATTTGGACCGTTTAGTTTGCTAATAAGCGTTCAATTTGCTTATAGTCAATAAATAAAAACATTTAGTTCTTATAGTCTACAATCAAGCACGTTTAGTTTGGTTATAATCAATAACCAAGCACGTTTAGTTTGCTTATAATCAATAACCAAGCACGTTTAGTTTGTAGGCCTATACAGGCAACAATTAAGCACTCAGTGGTTTGGACCTCCCCTCACGAAATGTTAATTAATACCACTTTTCTTTTTGTCATTAGCTGTTCGGGCTATCCGCTTTTATAATAATTACGCTAATGTGTAAGGGATGAGGAATATTGAATCTAAAGGAAGTTTACCCGCATTCACGTGGAGTGAGAGAGGAGAACCATTCTGGAAAAATCGCCGTCAGTACACCCGACCGAGATTCGAGCCCCGATCTCCCTGTCATTGGCAGTCTAGTCTACTGCGAGCGTGACGCAGGTCCGTTCGGATTTAATCTCATAGGTGCGACATTTTACTTTCATTATCGTCAAAAACGAACTAGTTGTACCGATGATGATGATGATATCGAGGTTCGAAACTCGGTCGGGTGTACAGAGGGTGGTTTTCCCATAAATGGTTTTCCACTCTCCCTCCACGCAACTGTGGGTACACTTCCTTATCTCTAACCCATTAACGTGATAAGTACAGAAGCGTATAACCCGAACGGGCAGTTAGACACGGTGCTAAAAAAAACTTATCACACTGGGTTAGTGATTCATTGCTAATACAAGATAAGTGTCCCATTTTTTAAGTAACATGGTTTAGTTTGCGTTTTATTTAAAAGTGAGCTTCATAACTTTTTTTAATGAATATTAAACTTCTTTCTGAAACGAGAACATCATTTGAAACATTAAAAAAAATTTAAAGAACGAGTTTATCTTTGTGGATCCTGCCATAAAGGCTCGTGTAAGTTATAAAGCAGCCCCCCACCCCCCCACCCCCTCGCCTTACTCACACCCATGGCCCATCGAAGCGGTCCATTGTTCAAAAGGAGAGCGTGCATCTGTTAACTTAGGAGTGACAAGATATCACAGTAGTCCTCTCTCTATCTGTTCGGTTCATAACAAAAGCCACATACATGGATTTAGATAATTTCTGTTTTGAAGGGAGACAAACTGAAAAGAAGAATTAGTTGGGTTTTTTTTCACGTTTTATAGGATGAAAGAAGAAAGAATAGTTGTAATTTTAATTAAGGCTCGTCTACTTCTGCCTACAAATCGACAAAACATTATGTCCTCGGACAATGCCGGGTGTTGGAAATTGATGCCAAGTTATGGTAGATGAAGTCTAGTATTGACAGGTGATGCCTAGGTTTGGGTATGTCTAGTATTGACATTTGATGCCTAGACTTGGCAGGCTATGTCGAGGGGTATTAGGGGATGCTGATGCTTGAAAGTTGTAGCTGACATGACTACGAATGTTATTGTTAAGTCGGGTGATATTTTTTTTTCCACGTGCAAATTATAATAACAATTAGTTGATATCCTATTAAATAATATGTGTTTGGTGAGTTATTATGAAGTGAGTGCATCCTACAGATCAGGGATGTATCGGGGGGCTGCCCCCCCTCCCCGAATCTTAAGACGAAAACTCAGCTAATTAGCACCGCGTCTTACTACCCATTTGGGTTATACGCCTATGTACTAATTACTCTACTTAAATCTAGAATAAACACAACATCCAGCCCCCGGCCGTTAATTTATTTACTGTGAAAGGGGAAACCCACATTTCACCATTGATAAATTTTTCGGCCATGCCGGGAATCGAACCCGGCAACTTTAGCTTCGAAGGCAGGGACTCTACCGACTGAGCTAAATTGTCGGACTCGAGAAGCTATTGGCAATAAGTGCGGTACAATTTGTATTAATAAAAAAAATGGCTATAATGTGACGCTGACGAATTGTAAAAATAAAAAAATAAACTTGAGTTGTAAATGTCAACACTTCTATTGAACACATCTAATTAAATCGTTTTATTTGTAATCTGTTAATTACGAACTTTTTCCTACTTAAACAAATTTGTTTTAAAAAATAAACTAATTGAATTTTTTTTTAAATAGTGATTTTGATTCATTACCTTTAATTCGTTGTAATTTTTCTTATAATTTAAATTTATTTACATATCTTAAATTTTTGTTTTTGAGGGGAATTTTCTTTTATCTAGAGGAAATCTCGGACCTACACTTTATATTGAGCCCCCCAAACTTGATTCCTGCATACGCCACTGCTACAGACCAATTTTCACAAGAAGGTCTCAAACTAAGAGCTTTAGAAAAGCTACTAGATCTACGTTCATGTATCATACGTGACATATTATCAATACCTATAAAAAAATATTAATAAACAGTAAAATAGCAAAAAAGTTGGTATTTTACTAAAGGCCCTTTCTATGAAAATTAGATTGTATGTATCTTTATGTGAGACGAGAATGTCCTTAGATCAGTACACGGCTATAGCTTTGTAGTGGCTTGAAAATTAAAAGATTGAAACATCTTCCCAAACTTTGCAAGAATATTCACATCAGATCTTGAAAACATAGGCCCTTTAGTTGATTCAAAGATGAAACATTATTTGATATAATGCCTCGTTTATCTAACCAATCAACTATAGTGTTGGCTTCAATGAGTTGGTCTCCAGCTGGTTATTATTTCAGTAGTCTCACTGTATTTATTTAAAGTAACTCTCCGTCCATTAATTAGTAGTATCGATGCGATGCTTTGTGATAATATTATCTTAGCACAGTAATCATAACAATATTTTTTCATAAGAACCAAGGTGAGTAATAACTATAACTATACACTTTTATTATTCAAATGGGTTCATTTAACCAGCCTCACTTACTAAATTAATTAAAACAATTATTTTATAGTAACTATTAATAGCCCAGTCAATGGGTAATTTTTGATGGAAATAATTCAGACAGTTTTAATATTTAGGGTTTTTATTCATCTGTATACCCTAATGATGGATTAAATAGCAAATCTAATTTATTTGTTAGTTACGGTTCGATTTCCGTGTCCAAGTTACATTTTTTGATTTACATAATTTGTATACCCTAAGCTATGAATTTTTCGACCTCCTACGAAATTAGTTAATGCCGCCATATTGGAAAAATGGTGGCTAATTTTTTTTTTATGAAAATGTAGTTCATCTGACTCCTTATGAAACGAATAAGTGTTAAAAACGTTAATCAAGAAAAGTGACAACTGGACATTGATTTAAACCCCTTAGCCTCAAGATTTCCCCTCCAACTGCTCTACCAACTTATCTCTCCAAGTAATCGTCCTATTTCAACCTTCCAACGTACTCAAACAGCTCAATATTACCCCCACCATTTGCTCCGAGACCGTTCAAATCTCTGTCGTGTGTGTCATTTTTCTGAACTTACACAATCACTTCATCTAATAATGATAGTAGTATTGCACGTCTATGCTACATCAGGGGGCGGCCAGACTGGTCGAGAGAGCGCGCGAGCGACTAAAATATAAAACAGAACACATTGGTTGTAATAAGAGGTGGCCAGACTGGAGCGAGCGCGCGCGCACGCTGGAAAGATAGAACTGGTTCTATTTTTCAAGCGCGCGCGCTCGACCCGGTACAGTCTAGTTTACAGGCGCTAGGCAATATTATTGTATGTTGGTTCATTGAGTGCTAGGAAAACTTCTCATTTTGACATTTTTTATTAATATCGATAGGTTTAGGAATATTTGCCAGTACTAATGCACCGTTGTACAGGGGACGCCCGAATGTACTAATAGTACATCCTTTCCATGGAGGCTCTTTACAGGTCCCGATGAGGTGATGTGATGGTGATAGTGAGTATGAGGGTGTGGAACCAGTAGAGATACTTAAAACTAACTTAAGCTTAACTAACCAAACCAAACTCTGGTGACCATTGGAGTGATTCTCCTTCTGGGAAAAATACTCAAGGTACCATCCGGGAGTCGAACCTGGGAACCCTAGACTCATAGCCAGGTTCACCGAACACCACACCACGGAGCCGGTTACCACTCCATCTGAAAAGCCGTGTTTCTTTCAATGTAATATCCGTGTGCTATTTCAGATAAATCCATAGTTATATATCCCTGCTGTTATCAAAGTGATGGTATAGTACACGGATGGTGAAACTTTTCTGAACAGTGAGCTACTTTATAACTAGTTGAATTCTGAACTAGCCTAGTATGCCATGTCATATTTACTATTTTTTAATGACTATTTAAAAATCAAAACTTGTTGAATATCATAAAAATTGCAATGAATAACTGCTGTGTTGGTTACTATTAATCGCAACATGTTCTGCTGCCGTGCTCCAAGCTGCCCAGGAGTGAAGTGCCACGCGACTAACTCCTATGCAACCTGTTGTACACGCTTGCATGAACAGCTTTGCTCTCACGGCGCTGTACGCTGAAACTTTGAACACAATTTAATGGTATTAACATATTTTGCCGTATGTAAGTGTACAGGGATTTTATATTACGTTTGGTTCAAATAAACTATATGTGCAATTTGGGCCGTGAGCTTCCGAACTTCCTGTATATATAATGTTAAAATCAAAAACTCTCATAATATTTTCCATATTAGTTTGAAACATTGCATTTTGCTATCCATGATATTAATAATGTTCGGTTCATATTTTCAAACTAAGACGATCCCGCCATCAGAATGTAATCTGAAAAGACGTGTTCATTTTCAAGTTGTGTCTAATGTACGCTTGTATTTTTCTGTGTGTGCAGGCTGTGATATTTGATGAGATCGACTTGACGGACCTCAGCTTTGCCGAGTGCAGCATTAAGAACGTGAATCACAGTTTTCAGGTCAGAAAAAAAACGTTTAAATCACCGAAATGTCAAAAAGGGGCAAAAATTGAGCACAACTGAGTAAAAATGGTAAAAAGGTAAAATAATTTAAAAATGAAAAAAAAATTAAAAACCGCAAAAAGGGCGAAAAAGGGTAAAAAGATTAGTCGATGTTAAAAGAGCATATACAGGTTGGAAAGGGTAAAAAGAGTAAATTCTGTAAAAAAAATGCTAAAATAATTTTGTTTGGATTTAATTAGTACAACCAATTTATTTATCCTGTGATATTCTTCTTTCTTTTTTTTATTAGCACTAACAGGAAAGAGTTCAAAGTATTGTTTAGAAAGAAGTTATAAGTCATTCTTCAAAAGAAATGTCAGCTTTTAAAACATGTTCAGATTATATCTCTATTTTGACATAGTGTATTAGTCAAACTACTTTTGCGTTTTGTATCACGATTCAAACAAATAAAAGATTAGTATTTTAAAATAATTTAAGATTTGGTTACTATTTCCTGGGGCTTATTTTTATATATTACTAAAAATAACAAAACTACTTTATAGTTTCCCCGTGCGAAGAACGGGTACACCAACTAGTCATGTATAAATAAAGATAACATTTTGAGGAATGCTAAGTTGTCTTTTGTATGATCCTGTAACTCTCCTTCACACCTTTAAAATAGAAACATAAAACATAGCTGTATATCTTGATGGATGACCCGGAGAATCCGAATGAACCCCGGTGGGGTGTCCAATCTAGTTATATTTTTTTATGAATTGTACCCGCATTTGTGTGGTGAGCGTTGGGAATAGTTGAGAAAAAAAATCACCTGGCAGGAATTCGAACCTTGATCTCCCCGTCACCGGCAATCCAGTTTAACACGAGAGGGAGGTGTTAACCATACAACCACCGATGCAGGTTAGACACTTATTGCCCTGGACGGTGAGGCCAGGGTTCGAATAACTGCCATGTACTATTGTGGTGGAAACTCTCATCTTTTTTCCCTGTGGTGGAAACACTCGTATTTTTTCCCTGTGGGGGAAATTCACTTACGTCCTTTTTCCCTGTGATGGAAACTCTCGTATTTTTCCCTGTGATGGAAACTCTCGGTTTTTTCCCTGTGGTGGAAACTCTCGGTTTTTTTTCCTGTGGTGGAAACTCTCGGTTTTTTCCCTGTGGTGGAAACTCTCGGTTTTTTCCCTGTGGTGGAAACTCTCGTCTTTTTCCCCTGTGGTGAAAACTTTCATCTTTTTTCCCTGTGGTGGAAACTCTCGGTTTTTTCCCTGTGGTGGAAACTCTCGGTTTTTTCCCTGTGGTGGAAACTCTCGTCTTTTTCCCCTGTGGTGAAAACTTTCATCTTTTTTCCCTGTGGTGGAAACTCTCGTCTTTTTCCCTTGTGGTGGAAAATCTCGCCTTTTTTCACTGTGATTTTCCCATTTCTTTCCCACATGAATGCGGTTGCACTTATCTAATCTACTTCCCCTATCCTAGGATTAGCTCATTAATTTACTAGCACCAATGGTAACCTGGTCCAAGACGTGATTTATTATTATGATCACCGTGACTTTGTTTCATCTTCTCTTCCCACTAATATTGATGCACTTCATCTAAGTAACTTTCGTTCCAACCCCTTAAGTGTTGTCGGTAATAATCCTTGTGTTAAACGTTATCATTAATATAAAAAACATGTTCAATGGAAATAAGTTTATTAGCATCAGATATAAAATTGTACATAATTAATCACTTGAGATTTTGTATTTTGATTCGATTACCGAATACATTAAAAATGAATCCAATACTCTCTTTATTGACTCTATAAAAGCAATTGAGAATCTTCCATCTCTCTCGGCGCTCAGTTTCATATAACTAGCCAGTTAGCAGGATTTGCTTGGATCGGCGTTTTACGGAGATTGGCGCGGCCTGCCGACCAATCAGCGTTTCTTCCCGTCTCGCCGTAGGGCTTCAAATCGAGGCAAACCTTAATTTCCGGTGCCGCTGCGGCCAGAGAGGGCTAGATGTTGACGAGGGGACTCTGTAAAGTTCTAGTTAACTGATACGTGCTGTTTAACCAACATTGGTGCTCACTTCTTAAACAGCTGATAAAGAATAATTTCACAGTTTATATTTTTTATGTATTCAAACTTTATTAGCGGCACCGGTTGGCTAGCAGATAATAAGGGCGTTAGTTTAGTCTTGTCTGGTTTGATGGTGATGGGGAGATTGTGGCTCGAACTAAACACAAGTTTTCATGATTGTTAGTATCTTATGCTGGTATAAATCATGATATTTGGTCGTTCACATGGTATAAGTACGTATAAAAAAAGGTACGTGTGTACGGAAAGAGAAGGGTGACATTGAAGTTTGGGTGGAGATAGGTTCTACACTCACAACCAGATTCCTGCGGCCAAGAACGGAGGACTCGATTTTAATCATTGTTAATATTAGGGGCTGTAGCAATAGTGAAGCTCATTTATTTTGGGATTACATTGGTGTGCGAGGTTTGAAGAGGGGTAGGACAGGAGATTAACCCCACCGTTTGCCCCACCCCATCAAGGGAGTTGATGTTTTTATAAAGAACATAAAAAAGTATCTTCGTGAATGCAGGGAAATACGTGGTTGATCAATTTTGTTAAAACATTTTACTTTTCCATTATTAGTTTGGATTTTTGTAGATAAATAGTTGGGAACTCTGGTCCTTCCTTGGCTACTGGAACAACTTACAGATTGATAAAAATTATGACATTTTTTGATGTTTCAAATGAAACACTACATGAAAAACTTAAGTGTATTTAAGGAACTAATAACTCTAAAATTGTAATAGATGTTTGAAGTAGTAGAAACAAGTTTTATTTCTCAATTAGGACCCATAAAATTGATTTTTTTTGTGTGCACACAATCAGTAATTTTACCATAAATATAGTTAAAAAAAACATTATAATAACTATCGACAAAAGTATAATATGGGTAACTACTTTGAATGTATTTTCTGATTTAAAAAGACATACCTTAACTCAATGGTCGGCAATAGGTCGATCACGAAAAAGCAAACTTGTTAAATTGTTTCACTATGGTACAGCTTATAAGATAGGACCATGGTGTAATCCCTCAAGGTAAGACTGCTTGCTACCTTTCAGGGTAAACAACATGTACATTTTATTTATTTAATATAGTTTTTATAAAGGTAGGAACGTAAGACGTATTTGGAGGAAATATTGAATTTATGGAATAAATACAAGATATATAGTGGGGGAAATGTAATGTAGAGTGGAGAGACGAAGGGGGATCGCGGAACCTTTGATAAATGTAAAAGTCGATCGGGACCCCAAAAAGGTTGCCGACCCCTGCCTTAACCTTTCTAAAACAGAAAGTAAATGTTCAAAATACTTTTTATTCACTGGCTCATATTCATTTCGATTATTATCATTTAGTAAGCGTGTTGGGTATAGCTGGGAAAAGAACAATTAGATCTTCATAAAGCTATTCATGTTAGGCTGTGTTTTTGTTCATGCATAACGCATAACTAATATCGAATAGTGTGTAGCACATAATGCAAAAGAAGATGGAAAACATTTGTTTCAATAATAGCGTTTATAATCAACACATAGTGAATAATGTACAATGCATTCTTGTACGTTGTGTGTGGAGTGTAGTACAGAGATCATTGACTTGAGACATATCACCCAATGAAAATTTGAGGAGTGGCTGTAGCCAACTAAACGCTATTACACACAGAGACTAATATTAGCTTCTGTGGTCATGTTTGAAATGCGATTTGATATACTTACTTGTTTATTAATAGTGAATTCTCTTTGTTTTCAATAGCTGGTCAATAAATGGTATTGTATAAAATATAATTGATAATAAAGGGGAAATATAACATTTTAAATTATGTTACTGATAAATAGGTCTACCTTAATACGTATTTATAAAAATTATAAAATCAGACCTAAATAAAATAAAATTTGATTTCGTTTCAAACGAGCCCGGCCAGTGGATGGAAACTGCAATTTCTGATGATGACTATGGGCAAAACTTAAATTAGTTAATTTTAAGTTTTAAAACATACAATTGAACTAGCAGTCTTTTGAGTGAACCCTTTAGTGAATTATATTAATTTTAGACTTTATTTAGTAGTTCAAAGAGGCTAGGCCATTTTCTATAATTAAATAAAAGACAAACGATTTACGTAAGACCTTATACACTATGTTTTATTATAAACCGTCGTATTATTATAAAATCTTAACTGTCCGCTATGCACTATTTATTATTAGCTATACTCTCTGCATGAATATAAATTCATCCTAAGGCATAACTAATAGTAAGTAGTAAGTGACCCGCCTTGGTGGCGTAGTTGGCTAACGCGCCAGTCGTGTTGAGCCAGACCGCCGAGGACGGGGAGATCGAGGTTCGAATCTCGGTCGGGTGAACTGGGGGTGGTTTTTCCTAAATGGTTTTCCACTCTCCCTCCACGCAAATGCGGGTTCACTTCCTCTAAATTCAACCTTCCCAATTCCTAATCAATTAGTGTAATTAGTACTTAAGCGTATAACCCGAACGGGTAGTAAGACGCGGTGCTAAATAAATAATAATAAATAAGTAGTAAGTGCATAGCGTATAGTGAGTACACAATTCATAAGTAAAATACAACGGTTTATAATTAAACAGTGCATAAGGTCTTACTAAAATCGATTGTTTTTTATTCAAATAAAATGGCCTAACCTCTTTTAACGTACTAGATAATGTTTCTAAAAATACTTACATAAAGGGTTCATTAGAAAAATAACCTTAATCAAACTTTATCTTAATTTGAAATTTGAATTTAACTATATTTTAATTTGGTTTGTTATTAAATCAAATTCTATATTTATTTAGTTCCGATTTTATTATTGTCATGAATATTATAGTCGACCTACTTCTCAATAACAGAGTGAAAAATGTAATATTTCTCCATTTCTCCTTTATTTTTATCCATATAGATAATCATAATCATTTTTGCTAAAACAAAGAAAATTAGTAAATTCAAGTTTCAAAAGATACAATTTAATTAAAGTTGGTTTTCACATGAACCCTTTATTGATGTATAGTTTAATTAACGTTGTTTTTCAAATTGACTCTTTATTACTGTATATTTTAGAGATATTGTCTAGTAGTAAAAAGTGGTAAGACCATTTTATAATATGGTATTTATTTATATTTTAAGTAAGACGTTATACACTACGTTTTATTATAAGCTGAAGTATTTTTCTTATGAATTGTGCACTCTACGATATACATTATTTACAATTAGTTATGTGCTATGCATGACTATAAGTCCATCCCACAGACAAATAATATACCAAGACACTCAACCTACAAGTTAAAATGCTTGCGCTCCTTTTGGCAGCTTGAGTCCTTCAACACTAGGATCTCTGCGGTTAGTCCTATTATCACCCAGCAGTGACACTAGCGAAGTCCATGTTGAAGGACTCAAGCTGGTAAAAGAAGCGCAGCGAAACCCCGTAAGGTTGAGAGTCTGTTTCCTTCTTGTCTGTGACCCAGCCTTACACAACATACTTTGTAATAATTTTGACACCATGAAAAATTATTGACACCCATAGAATACTACTTTGATAGGATATCCATGTTTATAATTCATACACATTAACTATTATTTGGAATTAGATGATTTCAAATAGAATCAAAGTAAAACAACATCTATTTAGTTTTCTGTATATGATATTTGATGTAGGATAAAAAAAAATCAATACACTTTTTTTTGTATGTTATAAGTAAAATTATTATTCAATAGAAAAAATAGTAGAAAAATACAAGCAAAATAACCTATTACATTAACAAAATAAACGCCATATTGTTCTCGATGGCAGCGCTCCTGCTTTAGTCTGAACTATTTGATTATTCATTGTATGTGTATGATCACGTTGTGTAACTATCATCTCTGGTGTAATGGAAGGCCACGCGGGAAGGATGATAATTGTTGATATGTGGAGAAGATTGTCTGTCGTTATTGTTGACGTTAATAGCATGTTAATTAATAATGGAATGTTTGAGACAGGTGATCACTCCGTTCAGACGTCTGGTTTTGTGCGCCGAGTCCCGCAGGGAGATGGAAGAATGGATATCTGCGCTCAAGGCTGCCAGTGCCAGGGATTATTATGAGGTGAATTAACCAACTGGGTGTCGAGTCAAGGACCACTCCCTAAAGATCCATTTTCATTTTATGTATGGTTACAAAATAGGCCCGTTTGCATTGTGATAGGTCTTTTGATTACAAATGCTTTACTTTTTTATTCTATGTTATCTAGTAAATAACGTTTTCTTTCTACTCAATAATATTTTAATCAGATAGTTTACACTTATAAATGTCATATAGGTTAGTTTGAATGGCTAAATCTTTGTTAACATCTAAACACAATACTCAAAAATCACACATTACTTTAATGTCAACTGTTTTTCAACATAGTGACTATGTTTACCAAATGGTGGAAAAAACAAATGTTTATTTTAATATTTCGGTTTTTTTGTTTAGTTGAAGAAAGTCAGGAATATTAGAGACCTAAGGTTACTTTTCTAATTTTATCACAAAAGGTTTTGATAGTCCATTATAAAATTATTTACTGCCACTTAAGATGATGTTAAGCCAATGTTAGGTTAGGTTGGATTAAATAGTATTCTAGTGGTATTACAAAAATACATTTTCAACATCTTTTTGGCTCGTTCTTATTGGATATAAAGTTAACTTTTTTAAGCATAAAGGTATGCCTTTTGGGTGACAGGTGAACTAGGAGACTGCCGATAACGGGGAAGTTGTGGTTCGATCCCAGTCGGGTGTACTGAAGGTGGTTTTTCCAAAATGATTTCCCCTCTCTCTCCACACAAATGCGGGTACACTTTCTCCAAATTCAATCTTCTTCACACCTAACCCACTAGTACATAAGTGTATTTAACCTGAATGGGTAGTAATTCACAATGCTAAAAAAAAGTTGCCAAATTGATTATAAGTAAATTTCCATTGTACTGGCAATTTCACTTTAAAAGACACTTCATACACTTGCTGTGATTATTTTATCATTTTATTACATCCTGTGTAGCCTATAATTATTATCTTCATCTGTCCTCTAACACATTTATACATTAGTTTGTTAAAAGTTATAATAAAATAAGGAGATGTAGTGTATTTCAATAAAAATGAGTGAATATATACTAGAAGAGCAATGAAGCTAGTATTAGAATACTGTAATTAATTGAAGTAAGTGACCATGACGTAGGCCAGTCATGCAACAAGCAGGAAGTACTAGGCCGTGTTGTCTTGTAACCTTGAAAATAATCACCGGGACACAAACAATAAACAAACAAAACCACTATACTGTACAGTGCCATACGTTTTGTCAAACTTGGCCTCACAAGGATTTTCTTAGAGTAGTCCTATAAGATGGCATTAATTATTGTTTAGTTATTTATTTATTTTAACTTTTTTCTCGCACTGCGTCTTATTACCAGTTCGGATTATACACTTATGTACTAATTACGCTAATGGTTTTAAAAGGATTACGAAGTTTATATTTTGGGAAACATATCCGTATTTGCGTCGGGAGGGAGAGTGAAAAACCACCCTCAATACACCCCGACCGAGATTCAAACCTCAATCTCCCCGTCTAGCCTACTGCAAGAGTAGGGTGTTATACCGCGCGGCCACCAAAGCGGGTTATTGCGTCATTCTTTTCCTAGTTTGTATAGTCCCTATTGATATAATGATTACTAGTCCCTGTACACTAGGTTTATAGGGCTTGTTGTTGCTATTAGAAAATTATATTTCAAAATTTGGTAAATTTACCTCACAATGTGAACCTTATCTTTTTATTGCTTTTAAAGTTCAGATACAATTTTGGATTATTAGGGTAAGACCAGTGCCGGATTTAAATATTTGAGGGCCACGGGGCTGCATACAGTGTAGAGGGCCCCAGTAAACCCATGTAAATTACATCATAGTATGTGTGAGGAGAGGTAAAAAATAAGCTCCCCGGTACTATTTTATGTAATTGTAACAAAGTAAAAGAAGGTAGGAAGCAAGCTTGAGAGTTAGCGTGAGAACTTGTAAATAATCAAGTGTTGGCAGGATTTTAATTTTTAATTTAGACTGAACAACCCTATCAATTGGTTTATAACTAATTATTATTTTATGCAGGAAGAACATTTATGTAGGCACAAAACAAGAAGGCATCTACAATAAAAGATTAGATTTAATCATTCTTTCTTGTAGGGGTTTGTGGGGGCTCTGAGACAATTGCCATGACTGCCCTCCCTTAAATTGGCACTGGCTAAGGCATGCTCCTGGGTAGGTTATACTTGGAATCATATTTTAAACCTATGTAGGTCTGTACACAGCCATAAAAGGCCATATATTCTCAGACATGAGTAGCATTTTTTTTAAATCCGATCACAATAGCTATATATAAACTATGTGGACTATGTTAAGAAGAACTTTTCCATTGTAAAACAAAAAATAATTTGAAAGAAATGGGGCTTAAAGAAGTTGTCAGCCAAAAAAACACACATTGAGCAAGACATCTAAAAACAAGAAAACTGAAAACCCAAGCGTAAACATTTTTTCATCTATTTTGTTAATCATTGTCAAGTAAAAAAAAGTTTTCTCAGAAAAATATTTGGTATCAGAGTAGGCCAACAATACTTACAAGAAAAAAAGAAGCCATTGGAAATGTATTAAAAACGGAGGTTTGGTGGCTGGTTGGTCTAAACACTAGCCTACTCTTGTGTTAAACTAGACTACTGAAGACGGGGAGTTTGGGGTTTGATCTCGGTCATCTGCACTGAGGGCATTTTTTCCATAAATGGCTTTCCACTCTCCCTCCATTCAAATGCCAGTTCACTTTATTTCAATTAAACCTCCCTAGAATCCCAAACACATTAGTGTAATTAATACATAGGCGTACAAACCGAACGGGTAGTAAGATGCGGTGCTAAAAACAAGCAATGAATATGGAGCAGAGAACAAAGAAAAACAAAATTTAAATAATTATGGTTCGAGAAATAGAATCGTCTTTATTCATGTTTTTGAAAACGTCCTACTGCAGGTTTGTGACATGCTTTAAATGAATATTACAACTTAACTAGAATGAAACCCTTTTACTAACAAAAAATTAGTATGAACTCAACAAAAAACATACATAGCTGAAAGAAACAAATATATACTGGTTACAAACAATACTACCAACATTTGCACAGAAAATGTTCCTAGATCTGAACGAATATTAATATTAAAGTGGTATATTAACAGTTTTTACAGCCTTTAAGAACAAAACCAAAAGTTTGGCTGAAAGAATGTTCCATACACCGCAAGTAGCTATATCCAGCAGCAGATCGAACAAATTGCTGAGTCTGCTGTTAGATTTAAATAATTTCTATACTTTGATCGCTTACATTTTTTACTATGCCTAGTTGAAATAAAAGTGTGATCATTTCAGTTATTTATTAAAATATTTGAGTGTACCATTTAAATAAACAAAAATGCATAGTCACTTAGCATTCAAATATTACAAAAACCTATTATTGACATTATTTTTATTGGCTAATCTAATTTATTTTGCAATTCCTCTCAAGTACCCTCTTCATTCCTACCCTAAAAGCTTCTAGCAATTCTTATGCTAAACATAGTAAGTTTAATAATTATATACCACTAGTTAATGTGTTTTATGAAAGTTTAATCACTGTGTAAATGTTATTTTCAGGCCGGGGAACACCAGGACTTCCTGTCAGGCCACCATCACTGGTACGCCACCTCACACGCAAGACCCACATACTGCAACGTATGTCGGGAGGCTCTGTCAGGTAACAGGACAGTGTGTTTAGTAAAGGCCACTTAGAACTTTCATGATGCCGATCTACTGAACCTGTATCACTTTCCTAGAAAGTCTATTCTCAATTCTTATTTCATCCGGGGTGAACACTGAAAACCTGGACAAAATCAGGGATTTATTGTGACAATAAAAAAAGTTTAAGTGTTGGGCAAATAATTCAAAATAGGACCCGCTTCGGTGTCTGCATAGTCTAAGGTGCTACTCTTGCAATCGAACAGACTGATGAAGACGGAGAGATCGAGGTTCAATCTCGGTCGGGTTTACTCAGGGTGGTTTTTCCCTAAATGGGTTTCCACTCTCCTTGCATGTAAATGTGGCTTCACTTCCTTTAAATTCAACCTTGAACCCTAATCCCTATCACATTAGTGTAGTTAGTACATAATATATAGGTAACCCGAATTGACATGGTACTAAAAAAAGAGGAAATTTAAATACGTGAACAGAAAAAAATATATAATTTTCACACCTTAAGGTCATTCGACCATCAAAATGTTATTGCATTATTTTAATAAGTGTATAAATATAAGCTATAAATATTGATTTAATGATTTCAAATCATTACAGTTCTTGAGTTATAAGTAGTCAAACTTACAATTTTATCCATTTTAATACCATACTCATTTTAAGGTAAAGTAGTTAATGGATGGGGATTAAATATACAGATAGCTAGACATGTATATAAAGTGTATGCAACGAAGTAGTTACAATACTTTGAATAAAAATAATTTTTAATTTAAAGTTATTTAATAATTGTAAAATTGCATCATTTTTAATCTTATACAAGTACTTTTTGTTTTATACTCTGATACTTTGATTTTATATAATTTTGTAGTACATAATGTCGTTATTTCAAATTTGTTTGATTTATTAGTCTAACTCTACTCTTTTATTTTATTATGAACAATGAATTGATCAATGCAAATATAAATTTGTTATGTCTATTTAATGAAACTTCTTGCTTTGACTACCTACCAAAACACTGACTAGCCGACCAAGGAAGGGTCGGGCTACTCCGACTAATGACTCACCCTTGAGTGCTTTTTTTTTACCACCACATCTTACTACCTGAGGGCTGAGTTATGACATTTATTTTGGCTGTTTCCCCTTCCTCTGGTATTTTGGCACCTGGATAATATTTTACTGTGTTAGTTTTGTTATTCAACTCAAAAGTGTCAAAGGAACTCTCTTGGTACATTAAAACACGTCTTGATTTTAAACCTAATGTTTATAATATGAATATTACAATAAACTTCATGAATGTATAAAATTATATGAGTTTCCCTTTTATTACTGGTTGTAAATTGAACATTAAAAAGTATATAAAAAACTTAAAAGTGTTGAAAATATATTTAAGGTCACATGAATACTGCATTTCTTTAGGTATTTTCTAAAAAATAAATTAATTTTGCGTGTTATTGAACATGGCTAGGTTCAACCCTAAAAAGCGACGTGCATCAAGACCAAAAAAGGTGAAATCGAACAAGAATCGATATAAACTTAAAACAATGAAAGATTTGATCTACAATGTTTCCAGGTACGTAATAAACTCATAACAAACTTAGGAGATATATATGTGGCATGTATATTATTTACTAAAGACATAGTAGCTCTATACTTGTTGGAGTTGGTAAAGAACAATATCATACATTTAAATTCACAACCGTGCGTTTTGGTTTGAAATACGGCTTCCTTAAATAATTACTAATCAATATCAACACACATGCTGCAAATAATTTTAATCACGGGAATGTCCGTATGGAAGAGAATACAATTTAATTAATTTAAATTTGTTGAAAAATGACACTTGGACATTAAAATAAAATTGAACCCAGGATCTTTGTGCGTCTTTATTCTAGCACGGAGCTATCCAGGATTGGTCCCACGCTCATGATCTCATATCCACTTGCACTGACGATATAAAAGTGTAGTCAGTTTAGTCAGTGAAGACTATAATTTATGTAAATATTATAGTATAGGCCTTTATTAAAGGTACAGTTGTATATCACATTATTTGACGTATGAATAAGTGAACCCATTTTTAGTAACTTTTCTAATTGCCAAATTGTCTTCCTATTAAAATCAGGGTCTAAATCATACATTCAACTTATCCACTAAGAATCTTAGTTTGAATCACAGCTATCGCTCGGAACCCACTGTTG
The DNA here is from genome assembly GCA_033556935.1 of Timema podura. Taxonomy (NCBI): domain Eukaryota; kingdom Metazoa; phylum Arthropoda; class Insecta; order Phasmatodea; family Timematidae; genus Timema; species Timema podura. The sequence continues at coordinate 51,218,440 of JAVRXN010000004.1, read as the reverse complement.
TTTGTTGTTCTGGGGCCTTACTACCAGAGGTTCATAATATTATATTGTTTTATGTCCTGGGCCTTGTTACCAGGGGTTCATAATATTCTATTTTATGTCCCAGGGCCTTGTTACCACTGGTTCATAATATTATATTGTTTTATGTCCTGGGGCCTTGTTACCAGTGGTTCATAATATTCTATATGTCCCAGGGCCTTGTTACCACTGGTTCATAATATTATATTGTTTTATGTCCTGGGGCCTTGTTACCAGGGGTTCATAATATTCTATTTTATGTCCCAGGGCCTTGTTACCACTGGTTCATAATATTATATTGTTTTATGTCCTGGGGCCTTGTTACCAGTGGTTCATAATATTCTATATGTCCCAGGGCCTTGTTACCACTGGTTCATAATATTATATTGTTTTATGTCCTGGGGCCTTGTTACCAGTGGTTCATAATATTCTATATGTCCCAGGGTCTTGATACCACTGGTTCATAATATTCTATTGTTTTACGTCCCGGGTTCTGGCTACCAGTGGTTCATAATATTCTATTGTTTTACGTCCCGGGTTCTGGCTATCAGTGGTTCATAATATTCTATTTTATGTCCCGGGGCCTTGTCATCACTGGTTCGTAATATTATTCTATGTCCCGGGGCCTTGTTACCACTGGTTCATAATCTTCTATTGTTTTATGTCCTGGGGCCTGGCTACCACTGGTTCATAATCTGCTATTGTGTGATGTCCTGGGGCCTGGTTACCAGTGGTTCATAATATTCTATTGTTTTATGTCTCGGGGCCTGGTTACCAGTGGTACATGATATGCTATTGTTTGATATCCCTGTGCCTGGTTACCAGTTACTCATAATCCGATATTTTTAGATACTACAGGAGCCACGCTAACAGGGGGAGCTGAATTGTATTCACTCGGAATGGCTTCCATGCTGATAGTTTTGTAAAAATCTGATTTTGTGAAAATCCTTAGTTGTATCCACCTGAATTGTATCCATTCAGACAGTTTTGTAATAAACTGCTTTTGTGAAAATCCTGAATTATATCCACAAAAACCGGAATGGTATCCATTCAGACAGCTTTGTAATAAACTGCTTTTGTGAAAATCCTGAATTGTATCCATCTGAATTATATCCACAAAAACCTGAATTGTATCCACTCTGAATGCTATCCATTTAGACAATTTTGAAATAAACACCTTTAAGAAAAAACCTGGATCATATCCACAAATGGCTGACTTGTGGTTTAACAGAAGGAATGTTTAACGTAAAAGCTTCGTCACACTACTAGTAGAGGGCAGCAGGATGGAATCTTAACTTAATACTTGTATAATAGAGTGCAACCAAAACATTATGTTAAAATTCAGATGGACATCTTGAGGTTTTGCATATCTCTCTTCCAAGTAGTACTATTTATTATCACCTCACTAGAGGTACGCTACTGTAGCTGTGGCAGTCACCACACCGACCCCTCTCACCCTTTTATACCTCACCCTTCCAGAGTGTCCTTACATTCCACAGTTAATCCTCTAATCCTTTCAACTTTGTTGCTTGCTACAAAACAAAAGACAAGCTGTCAATGATGTATTCCTCAAGGAGTGATGCTGAGTTTTGAGTTGCAATCTAGGTGTTTTATTGAATTATGTCCAAAGTCAAAGGACAAGGACTTGAATCCCTGTCAAAGTATAATTTTTCTTTGTTACCTTAATAAATCATTGTTTACAGTCAATTGTAACATTTTTATTTAGTTTATCTATTACTGTAGGAATATATAAAAATATATTTTCTTTCCTATATTTAAAAAAAAAATTCTTTTTTTTTTTTAGTGACATAGTTTTTACAGTCGCTACTTGCGCAAACTATTTAAATACATGGTATAAGGAGGCTTGAATTAAAATAAGTGCACCACAATTTGTTTGTAAAGATGTTAGAAAAACTAAAGCAAAAACCACACTTTGTTCTAGATGATAGGCTCTTTAAAAAATGGAAATATCTTTAAAAAAATTTAATGAGTCAGAAAAAGATGGCCAAAGTTGTTGAAAAATTGTCATTATTTAAATGTTATTTCAATTAAATATTATGAACACACTTGACGCCTACTTTACTTTACAAATAGGCCCTTCTGTTAACCTTTTCTAAACACCATACTAACAAGAACATTGTTTTCTAAGATCTAAAGAAATATCTGAATTAAATAAAACTCGATATACCATGTTTACATTTAAAATCATTAATTTATTTATATAATATGATTATAAACCATCTAGAACTAAGTTTTTCTTTTTTATTGTTTCATTCAGCACACAGGTTATTAACGGCTTAATCTGATTGGGTAGAGATGAGGAAGGTAGCTAAGAGGAAGTTAACCCACATTTGCGTGGAGTGAAGATGGGAAAACCATAGTGATATTTCATTTGTGGAAAACCATTAAATGTATGTGTGTGTGTGTATATATATATATATATATATAATAATGTGTGTGTATGGGTATATATATATATATATATATATATACCCATACACACACATTATTTATATATATATATATATATATATATATACACACACAAACTGTGGAATGTAAGGACACTCTGGAAGGGTGAGGTATAAAAGGGTGAGAGGGGTCGGTGTGGTGACTGCCACAGCTACAGTAGCGTACCTCTAGTGAGGTGATAATAAATAGTACTACTTGGAAGAGAGATATGCAAAACCTCAAGATGTCCATCTGAATTTTAACATAATGTTTTGGTTGCACTCTATTATACAAGTATTAAGTTATATATATATAAATAATGTGTGTGTATGGGTGTATATATATATATATATATCTTAATATATATAATTCTTCTGTACGTGTGTATGTCACTGAACTCCTCCTAAACGGCTGGACCGATTTTAATGAAATTTTTTGTGTGTGTTTGAGTGGGTCCGTGGATGGTTTAGATTCACAATTGGACCCGGTAGGTGGCGCTGCAATCGGGTTCTAGGCTTTTTTTTTTAGTTTTTAGGGAATTTTTTTGGGGGGATTTTTTTTTTAGATTTTTTGCATATCAGAACAGGTAACCTCAAAATTTCACCCTCCCACAACCACCCCAATATTTATAATAATGAATATAATATTAATAATTGACCGTTAAAAAAATCATAAGTTCATCAATAATTGACCGTTAAAACCTTCTGAAAAGTTCATGAATAAGTGAACTTCTGAGAATAATTCAGTTATGTTTGTTTTTCGATACACCTGATATTTGTGGAGTTGTGGGCGAAATGCCAAAAATGAAAAGATGTTGTCTTGACAAACAATGAATTTGTAATATTTGTGTTACTCACTAATTGGAGTTCATTGTGAATTTGTAATTGTGATGATCACATAGTATTTGTTCTATTATCGAAATCAATTATGCCACCCAAACGAAAAGCCAACGTTCGGGCAGGACAACGTCTGGCGGGTCCGCTAGTATATATATATATATATATATATATATATATATATATATATATATATATATATATATACCCATACACACACATTATTATATATATATATATATATATACACACACACACACACACATTCAACGGGAAAACCATCTTCAGTCCATGCAGACGAGATTAGAACCTCTACCTCCCTATCAAAGCCAAACAAACCAATGGCTAGAACACCACTGCGGTTAACTACGCTTTTTAAACAAATATTTACTTTCTCTCGACACCTTGGAGTGAGAATATTGTGATCCTCAAAAATTTGAAATTGAGATTTTGATAAATGTTGACTTTTCCTGACCCTCTGAAACAAAAAAAAGGGGTTTTCGCAATGCCTTCTGTCTGACTGTCTGTACCTTGGCTTGGGCTAGAGCCAAACCATTTTACTGATTGGGCTTAAACTTTTTATATGGGGTTTTAAGAAGGTCCCCTCAAGGTGTTTTTTGGAATTAGATATCTAACCCTAAATTTAAGGATAGTTTATTGAAAGACGAAAAGAGAATAAATCTCTTTTCTCGAAACTCGCTCTAATGATTTTGATTAAATTTTATATCTGAACACTGTTTATCATAAACACTATGGAAATTTTAATTTTCTCGTGAACATAACTTTGAGGGTACTTTACATAGAGGAAATTTTCATAATTTTTCCGCAACTATTTGAGATACGTAATCACTTATCATTTTAAAGTTATTAAAGAAAAAAATATATTTATTTGAAATATATTTTTATAAAACCAATAAGTTCTGAGATATAAACACATATATATACTTTTTAATACAGGCCTTTGAAAATTAATTTGTTTCTTATACTCTTTGGTTTCTCTTTCCTCACTTTTTGAGAACAGTGTTCCCAGTTCCTAATGCCATAGAGAAAGTAACAGTGTATATTATTTCATCTATGATTTTTGGTGTAATGTTTTACATAGTACCTACTATTTTGTTTCGCGAATCTTAAGAGTTTTTACTAAATATCTATTTCAAGATAAGAGCTAGAGAAATTCTGTGTTATTACTAAAATACAAAATTTCCTTTACCTCTCTGGTTTGTGGACCTATAATCTTTGACACACTTTCATTATTATTATTATTATTATTTTTTGTTGTTATTGTTGGAGTTAACCAACGACACAACTAGAGGTTATGTAACATCGTTAAAATTATTTCACTCATGTTAATATCTACAACAAGATTCATAAATTCTCTACCCTTTTTTTTTTAACAGCCTTTATAATATACATGTGTGTCATTTTTTTTTTAATGGAGCCTTAAACGAAAATAATGTGATATTGTCAGGGGATCGAAATAATAGCTTTGACACACATACCCGCCCTCCCCTAAAGTAAATTTCTGGATGCGCCACTGAATCTTAATATCTTCAAAATTAATCCTGCTATAGGTATGAAAAGGTCTTGTTCGTCTATAAAACATGAATAAAACTATTTAGAGAAAGCATTTTCATCTCTTCTTACAAAATCGTTACTATACAAATAGGCTTTATCCAATCAAATTATTTATAAGCTAAACAGAATCAAGCCTACCCTCTAAAAAAAACTTTTAACATAGATCATGCAAATACATCACAGAGAACATTTTCAATAACTAAAGTTTGGAGGTGACAGACAATTAGTGTCAAGTCAAGGGTTTTACCTAAACTGGCTATAAAAGTGTTGAGGAAAGGGGGAGTAGCGGGGCTTACAAAAAAGATACTAAAAACGGGTTGGGGAGGAGAGGGAGAGGTGCGTCCAATGACAGACCCAGCTAGCAGAAAACTACTGAACTCTAGCTTTAATTTATTCAAATCTATTGAGAAATGAGACACTTTTGATGAATTCTTGCAAGAATTTTATTAGTGTGAATTGGCAGCACTGCTTTGCTCATGTCCTATGCTCAGTGAGCTCTAATGATGGGAAGAATCGAGTAAAAGTAGTCAACTACACTTTTTGTATCGTAATCGGCTGTACTCGATTCTTCCAGAAATACTCAAAAGTAGTTGAGCCCTCTTCTTCTTTTAGTTGCTCCTTTTCTTTATCTTCAGATATAATACGCAATATTAATTGGTACCTATTATGTTTAACGTGTTATTTTAATACAAAATCTTTTTTCCCAAACAGTTCATTTTTCAGTCATACTCTTATCAGTGCAAGATTTAGAACAACATTCAATCCCCATTTGAAATTTTATCAATAATACATCTTTGATCATATTGGGAATGGAACTCGGGACACCTAGCCTGGTTGGCACACACACTACCAACTATGGTAAAGTGTTGAATTAATGCTAAATGATTTGTTAAAGATTCGAGCCCCAACCTGAATACTAACGATGACTGTTTAGTGAGTGTAATAATCCTTAGACCGATCAACCCCCTAGTGAGGCTAACAGGTTTCTTCAGTCGAAAGTAAATAAATGGTATGGTAGTGTATTTATTGTGGCTGCACATAAAATATACTTTGAAACATATAATATTGTCTCGGTAATTGCGACACAATCCAGTCTATTGAACTATACAAACAAAGAAGTATATTATTAATTTTGATGTGAATGATAAGAGCTGACATAACTCTTCAGTGTTCAACGTCACAACTTTCTAAGAGTGACACGCTCTTCAAGACCAAGTATGGTGCAAATCAAGATAAACATTCTGAAACTTAAAAACGCCACCATACATAAATTGAAATTTTTCACAAATAAAACTTGAACTATTCTTTTAATATCTAAAACATAATATAGGTACTCATTTAAAATCAAAATAAAAAAGTTTCTTACAAGACAACTTTTTCATGTTTTCTTATAAACATTTTAAGGGCCAATGTTTCAATGTCAGGTTAAAGTACCTAGTTAACTAAGTTGAGGTTTAATATAACCTCGAGTTAAAACTTCAGGTTAACATAGTTTACTGTTTGAATGGCTTTTTAAGTTGAGGTTAGTTGACTTGGAGTTGATTAGTTGAATGCAGAGGTTGGTAGTATATTTTTACTCAAATGTCACTTGCACAAAAATATTTTTAGTGGAAATGGGATTAAATGAATGCTGAAATGCGTTAATAATCATTATCTAATTTATTTTTAAATACATTTGCGAGTTTTTTTGCATGTTTGACACATTTTACTTATATATTATAGACTAATATTTTACTAATATTCCCTCCAAAAACTATTACATTACTTTTAAATCTTTATGAAAAACATTGACAATTCTCTCCAATAAATATTACACTAATACGGTAAGTAGAGTAAAACTATTACAGAAAAAAGGGAAATATTTTACAATACAGAGCATAGGTGTGACAATTAGTTATAAGAAGGTCTTACATAGTCACAAAGGTTTTAGTTTTTAAACACTAGGCTACCACATATGTGTGTGAATAATTTTTTCTCACGAATAGGTTCATGTTTCAAGTGAAACTTTAATAATTGTAGGGTAAGGGACTTGATACAAATATGCCTAGACCTTATGAATTGCTCGAAAAAGGAATTAAATATGCAAGTAAAAGTTGTTTTTCCACATAACTATGCAATAGGTATTTAAATAAATAAAGCATTCTAAAGGTTCACTTTTCAATTGATATGACTGGCTGCCTAAATGTAGGCTAGGCCTAATTATATTCCTTTGCCCAAACTATTCAATCACAAAGAATCTTGTCTTAATACTTGATTTAATACTAACGATCACCATAAGTCTATATATTTTTCATTTATTCGTTTTATAACTTCAATAGATAGGCTCTCATTAGTTATCTTTCAAAACTATCTCCAATAATCTCTAACAAATTAGTGGCAATAGTTCTTCGTAAGTCTCGTTTTTTTAAATCTAGCTCAACAAATTCTTTAAAATAATTATTAGTTCTTATTCAAAATCTAGGATTTTTACAATAGTTAAAACACTCTAGCATATCATAAATATCTGAATCAAATAGCACCATTAAACTTTATCTTAACGAAATACAACAACACATATTGGAACGTTTTTAAGTCAGCTGACAGAGTGGTGGCCATGTTGTTCTCTACGGTAATTAACTTGAGGTTTACTCACTAACCTCTACACCTTCTTCGAGTTTGTGAAACCTGAAGTTTAAACTCATGTTATGTGATAACCTAACATTGAAACAGTTAATAAACATCTTAAGCTGATGTTATAATTTAACCTCGACAAAACCTGACATTGAAACAGTGGCCTAAGAGGTATGAAAGTTATTCAATTTGTTCCAAATCTCATTAAGAATTTGCATGCGATATTCACCACAATAATTACAACCACCATAAAATTACTGTATTTCCCACACTAGTGGGAATATACTTATGGCGTGATATTTATATGTAGACTTTTAAAGCTGAAAGACAAGATTAATTTTCGAAATTTGGGGAAAAAAAGTGGTTTAAGAATCAGTTTTTTAGTATATATTGCTTTCACTAGATGCATCAGTGAATGTTGTATAATAAATAATGGGTGCTTATTTCGTATAAATAATTGTGTTCATTTTTAAGCTACATAATTGCAACTCCACTGGTTTGAAAAAGGATAGCATTAACGGACAAACCATTGAGATAGAAATAGACGTAAGTGTCAATAAACGCATCTACTGCAATTTAAGAGTTGAGACGCCCTACTGGTATTTATTATTTGGTCCATAAATTTATAAAGGTATTGTACATATTGTAACGTGGGGCTCGTCGCCGTGCGAACCACGAGTTCTTTTTAAGGATATTGGGATATGTTGCAGGATAAATACTAAAATACTCACAGACACCCAAGGGTTTAATTATTTAAAAGAAAAAATCACACAAAGAAAACATTCACAGAATTCCATATCCAGATAAACAATCACAATATCCGTCGGCAAGGTATAGTCTCTAATTAAACAAATGAAATCCAATACATAGATAAGCTGAATCAATAGCTACATGTCTCGTACATCATTATGATATTTAGATGATTAGTAACCATTCCTTCACCGAATTAATACTGAGTATATTAAAATTCGCATTAAAATAGTAAGAGTAATCACATGTCTATCAAGTGTTACAAGAAAAGAATAGAAGGTTCTCTCTTTTCAGCATGTAAAAGAGTGCAGCTCGAAATTTTCCACACAGCCATCCAATACAATTGATCATCGGCGTTTGATCCTGTTAGGTAGTTATAGAGCCTATTTTTCATTCTAGCTTAAATAATAGTTTGACCATGGCTAATTGTCTAGAATTAACATCTACAACGATGATGAAGCCAGATTTTAAAATCTAACCATAAAATATATTGATAAATGATCACATCCATCACTAACATTTTGATGAGTATGAAGAGGAAAGTACCCAATGCACTTGTATAGTTCAAACATTAACCTGTGGATGAAATGCGAGTTTAGTTCAGTGGTTTCCAACCTTTTGCCAGGTTTGACATCACTTTTTGCCTTTGAGGCCATCTCGACACCTTGATAGTCTACAAGTATTAATATCCTGATTTTTAAATTTTAGACCCGCCTCGGTGGCGTAGTTGGCTAACGCGCTAGTCATGTTGAGTTCGACCGCCTAGGACGGGGAGATCGAGGTTCGAAATCTTGGTCGGTGAACTGGGGGTGGTTTTCCTAAATTGTTTTCCACTCTCCTTCCACGCAAATGCGGGTTCACTTCCTCTAAAATTCAACCCTAAAATATAAACCTATGTCACCTTCTTATCATGCAGTTTATGTAAAATTGTGAATTCCTGTGAGATTTCTGAAGCTCTTAATATTTTTTACTAATTTTTTTGAACAAAACATGGATAAACACTTGTAAAAGTCACAATGTAATGATAGTGTAATTTTCTATACCGGTACTTCACATCTTATCAGACGTCGGGATATCCACCTACTTAGCACCACTCTTACTACCCGTTGGGTTGTACGTTTATGTACTGATTACTCTATGTTCTTAAATCTAGTACAGACACAACAACTAGCCCCTAGCCATTAATTCATCGCTATGAAAGGGTAAGCTCACATTTCACAAATGATAAATTTTTCATCCATGACGAGAATCAAATCCGGGACCCTTAGCTCAGCGGGCAGGCAAGCTACCGACTGAACTAAGGCGCTGGACTCCACCTGACTAATTGTGAAGGTCAAATGAAGGTATATTTTAGAAAATGTATCAGCATTTGCATAAAGGTAAAGACACGGTGCTAAAAAATCTACTAAATTGGTATTTTTTATCCTTAGCTTTTCACTCCCCGTTTGAGCTATACGCAGGATAAGGAATTAGAAAGGTATAATTTAAGGAAATATGCACTCATTTGCGTGGAGAAATGGTGAATAAGCTTTTAGGGGGAAAATACCTCTGTACGTATTACCGGGATTCTAACCCCAATCTCCTCAAAACCGGCAATCAAGTACAATGGGATATTGGTACATTGAACCACGTGACCACAAATCTGGGTATTTATCTTGTTATTTTCCATTTACAATTTTGTTGTCGAACATGTTGCTTGCAATGTATTAACTTTTTGGTCAATTGGTTCATTGAATCCATCTTGACTTTTGTATACCAGTAGGTCCTCTCATGTCAAACAGTTGTAAATCTTATCACATTGTCCTAAACATATCGATCAAGTGACACACTCAATTTTTGAAATATGTTTTATTAATTTGACCAACCAGTTATCTGTCGATCACTTTGCCTTCTTATGTACAAGCGTGTCGGCCAGTTTGTAAGGTGCCCATCATGAGCTCTGTTAACTATAATAATAATAATAATAATAATAACGGTGACCTGGTGGTCTAGGGGTAGGGCGTCGGACCTCTGTGCTGAGGGTCCGGGGTTCAATCCTCGGTCCCAGCACAGATTTATCTGATTGCCAAACCCTTCCTTCACCTCTGACAAGACATGTATTAATCACAACTTGTGAATGTGTGGAATGCCAGGCCTCCACCATGGTTCGGATTCCACGTTAAACTGTAGGTCTTCCATTTCATCTCACAATCGCCCTACCTTTACACATTAGCGTAAGTGCATACAACCCGATTGGTTAGTAAGACGTGATGATGATGATAATAATAATGAAAATTGATACTTTTTTTACTACCAATAAAAAACTCTAAAACCTGCTCTGGTGCTAACATGGTCTCTAAAGCGTCACTCTCATCATAGACTAGACCGTTAAAGACAGGGAGATCAGGGCTCAATCTCGGTCGGGTGTACTGAAGGTAGTTTTATTATAATTTGTTTCCTACTCTCTCTACACAAAGGTGAGTGCACTTCCTCTAAATTCAGCTTTTCTAATCCCTAACTAATTAGTGTTATTAGTACATGTGAGTACACCCTGAACGGATAGTAAGACTTGGTGCTAAAAGAATAATAAAAGAACCCTTAAACTTTTACCACTCAAAATTTATTAATAAGCAATTTAATGAAATAATTTTTTTTCTTCTAAGAACACATTTTGTAAATATAAACCTAATAGTATTCGGTATAATAAATACTTGCGACACATGTAAAAAGTTCATTATTTTAAATTATTAATATGCTATGAATCTTAGTAGCCAGGATTCAAACTCAAGCCACAGCTCCCAGGTGGGCTATGCAGTGACCATTCATTTTCTAAATTACTAAATAACAGTGAAGTTCCTTAGCAGAAAAAAAAGAGGTAGTGCTATGACAACACTGTTGTGAACAAAGAGCTGGCAATCCCAGCTAACTTTCCCACTCCACCTGCCCATTCCCCCACCCCTTCACAACATAACCATATTAAAAATTCCCTGTCAAAATGTTAAAGCATATTCATTCTAGGAGAAGCTTGTTGGACGAATCACCTTAACACTAAAACAAAATTTAGAGATTTGGTTTTTATCTCTCTACATGTCATTAAAAGGCATGGCCTAGATGTCGTTCCAAAATAATATTTTGTACTGGGTTGGTTTTTGTAGCACATATGCAGTGTCACAAATAACACCTAAGGCTAACTTATATTAAGGTTTATGTTTAGTAGCTGCTACCATTTTTAAAAAAAGTGGCCTATGTAATAGCCATAAAAATCATATTCACAAGGGAAAACTGCCAGTGAAAACCTTGGAAATGCGGAAAATTTTGTAATAGAAGTTTTGTAACCAGCCTGTATTTATATAAGTTAAGCTAACTTTTGTTTTAGTAAACACACACACACACACATACACTGACATAAGTATAGTATGATATATGTTGATGATTAGCCTAAAGTTTATTTTACATATAAAGTCCAACACCTTAGCTCAGTCGGTATTATGTCTGTCACTGAGCTAAGAGTTCCGGGTTCGATTCCTGGCATGGCCAAAAAATTTATCATTGATCAACTGTGGGTTTAGCCTTTCACAGTGATGAGATAACAGCCGGGGACTGGATGTTGAGCCTGTCCTAATCCTAAGTTATATTATAAGGCATATGACAGGCCTAGCCAGCCGGTAGTGGGGAATATATGGCTTGAATAAAAAAACTGACCCAGGCCACAGGCTGGAAACAGTAATGGATGTAAGGTAACATATTTTGATATATTTTTTTAACATCTTATAAATCTCAGTATGAATTCTAGTCTGGGAAATTTGGATTTTTGAATCGGAGAAAAGTCGAGGAATTTTTTTATTTTTATTTTTTGGCCACCCTGAAATTCTACATGGGAATGTTATGGGCTTAAGGTGGGGTGCTAGTAAGCGCGCGTTTAGTGCATTAATTTTGCAGTTTTTATAGCATAAACATTTTTTGATCAAAATAAATCAAATATTTCTTCTATAGAAACATATAGTTTAGTTTTCTGCACATGCTAATCTCAACAGATCTTGAATATCTGGCATGAGCATAGCGGCATTTGGTGACAAACTTGTTAAATAAAGAGAAAAAGTTGGCATTAAATTTCAGGACACCTTTGACAGATATTCAAGAACTGTTGAGATTAGCATGTGCAGAAAACTAAACTATATGTTTCTATAGAAGAAATATTTGATTTATTTTGGCCAAAAAATATTTATGCTATAAAAACTTCAAAAATACTGCCCTAAACTCACGTTCACTACCACCCAACCTTAACTCAACAAGACTGAGGTGTGAAGTGTGCAAATAAATATATGTTACAAATGAAATACAATGAAAACACTTTATCACCTCTGGCGATGGTGTGTTAAGTACAGTACATGGGTAATGCCCTGCACTCTGATTGGCAAGTTCTTCACCTATAAAATGGAAAATAGATGTGTTTCCACACCCTTGTTTGATGATGTTTCTTTCTGCGTGTTACAGGAGTAACTTCGCACGGTTTGAGCTGTGAGGTCTGTAAGTGTAAAGTGCACAAGAGGTGCGCTGTGAAAGCAATAAGCAACTGTAAGTGGACCACATTATCCAGCGTCGGCAAGGATATAATTGAGGATGAACATGGGGTTAGTCTATTTCATCTTCTTTTCTAAAGTACAAGTCATTCTGCGACACTTCTATAACATGTTTGGTGGCTGCATTGTCTAAGGTGTCTCTGGACTGCCAATGACAGGGAGATCAAGGTTCAAGTCCTGGCCGGGTGTACTGAATGTACTATTTACTAAATGGTTATTCATTCTACCACCAAACAAATGCGGTTACATTTCCTATAAATTCAACCTTCCTCCTACCTAACACATTAGCATAATTAATAGATTATGAAAATGATGTGGAAACACTGTAATGTAATGATAGGAATGTAGAATTAAATATATCCAACCATATGAAATAATAAGAGGGTTAATCCAACATTAAATTTAGAAATTTGTAATATAATTTATATCAAAGGGTTGATTTCTAATAGAATGGGGTGAAAAGCATGATAACATTAAAAAGGGTTATTCCGATTGTGTTACAGAACATTACTATGCCACACCAGTGGATGGAGGGGAATCTACCAGTGTCGGCGAAATGCGTTGTCTGTGATAAAACTTGTGGATCAGTCCTGAGGTCAGTATCATCAAATCTCTGGTCTTACAACTTCATTCTTGCCGGGCGGGCTTCATTGGAAGCAATAATGTTCATTTATACATTCCATAGTAACTAGTAAAATATTCTAGTTGTGAAATAATCTGGCTGTAAAATTGTAAAAGAATTTAGTTGCTAATATTATTTTACCTGTTACTACACATTAATTATGCTCTTGAAATAGCGATAAAGAAGTAAAAAGAATTCAAATTTTGTATATTAATATTACAAAAATAAAAAAAGTAACATAAAACAATAAGACTACCATTATATTTTTGTACTAAAATTTTTAAACCTTTTAATCTTATTTCAAAGTTACTTATATAATTTATAATGTGATATTTCGAGTTTTGGGTTCCATTTCATGTGAGAAAACAACTGATGACATACTTGCTGCCAACATTGCACATTTTTGGTGTGCAGATTCAACTTTTTTTTTAGCACCACATTTTAACACCTGTTTAGGTTATATGCACATGTACTGATTACGCTAATGAGTAATGAGCTATGAGCTAGGGATGAGGAAGGTCTAATTTAGAGGAAGTGTATTCACAATTGTATTTAGGAAGAGTGGTAAATCATTTTGGAAAAAAAATAATTTTTTTTTCTAAAAAAAATCTATAAGATATAGCCATTGTACTTCTGGAAAGGCAGGAACTGACAGAATTGTGTTGTTACAGGCTGCAGGACTGGCGGTGCCTGTGGTGTCGAGCTACGGTCCACACGGCATGTAGGCCCAGTCATCCTGTCAGCTGCCCCCTTGGCCCCAGTCGGGTCAGCGTCGTCCCCCCCACTTCCTTACACAGCGTCGGTGAGTTCTCAGTCGCGAAACCCTCCCTCCCCCTCGCCACCTCCCCCCTACTCCAACAATGTTTCATCTATATATATAGTATAGTAGACTTTGACTCGAGGGCCAGCTTTCAAATACTAGCCGACCTCATAGATATTTGCCCAAATTTCAGTATTCCATATCTTCTCCAGGGAAGTTCTGATTTATTCCCTCAAAATGTATCCGTCTCGTCTTGTTCCTTTAGTTGAAATAGAAGTCCCTCATAACTGACTCATATTGTTTTATTATTTCGAGAAATTAAACAAACACTTTCATGAATGCATGGTCCCAAATTTAAATTAAACTTGAAATATGTAAAAAAATATTTATAAATATTTATTTAGTTTTGAAACCATCCAACACCTTAGCTCAGTCAATATCATGTTTTTCTACCGAGTTAAGGGTCCTTGGTTCAATTCAATTTCTCATTGGTGAAATGTGGGTTTACACTTCCATAGTGATAAATTGCCATGCCGGGATTCAGCTCGCAATACATATAGAAATGGATTTTGTTGTCATTTATTGAACCTCGCTTCTCCTCTACATAATGGCAATATCACCATTAAAGTAATAAATTATTTACAATGCATAATGACTGGTTATTTTCCCTAGTAACCATATTAGTGGTTAATGTGATTAAATACATGCAATTTATTATTTTAACCTGTTATTTTACATAACAACAAACCTATTTACTGAAGTGATAAATTATAATATTTTGAAGGTTAGGTTAGTTAGGTAGGTTAGGCTAGGTTCTAGCTTAGACAGATTCCATATCAAGATAAAACCACATGGCACATATCCACACTCAATAAAAGTTGGACCTTAATTGACAAGCACAACAGACTCAGACAGGTTCAAACTTGCACAAACTTGAGATTGATCACTTTAACCACGAGAGTGCTGGTTATTATATATAGCAACATGTTGAATGTGAATTATTTGACTACAACAAGAAAAATTTATCACATTCACCAGAACTGTTTGATTATTATACCCAGTGATTATATATATTAACATGATTTATCGAATTAACAGTAACAGCTACATTAAATGTCATGGTGTTTGAGCTATACTAATAAAAACTTAAGAAGCATGGAGACTGTCATCTCAGTAACCCATGCGTTAACTAACGAGTTCAAGTTTGGTACTCACGTGACAGACTATTTATTCTATGTCGTACACGACGCTTGAGTACCATGCCTGTGCATGGTGTTTGAACCACGTCTATGTTGTTCTCTGGATCTTAGGAGAGATAACCTCTCTCTGAAAACTATATCGGTATCCCACTTGAATAGTGTTGGCTTCCCCTTAATTGCTATGTTCTCTTGATCAATTAGTGAGGAGCGAATCCTTCAGGTAGAAATAATTGGCAACTCTACACTCTAAAGGAGGCTTGCTCAATATTGGATATGGTATGTGCAGATAGGAATCAATTACTTGGTTTACTGACTACTAGTTCAGCAGGACTTCATCGATCACATTACACAACTTAACCAGATCTATTAAAAGATGAAATGCAACTAAGCAGAAAGCGTTTACAAGGCTACTTTCATTTAAAAGTTAAATTATTCAAAAGTTAGTTGAAAATTTAATTTTAAATCATACTCGATCAAATCCAAATCTAGAATTTATTTGGATTTAAAATTTGAATCTTTCAACTACCAAGACCCGGAATTTTGAATCTTATATACATTTTAGCTAGATTTGGATTCTAAACTTTAAACCTTTGTACAGGCTTATCAATAATATGTTAAGACTAAAACTTATATAATAATCTCATATTTATAATCTGAAAGTATATACACTTAATCATATTTTTTAATCTCAAATATGATAACTATTCAAATGCTCACATCTCTTTTAATATTCTTACATATGTAAACAAAGGAAAATTGGCGCCAAACAACTGTATTAAATTAAACATTGAAAGGAGGGTAGAAGGCCAAGGCCTACACACCACAACTAAAACACAACAAAACACATAATTTATGTAATTTTCAGGGTACATCAGTCCACTTCTTCAACAAAAAAAAAAGTAAAACACAGTCTTTACATAGTAATTTACATAGTAAACTTTAACACTAAGTTGTACTTGACACAATCTTGCACCAAACTATTTCCATTTGTTTTACACCAAACCGACAAAGAAATTCCCTTTCTAAACTTTCTTTATTCCTGCCTCCTTAACTCACACTAACCAAACATTTAACAAACAACATCCAGACAAGTTGAGAGAAGAGTAAACAAGTTGTCCATTGCCACTCATATAGTGGAATACATAAATAGACGTAACAAGAAGCTAAAAATGCCAAGCGTATAAAGCTGTTAAGCTCAAACAGAACTCGAGTATCTATTAAAAGTTAGGCTAAAAAAATGTGAGCCATGGGGATCCCTAGTTCCAAATAGTAGACAAACAATACTATCATAAGCTAGTGGTAGAGATGACTTTGAGATAGTCACCCAAGTAGATATGGTATTGTTTGGTTTGGTTTCAGGCAGTGATGAGGCGTGGGAGGCAGTGAGGCCGCAGGGCTGCTCCCCTCTTCTTGTGTTCGTTAATTCTAAGTCTGGCGACAATCAGGGCGTCAAGTTCCTACGTCGCTTCAAGCAGCTGCTCAACCCGGCGCAAGTGTTTGATCTCATCAGCACCGGACCAGGGCTCGGGTAGGTTATTATGTGTGACTAGCTCAGTGCTGACAGTTAGCTCATTCTGAGCTCATTTTTGAACTAGTAAATTGCCAGGGACGTAATAATGATGATATAAATAAAATTAGTGAATGAAATACATGTTTATGGCATTTGATATTATATTTTTTTGTTTTATTTTATGTGTGGCCCACAGAAAAGTAAAGTTAGTCAAAGTGACCCACAGAACGATTTGGGTTGGCCAGGCCTGGTGCAAATGGTAATTTGATTAGGTTTGTGCCAAGTCTAATTTTTTATTCAAAGTAAAGCAGAATTGAATATATTGAATATTCTCGATGTCGAATTGAAGTTCATGTTATGTATTATTGTTTTAATATTGTGTTTTATTATTTTTTGCATATAATTTTAGCCAAAATAAAATTTACTAAATTCTTTATCAGAAAAAGTGTTATTTCAGCCTAAATTAATCTTATAAATCAAGTTATCATCCTAATATGCATTTCAATAACTACGGATTGTTGTCATTTGAACATCAACTGGAATGAACATAACCACATAGAATGACAAAAATTGAACATAAAATATGTGTATATTAAATGACAACATGTTTATTGTTGAAACTTCATAATAATAATTATCAAAGTTGAAATTATCTTTTTGAAGCAAAAATATTTTAAATCAAAGTTTTTTTTCCAAGCTTTGCTTTTAATCGGGAATCTTGTACACAATAAAAAATATTTAGTAAATTCACCAAAATATTTGTAGCAAATTTTTTTTAAACTCTGTATGAATATTGATGTTTTCCAGGTTGAGGCTGTTCCGACACTTCGATCCATTCCGTATTCTAGTTTGTAGTGGCGATGGTTCAGTGGGCTGGGTACTCTCGGAGATAGATCGACTGAATATGCATGTATGTACAGATTTACTTGATATACATGTATGTTAACTGGATATAATATATTAATGTACTGAATCTAGGCTATACAAATAGTTTCTAGAATACATTCTTTAGGGGTATGCGAATAGGATTATTTATCGAATTGAATATAAAAATTTCGAACGAATATTGAATAGTACAAATCGAATAGAATATTTTTCTTACATTTTTGATAAAAATAATTTAAATTAGTAAATTCCTATTGCAAATGTGGTTTTATATTTAAGTATGCGAAATGCAAAAAATTACTTCAAAACATTATTATTTGAGCTGGTATTAATAAAAAAAGACTGAATACAAAACAAAATTTCAGAAAATTGAGAGGAACTTTTGATCCAGTTTTTTAAATTTTATGATAAGTTTTTGGAAGTAATTTAAATTTAAAAATTGCATAGAGAATGTTTAACTGGGCAGTGTAGAGATTATATTTCTTTAAAGTAAAACTTTATTATTATTAGAAAGGGTAAAATAATGGGTTGATTAATAAACAAGGTCATATTTTGATTCTTTCATCGTTTCTATTATTTCAATGTTTAGTTCTCATTTTCTAATATGCAAGGCCTACTTTTGTTTGTGTGATGATTAGTACTCAACCCAAAGTTTGTTTGAATCCTAAACAATTCCACTGTCAGCTGAAAACCTTGGCAGCACTGAAAAGGCTTACTAGGTAAATTAGGAGTGAGATATTTCCTGTTGCTTTCCTCACTGAACTAGGAGGTACTGTAGCACATCAGTCTGCCAAGCCCACCAACTGACCCTACAAGCAACATCTTCACTCCATTCATCACAGGGACTGGCTTTATACTGAATGTTATTACTAGTCTCGCTCATACCTCTCCCACTTTCATACTATACAACAATAAATTTAGTAAAATAACACAACAGTAATGAATGATAAAATTAGTTCTTGATCCCTAGGCTTGACACACCCCTTCAATGTTATCTAGGCTTGACACCCCTTAAGTTCTCTAGCCTCGGGGATCTAGGTTGGACACCCCTTAAATACTATCTAGTCTTTACACCCCTTAAGTTCTCTAGCCTTGGGGATCTAGGTTGGACACCCCTTAAACGCTATCTAGTCTTTACACCCCTTAAA
Source organism: Timema podura (assembly GCA_033556935.1). Lineage (NCBI taxonomy): Eukaryota > Metazoa > Arthropoda > Insecta > Phasmatodea > Timematidae > Timema > Timema podura. The sequence continues at coordinate 51,199,520 of JAVRXN010000004.1, read as the reverse complement.
CGCTATCTAGTCTTTACACCCCTTAAATGTTATCTAGTCTTTACACCCCTTGAATATTATCTAGGTTTGAAACCCCCTTAAATGTTTTCACGGTTGGAAATCTTTTAAATGGTATCTAGGTTTGACACCACTTAAGTACTCTAAGCTTGGCTAGGTTTGACATCCCTTAAGTTCTTTAGGCTTGGGCCCTATCTAGGTTTGAAACCCCTTAAATGTTATCTAGGCTTGACACCCCTTACATTTTTTTAGGTTTGAAACGTTTTAAATGGTATCAAGGTTTGACACCCCTTAAATGTTCTCTCTAGAATTGACACCTCTTGTAATCTCTATTCTGTCTGGGTCGCCTCCACGTACACCAAGTTGTCCCGCCACTTTATCCAAATAAATTGAAATCTATACAGTCCTACGTTTGTGCTCATATGTGCCCGAAGCTCAGCGTTTGTGCTATTAAATTACTCAAATTATAAAGATTTTAATGTGGCAGGCCAACTTGATTTCAAGCTGGCCCACCAAATTTTATAAAAAAAATATCCTTTCTTAATTTTGATTAAGCCATTTCTTTGTGCTCGGTTTGTGCTCATCGTGCCCAAAGTTCAACCTTTGTGCCATAAAATTATGCCCATGGTAGCGAATTTAATGTGGCAGGCCAGCTTGATGTTCAAGTTGGCCCACCACATTTTTGAAATAAAAATTTTCTTTTGCCATTTGTTAGTGCTCTGTTTGTATACAAGTAACAACAGATTGACAGGTGCACTCAACTGGTTGACCTTGCAATATTCCTTCCTGCCTTCCCCTTTCGTTTTCACACACCATGAAATAAGGTAGAGTAGCTATTTCTATCCTTCTCTAAATGTTTCATTGCAAGCAATTTCACTAGTAGACCAAGAATGAGTCACTGTTTTGTCTCTCCACCAGCCTTTATAAAAAACTCTCCCCCTTCTTCCAACCCTTAGGCAGGCCACAACCTCTTGCTTTCTGCTAACACTGGTATTCCCCCCCTTCCCTCTTATTGAACAAAGGACAAGAGTATTTTTAACTCTGTGGGGTATTCCCTCCTTCCCTCTTATTGAACAAAGGACAAGAGTATTTGTAACTCTGTTGGGTATTCCCTCCTTCCCTCTTATTGAACAAAGGACAAGAGTATTTGTAACTCTGTTGGGTATTCCCTCCTTCCCTCTTATTGAACAAAGGACAAGAGTATTTGAAATTCTTGAGTCACCAGATTATCTGGCTACCTGCTTATCTCGCGGCGTATAGTAAACATACTGATCTTTATGGGACTTTTAAGAGATTCGGAGTTTTGAATTGACTGTTAATTATTTGAAATTATTTGAAATTTCGAAAACTCGCACATCCCTAACATTCTTTTCTTTTAGGAAAACACTATAGATTTAGAAAATACCTCGGTGCATGGACATTAACATTGGATCTTTGGTTATATAAACATATTATTTTACTTGTTACCAGACTCTTATTTCTTCTCATTCGTCAGTTTTCTACTCCAACAAAACTTTTGTAGTTAAAAATATAAATTTTTTTTATTGTAAATTGCACTCTAGTGAAACTATTTTGACTTTAGAATAGAGGTGACTAAATTTCCAATTTTATTGAGTTCAAATCGACATTTTTCTTGGGCATTAAATTGAAATTTGGCTTGGTTGAAAAAGTTAATTTAGTCAAATTGTGACTTCTGCTTTCACATTATAGGTTTGACACCTGGGGGACTGGGTGTCATGTCTGTTCTAGGATCAAGCTATTTTTTATGCAAAGTGCTGAAATAGCCAATTGGTTCAGAATGTGCGTTCTTTAACTTCTCAAATTAAATTAAATATAACACCTGTTTTTGATGAATTTTTTAAGTTTTAAGCCTGAGTCATACGAGGCTAGTTTAGGTTAGTTTAGTAAAAGCAGCCTTTACTAGCAAGACCCACTAGTGGCTAGAAACCCCATCACATGAGGATAGTTAAACTAGCGGCATAGTACAGTATTTTCTGGTTGGTTGTTGTGTTAAAATGTTGTCTGTGGGTGTGAGGCATAATGTTTTGAGAAGCATGTTTAATTCTATTAGCACAGTGCTTTTGCGGGTATGCACGAGTAGTTGAGCACTAGTAGCTAGTCGGTCACGTGACCTTGTGCTATCGACTAGTGGCTAGTAAAGTTAAAAATGTTTAACGTCACTATGCCAATAGTAAAATACTCACCAGGGAGTACTACTAGCAGCTATTTAGGGTTCACACGATGCTAGTTCATAGATTTTACTAGTTGCTTGTGACTGTGGCTTTAGAGCAGCCATGCACGGGCCACATGCTCCCTTGACTTAATTTTATGCGGCCCGCGAGAGGGATAAGGAGAAATGATTTTAAAGTCGACAAAATATAACATTGCTTTTTATTTTTTAAAATACTTGCCTAAGGAAATCGGATAAAATTTCAGAAGCATATTCGTGCTATAAAAAGGACAGCATTATTCGAACCACATACTTATGTGAACATTCATTTTCTGTGGTGAAACAAATCAAGAGGTCTTTTCATCTGACTGAAGGACATTCGAAGGGGAACTTACGAAATATTTGTCCACTGTCGAACCCAATATATACAACAATAAAAAACAATGTCAAGTCTCTCACTAGGCCTATTATAAGTAAACATATTATTTGCTGCCTATTTATGTTTTCTCTTTTTTAAACATATGCGTTCTTTCAAATAAATGTACTTTTAGTGTAATTGTGTGTTTTTTATTAAAAGTGTTTCTTTGCAAACTAACATTTCTATTTCCGGGGTCCAGCTTGAATTATAGTTCTGGAAAGGGTTGAACAACGAACCGACCATCCATGTTCAAGGACTGTTAGCAAACACACTACAACTTGAAAGCTCCCTGATAGAATTGACTACCTTATGTCACTTTCTTGGCAAAAAGGCAAATCAGAATTAAAAAATAAATTTAATCGAGTAATACCAATATACTTTACTTTAATCTTACAAATACATTGCTTTATAATTTGTAATAATCTTAATATTATAATAATAATAAGGGGTACTGATTGGATACCAATAAATGGTTATCAGTTTATTATTAGTGCATCAGCAATTAATCGTAATCGTGATTATTATACTGATTAATCTTTTTTTTTTTTAAGTAAAATTGAAAGCAAAATTTTCTAAGTAGGAGTTTAGTGATCGAAATCTCAAAAAAACAACAAAAAAAACACTTATAAACACACTGCATCTGGGTTGTGGGCATGCAAAGATAACTTAACCAGATAAATAAATATAAATACATATTATTGATAAAACTAATAAGCTAGTTCCAGCTTTCACCGGTTATGCAAAGATTAATCAAAAATTAAGATTATCAAAGCTTTAACTGTTGATTTTTAAATAAAATCTTTTTATATTAGTTATGTTAACTGTTATTATTTTCTTAAGCCTATTTCCTTATAGTTATTAATAAATAATCGATAATCGGGACTAATTCGGTGTAAATAATCATAACATGAACAATTATTTTAAACAATGGTATCGGTAATCGATTTACTGAATCGGTACATCTCTAATAATAATTTTATTTCTTGTTTTTACTTAATAATATTATACTAGATTAAATTAAGTGTGGGCTTCACCCGGCACAGGATGTGGGTCAAGAAGCAGTAACAAACTCTCTTATGAAGAGTTTTATTGTGTAGCAGTGTCAAATGTTTATCAAGGCGGTGACCTGGTGGTGGTTCTAGAAGCAGTGTCAACTAGGCGTGCTACCTCTTGGTACCGGCAATGACTTAGCACGAGTCCTGGCTGGGGCAGTTCCTGTGATGATGACACTCATCTTCCGCAACTGCTGGATAAGTACGAGACAGCCTCCACCAAAATGTTGGACAGGTGCGGTACATATGCTGTGAATCTGGAAATATTAATTTAAAAGTAGAAATTGCTGAAATCATCATCATCATCAACTGTTTCTAGCCTTTGGCCAGGTCAATTTAGTAAAATGCCTCCATCTTCTCTATCCTTTCACCGTTCTTCCTTCTTGCACATTTTCTGTTATATGCTCCTTCCATTTCTTTCTTAACCACCTTGCAGTCCTTTTCCTATATACTTCATTTCCAACATTTTCTTCGCATCCTCTCTTCTCCATCTTTATTACATGCCCATACCATCTCAGTTTTGCTTCCTCTAATATTTCATGTCCTCCAATTTCCTAGTCTCTCTTACATTCAATGTCCTTGTTTCTGCTGCATATGTGACCATGGGTACAATGTACGGCCTGTATAGCACTTCCTTTCACTTGAAGGACGCTTCTCTTCTCCATAGCAAATCTCTTGCACACCTATATAACAACTCTCCCTGCTGTCCTATTCTCCATAGCAAATCTCTTACACACCTATATAACAACTCTCCCTGCTGTCCTATTCTCCATAGCAAATCTCTTACACACCTATATAACAACTCTCCCTGCTGTCCTATTCTCCATAGCAAATCTCTTACACACCTATATAACAACTCTCCCTGCTGTCCTATTCTCCATAGCAAATCTCTTACACACCTATATAACAACTCTCCCTGCTGTCCTATTCTCCATAGCAAATCTCTTACACACCTATATAACAACTCTCCCTGCTGTCCTATTCTCCATAGCAAATCTCTTACACACCTATATAACAACTCTCCCTGCTGTCCTATTCTCCATAGCAAATCTCTTACACACCTATATAACAACTCTCCCTGCTGTCCTATTCTCCATAGCAAATCTCTTACACACCTATATAACAACTCTCCCTGCTGTCCTATTCTCCATAGCAAATCTCTTACACACCTATATAACAACTCTCCCTGCTGTCCTATTCTCCATAGCAAATCTCTTACACACCTATATAACAACTCTCTCTGCTGACCTCTTCTCCATAGCAGATCTCTTACACACCTGTAATATAACAACTCTCCCTCCTGTCCTCTTCTCATTAAATCCTCTCTACTTCCACCTTTCTCCTCAATCACGCTTCCAAGATATTTTACGTTCTGTACTTTTCTCAGCTCTACTCCATCCAACTTTATAGCTTTACTAGGCCTTACCCTCTTCCTTGTCATTACCATTATTTCACACTTTGCCATGGTAAATTTTATTCCACACTCTTTCACTTCCTTATTATGTTCTTGTAGTTGTTCCTGTACTTCCTCTTCCTTCTCCCTTAAGTCGTCAGCAAACATCATGGCTTTCATTCTTTCCTCCCCGAGTTATCCTCCCACTTTGTTAGTATTCATAAAATGTATATAATATAAAGAGTGAGTATTGTGATTAACAAGTTAATGTTTTGTTTTTATAAGAAACACATATTTAAGGGTAGTTTACTATTTTTGAAAATTATCTTTGAGGCCATAATACACACTATGAGAGAGTTTTTGTGATTGTATCTTATCATTTATTTTAAACAATAAACTTTGTTTAATTATATTGATATTGAAAATAACTATTAAATACATTTAAATAAAATATTAAACACAAAATGGGTTTTTGATTAAATATTTATAAACTTTTGTGTTTTGCATTCTCTTTAAACCTCTTCCACCCAAAATTTTCCATTCCCCCAAATTAAAATTCTAATCTTTATTACTGTTAAATGAGTTGTACAGTTTCAACACTGATCATAAGTTTACCTGTAAATTCAGAAACTTCATTTTTCACAAGGAATTATTTTACAAAACAAAACTTAATTCCACAAAGGATATTATATTATACAGCAAGTGAGTTCAGTTTTAATAATATTAATAACTCTTTTGTGTATGTAGATGGAGCATCATGACATTCGAGCGAAGTATCACTATGACACGCAAACTGTCCCATCCGGACCCAGCCTTCTCGATGGCGGCCTATGAGGACTCGGTGGTGTCACACCTCACCACTATACTGCAGTCTGACCAACATTCCGTCGTTATAGCATCCGCCAAGTAAGTTATTTTAGCAAATACCTAGGTACCGGTAGCTATTTCCAAGGCAGTTACGTCTTGCTACCCACCTGAACTAGACATAATTTTTTACATCCATTACTGTTTCCAGCCTGTGGTTAGTGTTTTATTCAAGCCATATATTTTCCACTGCCGGCTTGCTAGGCCTGTTTTATTTTATATGTCTCATTATCCAACTTAAGATTAGGACAGGTACAACATCAAGTCCCCGTCCATCAATTTATCAATGTGAAAGGGTAAACCCACATTTTCATCAATGATAAATTTTCGGCTTTGCCGGGAATCAAACACAGACACACTATGACTGGACTAAGATGTCGGACCACCTGAACTATACATAATATAATTACATATGTGAGTTATGGATGAGAAAGATGCATTTAGAGGAAATGTACCTGCATTTTTGTAAAGGGTTAGGGGAAACTATTTTGGAAATAAACCTCAGTACCCTTGGTTGAGATTTAAACCTGAACTTCCCCATAACCAGTTAACCAAATAGATTAGTCTGACATTTAATCTACTTGCCCACATATTTAGGTCTCGTTCATTAATTGTAACCATTAAACCTGATGTAAAAAATGAATTGACTGGCTCACATTCCCTTTATAACAGGAATAGATTCTAATACATGAGATTGTCAGAGAAAAAGCAGTGTAGATTGAAGAACGGAATAAACGTGTTAAGGCAACACAAAATTGCATTTATGTTGACTCATTTTTACAATATTTTAGCCTATACTCTAATTTTGTCATTGTTTCAGGGTCCTGTGCGAGACGGTAAAGGACTTCACGATGCGAGCGGCGGCCGTTAGTCTCGGCCAAGGGGACCAACAGTTCAGCGACAAGTGTCAAGTGTTGAAGGAGAAACTAGACCTCCTCCTCTCGACTTTGCATAACGAAGAGAGTCTATCCTCACAGCAGGTCAGTTTAGTTTATTTATGAGAAATGTCATACATGGAAGAAGTTACAATAAAGAGAGATAAGAACAGGTAAAAGGAAAACAAAGGCTAATGTGATTACAATTTAGAGAAGGAACTCCTTTCATACTTTAAATTTTGTTCACGGCCAAGGAGTTAGTGGCTGTCTATTGAAGAAAATAGATTGCTTCGTTTCAATCCCTCGAAAACCTATCCCCTTTATTCGGTATATTTCATTTACCATGAATAATATTTATAGTGATAAATGATGCAATACCTTTTAAAGTGGTTTCCATACTTATGTGCAGAAATCTAATGAACTCTATTCATTTTCTATTCTATCCCTTTTCATTTCATTTAACTTGTATTAATGTGTATGTGTGTTGAAACTTCTACTTAGCAGGAGAGAACAGCTCGAAGACCAAGGTTTCATCAGGCCATGTCTATCCTGTTATGACTATTATAGCCTTTTTAAATCAGATCTTGACTGATATTGATAATTAATAAAACTAACAAAAGTAAGCATGTGCTAAAGATTTGAAACTCTCAATTCCTGAAGTAGTGAAAAAAATCTTAAACAGACTGAAACTTGCATCATGTGGGAAAAAAATTGAATAAATAATAAAATGAACTTGCATGCTATTTCTTTTTGGTAATATAACCTGTGTAACATATTTTACTTTAAGGTTGGGTGCATGGAAAGGGTCTTAGATTGTGAATTTTAAAGGAATCTAAATTAAAAATTGAAACATTGAAGTTAAAATTTATGAATCAATCAAAACTGTAATCGTGACATCTCTAAAAATTACAATAAAATACAATATTATCGTGAGTATGTTGATATTCCTTATTTTTTAAAGTGTAAATTATAATTCAAGTCACAACATGTATCATCAATAACACTAGCTCTCATTACAACTAGGCTGAACAACCCTTGCCTGAAGGAGAGGAGAAGAGTTCCCTGGATATGCCAGAAAAACACTTGGACAGCTCTGAATCTGTTCCATACAGGGTGAGTTAATTTACTTGCAGTCTTCAAGTCTGCATATGCTTGAGAGCACTTTCAAGAAATATCGTGGAAGTACAGCAAATACATTGCAGTAAATGGAACTTTTCACACTTGCAGCAACACAAATTCTGTGTACGGGCTACAGGAAATACATGCTGTGTAATGAAGGCTTTCACACGAGACACAATTTGTGGTGTTCACTAATGTTAAAATGGTTATTAAATCTTCTATACAGATCACCTTTTATTATGTTCAGAATAAGCCTGTATAGTACTTTTAGATCTACTAATATTTAGTAATGAATAATTAGTAATCATAATATTCCACTGACATTTTGAAATGATTAAAACATTATTGAATGTTTGCATTTAAGGTATATTTGCTCAATGCATGAATCTCAATATCATTTTTGAGGCTTATTTCATTTTATGTTGATAAATAACTAAGGGAAACTGTAAATGTCTATAAGAGTCAATTAAAAACTATGTAAAATGCATTCAAAATCTAAAAGGTGAAAATTAAAAAATCTCATAAGTGACATTTTTTTATTAATTTAAATCCATACAAAACTACTTTAGCGCATTAATGATTGCATTTATGTATATAAATAGAAATGTTAATTAGATAGATCATGCCATAATCCTAACATAGCTCTGAAGTATTATACTTCGTATGCTATACGTTTTGTTTGTCTACTGAGCTAAGAGTCCCGGTTTCAATTCCCGGCATGGCCAAAATTTCCATTGATGAAAATATGTTGTTACCCTTTCACATTGATAAATTGACGGCCAGGGACTGGATGTTGTGCCTGTCCTAGTATTAAGTTATATTATAAGGCATATGAAGCTACGACAGGCCTAGCCAGCCGGTTTTGGGAAATATATGGCCTGAATAAAAAACTGACCATAGGCTGGAAACATTAATGCATGTAAAAAAATTTACAAGCTTCAAAATTGTCTATTTAACTGCTTTCCAACACATATCCACACAAATACTGCTTCTTTACACCACAATAAATTACTAGCTCACATTGAAATGTGTTTCCTCTGTCACCATCATACACACCAACTCTCCACTCTCTCTGCCTCCCTTTTTCCACACAAAGAGACACAGTCTGCTTAATATTGGAGACTATATATATAAATAAATTTTTAAAAAATTGACAGTTAGAATTGAGTGTGTTGTGAGTTGTTCTTGCTTGAAGTGTACACTGCATGAACATTGTCTTCAGTTGTTTAGGCTAATGCATTTACCTAGTGTCGCTAGTCGACTCCATGCCAATTGCATTAGACGAGGTTGTGATCGCAAGAGCGTGGGTCTACTGTATTACCTTACACATTGACTTCAAACAATACTCTAGAAAGTATCAAGACATTTACCAAAACTCAGAATTAGAGTATGGTCGAATCTGTTACTTTACGAATTTGAATCTCCACTTTAACTCAAATCTGAATCTTGGAGAAAATTCAAGAAAATAAGAGGAAATATAAATATAATAGATAATATAAACTACACACATTAACTAAATCTTGAGAATTTCTATGAGCAAGAGTTAACGGCCTACACATTTTGCGGGAAAGGTATTTTCACATACCTTCCAGGGTTCTTTTACATACCCCAATCGACATGGGACCGATGGCTTTACTTCCCCTCCAAAGGAAGTTGTGCCACGGATTTTTCTCACTCAAGAAAAATCTGTCGACATTGTCTGGGTTTGAACCCACGAACATCGGGTCCTGAGATGAACACTTTACCCCAAGACCACTGTGGTCGACAACTGCGAGATTAAAAGCAAACTCTTTGAGTTGAACCCACATTCTACTATCCCACTCTCTCCCATTATTTCCTGAAACACTAGTCTGTATAACCACTACATATATTTTCCAAGCAGGTTTAAATCGTGCTGATCTAAAAACAAGTCACATGACTTAAACAAATCACTTTTATGAAAAAGGAAATTGCAATACCTTACATTTCAATCAGAGTGGACTAGTGTAAATTCTTTCTGTAAAACACAGGAAATTTTGTTGAGTTAAAATAGTGGCAATTCTGTACTTTTCACCCATCTTTGTGATAACTTTTTTTTTTACTAAATTCAATCATTTGTCAAAACAATTTGTTTCCTGACCCCATATTGGTGTTCGACATATAACTTCATGTTCCAGAAGGAGGCCTTGATGAGCAGAGCCAACAGCCTGAAGAAGGCCATTCGCCAACTGGTGCAGCACACAGAGCAGGCAGTGGACGAACAGAACAAGACGACTCCCAGTTTCCTGGTCACGCCACCACCCCCCTCTGACATTCCACCTTCTACCTCACCAAACAAACTCCAGGTCAGATAAACAGAGCTCTATTCATTCAAGAGCCTATAGAGAAACAACCTCCCAATGACATACCACACTAAACCCCCCACCCACCCATCCCCCCCCAATCTCCGCAACATTTTGGTTCACCCTAAACTGTCCAGTCTAGCCATAAACAGTAACAAACAAATACTGAACAAAATTTATGTTTTAACATTTACATTATCCAAGCCACAGTAATCACCATTAGTCTAATTCATTTTCTTTGCTTTTCTGCTGTAAAAAGAACCTATAAGAAGAACCCCTAAAATACTTTAGTGTATTTTGTTTAAAATGTGAACTTTTGGAGCTAAAATATTTACTTTCCAGCCTTCTTTTGATGCTCATTGAATCCATATATTTAATGCCATTCTATCCATTGTTTAAATTTTTCATTTAAATAACCAAAACTCATACCCTCTATTAACTTATGTAATGTATTTTTCAGGTTCTGCCAACCATAGAGGGTGTATCCAGCTCGGAGGTTAGCCCCTGTCCCACCCCTCTCCAGTCCTCTTTCCTTGAACTGGCCCTAGAGGCCCGCCTTACTGCCCTCTCACCTCTCCCTGATCTGCGTCGAGACTCGACCTGTGATGACCACCTCCCCCTGCCTGCTCCATTTGAGTTTGCTGACCCCCGACGCAGCCTGGTGCCCTCAGAGTGTGGTAGGGACACTGTTAGCCCAACTGTCGCTAGGCGCCACTCGGCCAGTGTCCAAGGGAGACCCGCTGCTTCAGAGAACACATCAAGGAGGTGCAAGTCCCTCCAGTACCTGGCATTGGATACCCATCACCCTACCAAAGAGGAAAAGGACCTAGGAAACATGATGACCGCAACCTCCCAGCACGAATTTGTGCGAAGAGTCAGCCAACAGGAGTCTACGTCTGAAAGCATTGAGCTCCACCGCAACTTTACTGAAAGTGTCCTATCTCAGGTGGATGGCTGGGAGGGTACCGAGTCAAGAGGACCTATAACATCAGCCCTTTCCTCACCGCAAGACAATGACACCACTCGAGTGGACGTGGAGAGCTTACTCAGCACCGAGGATGATGATGGGGCTCTCTGGAGGCGTTTCTCAGATGCTAACACACTGCTCCTTCCTCAGGGTGACAGCCTTGATGCCAGCAATGGAAGTAGGAGGGCCTCCACTGTGTTGGAAGACATCGAAAAAGACATCGGCCATATAGATTCTCCAGAAACAACTGAAATGGAAGACTTGAAGGATCATACTAGTGAGTGTAGTGAAGTGTCAAAGCACGAAGAGGATGACGAACCTACTTGTGAGTTGCATGAACAAAGCCTCCAAACTGAACTTGTTGCAGCAGGTTTTGACATGTGTAGGCCTAGTATCATCCAATCTTCGCCAGAGGAAGAGGTTCTAAAAGTGCATGAGACTGACAAAGAGGACAGTGATCAGATGGTGAAAGTGCGAGGGGCTAGCCTTGCACACTTCTCGGAAGGTAACGACATTGCACGTAAATCATTTTATAAACACATCAAACCTTCTAAAACTGCGGCAGACAAATCATTGAAGCTTGCCACCGTTGGGGCCTTAACAGAACAGGAAGATGGCGAGTATTTGGATGTGGTTCAGATACAAATCAAGGGTTCTAGTGGTAACCTCAATAGTGAGGCATCCACACAAAGACCTAGCCTTTCTCCCTCAGAGAGCAGAGACAACGAAGAACTGCTCAGGTTCCACATTCAGGGGTTGCTGGTCAATTCCAAAAGTGAGGAGGCCTTCCCGCCTGTCATCAGTGTGGTGGTGAATCCCCCTTCCCCTGTCATGTCAGATGAGGGGGCAGAAGATGACTGTGTCAAGCTGCGCAGGCACAGTGATGATGCAGTCAAACGTGAGTATTCTATTATGATTTTTTCTAATTAGTATTAAGGGGTATGCTAAGTCCACTATTTTATTCAAACCAATCTCGAAGTTTGAATATTTTTTTTTTTTGTTAATTATCTACTCTTTGAAAAATATATGATTCCTTAAGCACTAAAATCCGCCAGAAAATATTTAATTGCACAATCCTTTTTTATATTTCACTCTAATTAGAGATGGGTCTAATCCACTACTTTACGAATCCAAATCTTGGAAAAAATTGTGAGCATAAAAATAAATAATATAATAAAAATAGTAACTAAATCTTAATATTCCAAACTTTTCAAGGGTCAATCCCGCCCGACCTACGGGAATAGATAAATTCCCGACATTTTACCGAGGGTTCAGGATCCCATCCACCCCTATAAAACACTAAAAATCACTCAGTTTTTTTTTTTACTGCACAGTTATTTGTAATATTTCACTCTAATTTTATAAATCAAGCTACTCTATAACATGCAATTTTCTCTTTTTAGGGAAAACCTCTTTTCACTTTTTATTTGTCGATATTTTAATTGAAGACACTTTGTAATTGTTAATGCCAACATTTTTTTTCGAAGCTAAGTTGAAGCTAATCATTGGATGTTTGACAGTCATGGTGAGGTTCAATGACATATTATTTCTGTGTGTTTTTTTCTATTTTTGTAGACTGGTATATACAATGGTGATATAGTCCTTTAATTTATTATTCAAAGTAATAAAAGTTTTTTTTTAATCAAAATTTAACACTGTTGAAGTGTGCCAAGAAGAGTCCCATGTGTCTGAAAGATGGCTTTGTTTAGTTTGATCATTCATAGTGTTTTGAAATGGTTCTCGGCTCCTGTCAATACATTATTTTATTGAATCCAACCACTGGAGGATCTATGTTTTTCGTAATTTCATATATATTTTTTTTAAAAAAAGATCACTGATAGGTTCATGTTCTCACAGTATCTGTAGGTCTGGATTCTTCCCCAGCGGCCACTCGCAGAATCTCCAGTGGCAGTCTGCTCAAGATGCCAGAGCTAGCAGGCAGGGAGAGATCTCGCAGCGTGGATAAAGAGTGTTACGACACCAGCCCGGCCGCAGGCGGCAAGAGGCTGCCCATCATCAACCCGCTGGTGCGACTCCCCATGTGGCCCAGTAAGTAGAGAACGTTCTCTTCCGTGACCAAAGTGCAGGTTGAATAGCGAACTAGATAGATTAGTTGCAGCAAAATAGTCATAACATAAAGTGTAGTGTAGACCAGTGATTCTTAATCTGGGGGCCACATAAGGTTTTTTGAGGGGCCTTGGAAAAAAAAAAATTAAAATGTCATTTACTTATTACTGAAGTCAATTATCTTAAATTTTATGTTTTGGAAGAAAGACTTCAATGACCAAAAGCGTGTAAGTACAGTAGACACTTATGTGAAAAGGGATTTTCCACAATGGTAAATATTAAAACGAAGCAGTGAAATCGATTCCGAATAAACTCCTGCATGCGAATAGCATTAAGTAATACCATTGAAACAAGAATAGACAAATTAGTGGAAAGTGTTCAACAGAAGAAGGTCTCATTAAATATTATTATTATTATTATTATTATTATTATTATTAGCACCGCGTCTTACTACCCGTTCGGGTTATACGCACTTACGCTAATGTGTAATGGTAGGGTGATTGTGAGATGAAATGGAGGACCTACAGTTTAACGTGGGATCCGAACCACGGTGGAGGCCTGGCATTCCTCACATTCACAAGTTGTGATTAATACACATCTTGTCAGAGGTGAAGGAAGGGTTTGGCAATCAGATAAATCTGTGCCGGGACCGAGGATTGAACCCCGGACCCTCAGCACAGAAGTCTGACACCTTACCCCTAGACCACCAGGTCACCTCTCATTAAATACATTTAGCTAATGTAATTTCTGTATTTTTGTTTGTTATTATAATCAGCAAATAATATTTTATAATAAATCTTAATGAATAATATCTTAATAAAAACTAGGGGGCCGCCAAAATATTTTAAGATATATAGGGGGCCATGAAAATATTTTAGATGTATAAGGGGCCGTGAGTAATAAAAGGTTAAAAACCACTGGTGTAGACTGTAGTCAGACACATTTTATAGGGTTGTCATATTTTTCTTAACTCTGGTTCTTAAATTTAAGCTTGAGTTATCTCTTCTTAATTCTGATTCTTCAACATTTACGGTTATTTAAATCTTTTTATATGCAGTCAACCTCACATAAAAAATGTGTTATTTATTTATGTACCATACTTTAATGTATCTTTTAAAAAAAAACACAACTAAAAAGTGTAAATAGTAGGGGTATGCAAAGTCAATTTTTTCAATTCAAAGCAAAGTCGAATTGAATATATGAGATAGTCCCAAAGCTGAAAAGTTGATTAGAGTTAGATATAAATATTATACTTTGTATAACTATAAATTTAGGTGTTAAACATAAATATACAAAATGCTTTATTTCAAACATAATTAATATATCTCATCTTAAAATGATAAATTAAGCTATAATCTCAAAATGTAATTTAATTATTTAATTTATTTTTATGCAAGAATTAATTTTTTATGGAAATAACAGCAGAAAATGAAAGAAAAATTAAACAAAAAAAGTTTCAACCCCCACCCACCCCTCTTCTACCAAAGCTTTGTAATTGTTATATCCAGAATTAACTCTCAAGTCTAAGTCAAATGAATATTCAAAGAAAAATCAAAGTTTTATAAGCTTTCCACACCCCTAGTAAATAGTAGAACAAAACTGATATGTTTGATATTCACAAGCTCACTTGAATAAAAAGGCCATTGTGGTATAAATTATGAGGGGGTAGCCAGCACACTTAACTCAGTGATACTGGAGTAGAAATTGTTTAGATAGAACACTAAAAAAAACACAAAACACTTTTTTAAGAACAAGCTTTAACTGTCACATACAGCTTCATCAGGTCAAGAGAGTAGACTGAGGCTCTTAGTTGGACTTTAAGGTGACAGTAAACAGGTAGTAAACTGAAATTGGGAAAAAAACACACTAAAGATCACAATGAAAACTACCTAATTCTGAATATTGCCATTTTGTTTGGATATCAAAACTTTCACTTACTGAAATTTGGGAACTTTTTAGAATCGAAGTATTGAAAATGGTTATATCAAGAGTGATTCTCTCTCGATTCTTTCGATGCCAACCAAAATCAAAAGTATCAAGTTTGCATACTTTTTTTTTTACTTGACTTTGCATGGACCTGATTTAGACTATGTATGTTTATTGATAAAGGATAATTGAAATTTAACTATTTTATATAATCCCAAACATGCTGTCAAATGTCATTAATAGCCTATTTACAGCTGACTAACCAAGATTTCTTTTTACATCCGTACTGTTTCCAGTCCATGGTCAGTTCTTATTCAAGCCATATATTTTATACTACCGGCTTGCTAGGCTTGTCGTAGCCTCATATGTCTTGTTATAATATAACTTAAGACTAGGACAAGCACAACATCCAGTCCCCGGCCATTAATTCATCGCTGTGAAAGGGTAAACCCATATATCACCGATGATAAATTTTCAGCCATGACGGGAATCAAACCTGGGACCCTTATTTCAGTAGCAGACATGATTATCCAAGATATTACATGCACAAGTATGCTCGAACCAGATCTAACTTACTAAATATATGTATGTAAATGCCCAAAGTTGTGTTACTACTATATAAAAAACTAAATAATATGTGTAGTGGGTATTGTCTGTGTTCTAGAATTAAATAGTTATTGTAGTTGTGTGCTTATATTATTAATTGATTTAGAAAGTTTACATTAAATACCTTAAATTAATAAACTGTTATCATCATCATCATTCAACTTTCTGCCTCTTTGGGTCGTCTGGCACATCCTTTTCATTCTGTCAGTTTCTCCAAACTTCACCCTCAACCACACATCTCCAGTCCGCTCCTTTATCCTTCTGCGCTTGGTCTATCCATCTTGTCCGTGGTCTTCAGTATCAGTAAATAAAGTGAGTTTGGTGAAGACCAAAACTCGGCCCTTTTGCTGTCCCTCTGCACTGTCCTTTTGATGCTTTTAGTTAATATTTACATATTCCAATTTGTTAACTCTTGTCATTTGGTTTCCAGACGTAAGTACGGGAGCAGGGACTTATCAGCAAGGTGCTCCTCGCCAACGCAGACGCTCTGTGTGCTGCCGTGTCTCCCCTCATGGACCCAGACGAGACACTTATGTAAGTCGCAGTTCTCTTGGCATGTACACCTTTGTATCTTCTTTGCTTGTTTGGTTGTAAAGTACACTTTCCTGGTGAGACTGCAACTATGACTGCAGCTATTACTTCTCAAGCAGATGTACAGTAACCCTATGACTTTGGTGCTGACTGACAGCTATGAAAAGTTACCAGACCAAATTATGTATCCTTACACTGAACCATATGATCTGCAAAAACATGTGTTTAGCAGCTGTCACTTTTGAAAGCCAAAATTTAGGTCGATACAAGAAACATATGACAGTTTATTTTTTATTTATTGTTGATGTTATGCCTAATATTAATTTTTTTTTCTACAATATTTAACATTTTAAAAATATTAGCATTTAATCTCATATTAGTTTTTTTTTTTATTATTAAATTATTTTTACTAATACTTTTTTTTAATCTATAAATAATTATTTGTTGATATTATTATTACTAACAATATACATGTGAAAAATCTGAACTTGTAGTATTACACAGAGAAAAAAACCCCCTGTCATAAACCTTTTTAACACTGGTTACAACAAATAAGTCATATTCGTTATGAACTTGCTTGTACCTTTTAAGTGTTTTCTCACGGGGTCGTAAGAACTTCTTACATCATCATATTCATTGTCGTCCTCTTCATTGTCCTCAGCCAGGTTAATGATAGGTGGGTGGGTCTCACTTGCATCCATTTTCATCTCCTGGTCCCAATTTTCCTCAGTAAGTTTCTCGCAATGGTCAATTTAACAAACAAAAATCAATATTCTAGAAAATATATTTAGGCCTATAAAATAAAAAATACACTGTAGGGTCTACTGACAAATCAAAAGCTATTCTAATTTTTTTTAAATCTATTTTAGATTCACTACTCCTAAACAGTTATAACCAACTCTCTAATAAAACTACAATAACAATAATTTATAACTTGAAGTCCTAGCATGGTATTGATCTAATCAACACTGGAGAAAGACTCGCTAGTATTTTTTTTTACTACATTTCACAGACTTTTTGGAATACTATTAAAATCCTAAAACTTGAGGTTTAGCCTATAGGGTAACACAACACAATCTTGGGGTTAAAAGATATATTTTATAGTCTTGAAACACAAACTTGAATTTTCGAATAATCTATATTGATCACTGAGAAACACTCGCTATTTTTTTTATCATGTGCTTCAATGTTATATTGGATAAATAATTATTCAAAGATCACTTAAAAAAATTTATTTTCCAAGGATAACACGCTCACACACACTGAAATAATATTCACAAAAGAACACACGGATTAGTAATGAGCCAAATTTATATTAAAAAAAGACACTGTATTATTACAATTTGTAATAAAATTATTAACAGTAGCATAGATACGCCCAAAATACTCACCTATAAAATATTTTATTCGCTTCAACTTGTAGATACACGCACGTGGTTTTATTAACTGTATTTTACATGATAAGTCACTGTTATAATATCTATTTAAATTTGTTAGATTTTGGTTATGAGAATAACCGTTTGGTTGTTTGTATAGTTTTGAAGTTTGTGTTTGCTGTTTAATTCAAATTAATTATTAAGAGCAAGAGCTCATTAAAAGTGGTCTTAGATTAAAAAAACAAATATGCTCACTGAATAGAAGCTATGCTGCCATTTGGTGATTTAGGCGTCCTTATTGCCGGTTGGACGGCAAATTGTATTAATACTCGTGTTTACAAAATTTAAACTTTATATTATTTCACAAACATTTTGTATGTCTTTTCTTCTTTATTATCACAAACAATTTATTTATGTTAAAGATATGCAAGGCTATTTATAAAGATATTAATAACTGAATATAATACCATTAAATGTAAAATTTAATGCTCTATTTAACCTGTACTTGCCACAAGAGTTAAAAGAAAAACTAAAATGAATTTACTAGACTTTTTTTTATTTGATTATGAAAAATACAATTCTACTGTAATCCTCAGGGAAGTATTGTTAAAAGTTATTAATAATAATAGTAATACTTAGCAAATAATAATTATTTCCAAATATGTACACAAAAGTTACTTTCAGACAATTTTGGCATTGCTGATAGCATCTGCTAGCTGTCATGTAAAACCAAAGAAGTCATAATTCCACTAGAGCTGGGCCGATTAGCTATTTTGCCGATTAGTCCGATGCCGATTACTTGTTGCCGATTAGGCCGATCACCGATGCCGATTATTTTTGTTTTTAATTTTAATAAGTGTATAAAGTAAAATGACCCTTAAAGCAAAAAAAATGTTACTTTTACCAGTTTTATAATGTCCAATATAGTTTTGTTTTAGTAACATTTAAATAGAAACTTTTAAAATGTAATGTTTGTTTAATTATTATTTTATATTGTTATTGTTAGTACAAGTGAACCTGTCATTTAACAAAAACAAATCACATTAATAAATAGCCAATATACCGGTACATGTTAGATAATTAAAATATGATTTCACATTTATGATTAAATATGACTACTGACCCTTTCATTAGACAAAGACAAATCATAATCAGTAAATTTAAATTTAATTTTAATGATAAAAAATAATCAAGGCACACATATTTTTGCACACAAAGAGAATAGGCCTATATCTATTTTGTTTTTATATGAAATAGCAATTTTTACATCCAATGTCTATTAAAATATGGTTTCAATATTAAACAATTTTTAACAATCGTAATATTTTTGTGAATTGTGATTTAGATATATCATAACATAAGTTTTTGTGATTCTACAAAGCATTCCATCATAATTTAACTACTAAATATTAATATCGTATAGAAATAAGTGGTTTCTTTTAAAAAAAGTATATTAAAAAGGCATCACCATTTTTAAACAGTAATCCGATCTTTTTATTAACAATTTAAATAATCTTAATGAAAAATAACATTGTTTTAACTACATTTAAATAAAAACTACCTTTAGAAAATTGAATGAACGGTGAACGGATCAAAATGAACGGATCATTGAACTGAACCAGAGATACAATGAATCGTTCATTTAAAAGAACGATTTTTCCCATCTCTACTTCAATATGATAAAATAAATAATAAATAACATAATGTGCAACGAAAGTTATTTTTCGTGTTTTTTTAAAGAAATACTTTAAAACTTATTTTAATTTATTATTAAAGAAAATGTAAAATTTAAATATTAATAAATATTAATTCAATTCATGTTGAAATATGAGCGAAACAAATTCCCTGCCAGTGGAATGTACTTGCATTAAAAGAAAAACGATTTCCATTTAAAACAAAATGTGCGCATGTGCGAGATTATTACGTCCAATGTTTCATTTTTTGGGCATCTTTAACAAATCGAAATAAAACAACACCAATCTGCTAATATTTTATTTTATGATTATTAGATTTGTTACTTGTGAGTATTTTTATTTCTAATAACGTGCACAAATTGGAAAAAGACCTATGGTAAATATATTTATTTTGATATATTTTGTTTGGAATGTTGGACGTGCTGTTTATTTCAAACTTGAGTCGTTAAGAACAAGCTAATTATTCAAAGATCTCATACGAGAGAGCAGAGATAAATTATTTTTTTAGGACTTAAAATATACCCACACATTTTGAATAATCGGCATAAATAATCGGAGATTCAAACACCGATCATCGGAATCGCCGGTTATGCGATAATCGGCCGATGATCGGATTAATAATCGGCATCGGCCCAGCCCTAAATTCCACTGTATGTAAATCAATGTTATATTCAGCAGAATATAAGAGGTTAGTTGTTAAAGGCTTTTCATTGTATTTTACATTTGTAAAGTGAGTGTTTGATTCAGTCATGTGCATTTATTACCACTTTTAGATAATTTTATAGGTCGTTGGATCATTTTTAGGTAATCATAATCCAGGCCCTGATTGTAATGAATACAATATAGCATTGAAATTAACATTTAGCTATTATTTCCATTTTCTATTACTCTATTATATTTCTGTTTCCTTTTATGTTAATTATTTTTTCAAGTTTCAATATTTGAAGGTAAAATAAAGATTCATATTTGTAAAATAATGGACTCGATCCACCACTACTTTTTAATTCTCTCTATCTAAACAATTTTGTTTTAAAGGGAGGGTTACTTTGAGCGCTCCGTCATGAACAACTACTTTGGCATCGGCATTGACGCTAAGATCTCGCTGGACTTTCATCAAAAGCGTGAGGAGCACCCAGAGAAATGCAGGTCTCGTGCCAAGAACTACATGTGGTACGGGGTCCTCGGTTCCAAAGAGTGTTTCCAGAAGACGTTCAAGAATCTAGAGCAGAGAGTCCAGCTGGAGTGTGACGGACAGCGCATACCACTGCCCTCGTTGCAGGGCATTGTCATTCTAAACATTCCAAGGTACCTAGTTTGTAACTAGATGCGTCTCATTGCTACAAAACTCAACTATTTGGGAGAGCTCTTCAAGGGTTTTCACTCATCTAGTAAACTGACAGAGCCAGGAAAAAAAAATGTATATATATATATAATTTTTTTTTTTTGTCTGAAAGAAATATGAAAAACATAGAGAATGTTTAGAAAATATTGTGATATTTGTGAATGTGGAGAAAGTGTACACTTGTACAGTCCATGAGGAATATTTTTTTAAAATTTATTTAGCATTGCGTCTTACTATTTATTTGGTGTATACACTTAAGTAATAATTACGCTAATGGGTTAGGAATTTGGAAGGTTGAATTTAGAGCAAGTAAACCCGCATTTGCATGGAGGTAGAGTGGAAAACCATTTAGGAAAAAGCACTGTCAATTCACCCAACTGTTATTTGAAAACCTCCATCTCCTCGTCCTCGGCGGTCTAGCTCAACACAAAACTAGCGTGTTAGCTAACTATGCCACCAAGGTGGGTTACGTGACTAATGAAGCTCGATAAGCCTTAATACAGATACGGTTACATCAGATATCATATTACGAAGTTTTGAAAAATTACACCTGGCCACTCTAAATCGAACCCAGGACCTTTGCCTCAGCGCACTCATCACATACTCTGCCTTAAATTCCAGAACAACTCTGAGCACTGGACGAATCCTAGATAGCTCAAGTGGAAGAGCGTTGATGTGCTAAGCCAAGTTTCTCGGGTTCGATTCCTGTGATCAGGTTTCATTTTTTTCAAAATTTACAATTATTTGTAAATATGTTTTAGCTGCAATCTTTAAATCATAGACCTTTGTGAAGCTGAATAATGTATTTTCATTTCATCCACATTTTATCATGGAAATATTTTTTAATGTTGTACTTTTAAATATAAAGTAAAAGATATTTTCATACGTTTTGTATTTCCCAATATTGGTCCCTTTGTCCAAAATATATCGTATCCTTTTTAGTGTACTTTGCATTCTTCGCAACCACACTAACAACTAACTTCCTGCAATACCAATTAAAGGCCTTCCAGAGCTAAGCTACGCTTGGACTACTGATCCTAACTATTTTAACTGTGACAGGTGGAAAATTACTCGATCATTTAGTTTGCCCTTGTTTATGTTTTATAATATCTTGAGCAATTTTTGAAATAAATAATAGATTCTATATTTATATGCCCTACCATAGAAAAAATTAGCAATGACAATATATTTTTATCAATTACATATTTTTCTTCAAAATCTTGTGACATTAAAACCACAAATGTTTATTTACAAATTAATCTTATTTCTTTTAATTATGGTTCAAATAGTTTGTAATTTTTATAAAACAAGTGATTTTATTTTTCAAACCATATGATTCTTACTGTATAGATATTAATGTTATTTTCTTTTCATGTTGTTGTTGCTGTTGTTGTTTTTTTGTTTGTTTTTTTAATTCCATTACATAGGTAATTGAATTTTATTCATACATTTTGAGTTTTATTAATATATATCTATTTTATTAAACTCGGATTCTAATCAATACTAAGGAGCTTTCCAGGAATATCAGCCAACTCTATTGGAAAAAATCTTGAGCTTGCAGGCTCCAAATATTTAACATTGTTTCTTGTAACATCTTTGTTGTGCTTGAAAATTTAATAAACTATCATGTCAACAAAATGAAAAATCTTTCATAAACATGTAACACATTCAATCACCGAAAATAAATATCCAGTGTTTAGTCATAATGTTAAAAAACAAATTGCCAATTTCACATCAAATATTACCAAGTGGTGAGAAATCTAAAGTATATAGTAGGGTATTATACCTAGTATTTAGGTAGTTTGTGGAAGATAGAATATTTCTGTGTTAATTACTATTGAGATGTGAAGACCTGAGTTTTATTTGTCACCAGCTTCATGGGAGGCACCAACTTTTGGGGCGGGACCAAAGAAGATGACTGTTTCCTTGCACCAAGCTTTGACGACCGCATCTTGGAGGTGGTGGCAGTGTTTGGATCAGTCCAAATGGCCGCCTCACGACTTATCAACCTCCAGCACCATCGTATCGCACAGTGCCAGACAGTACAGATTACTATCCTAGGTGGTTATATATCTGTTCACTTTTCAAGGTTCTTTTGTTATATTTGGAAGAAAAGATAGAGTGATAGGATCAAATAAAAAAGGGCAAACGAAATTTTGTTTTTACATTGAAAAGAAGAACACAGTTCACACTTTACTTTGTTGCCACTGGACAGAGAGGTAATTAATGGCTACTCTGGGGCTCACTTAAAGGGACGAATATTGATTATCAGGGAAATTTATGGACATACTTGTGGAAAATATAAATAAAAGAAGAGGGAAGGGAGGGAATGTTTTATTGGTGATTAAGTCTTTGTGGTTTATCAAACTAATATATAGCTAGCCTTTTATTTAGAAAACAAATCTAATATCAATTACTGTAATAGCCTGAATATAGCACAGCCTCACACATAATATAACCCTAATTATTTGAAGGTTATCTATGTGAAAAATAAAAGGTCTCAAAGATACCACGAGGTAAAAACTTAACAAATTTGTCACATTTTTATGGACCTCTGAATGCTTGTCTTGATGCGCGAGCATTCCTAAAAAAAAATTTATTATCAGAAATACAGCACAGATTCTTCCAGTAACTAACATTGAACCACTGAGTTACCAGTACAAGTACACTGAAGAGTGAAAATTCTCTCTCTCTCTCACCGTTTTGACCATGAGCTTATTATTGGATGCACGCAAGCATGCTGATTCCTGCTGGCTGGCCAGTACATTTACAGTAATATAATATGAATACAGTTTTTGAAATGACATTTTTAGGAGGAAAACCTCACACTATATTAGGGCCAATACGGTAGGCCATAAACGTGTTTTTTAATATAGTTTGATAAGTTTTATTTGTGCATTTTTCTTAGAGAAATTTGAACTTGCTGGTATGAAAAGGTGAGATTCAAAAATACCTTCTCCTTTTAAAATAAATTGCCTTCATTTTATCTCGAAAGCTTATTTCTTTCAGTTAATTTTTTAAAAGTATTATAATAATTCAGTTCTGAGAATTTGCACGTCATGTATGTCTTGATAACAAACTGGCAGTAACATTCGTAGAGAAGTGATGATTCATGAACCACAATTGAGAAACACTGGAATGAGGGCGATATCCTTTAATTTGGTCACTTTTTTAATACATGTTTTGTGAATGTATTTAGTTGATGTAATATAAAGAGGCTTTTGAGATGGTTAAGGTGGGTTTTTTTTGTTTGATGGTGATATTTGACAGTTATGATTGTGTGATATGTATGTTGCAGGGGATGAGGGTGTCCCAGTTCAAGTAGATGGAGAGGCCTGGGTTCAACCATCGGGTGTTATCCGTATCATTCACAAAAACAGGATGCAGATGCTTTGTCGGAACAGGGTAGGCACACATTGTCGATTAAAAATAAAACCTACAGGTGCTTTTTAGCAATGGAAGCATCAATGTCCTGAATCTATTTGTTTTTGACATCTGCACTCATATTATGTAATTTAATTAGAGATGTCAAATTTAATTACTCAATAACCTCAAGTTTTACTGGTATCAAAATAATCTAAAATCGATCTTAATTCATTTTATATATATATATATATATATTACGACTTTTGGCAACCAGGTTCTCAGCTTTCAAATCGTAGTAAACGAAAATTCTGGCATTTAAAATTAACACAAATACTCAAAATTGTGTAATTTTCATCGTTTCCATTACTATTTCTTTTGTATTTCACTTCATTGCCAGAAAATTGGTAAATTTACCCAACAGCACTTAACTTTGTGTTCTAGTGACCTTGTGCAAATCAAACCTGGCCGTTAAGTTCAAATTTTTTTTCACTTACACTTTTATTTGGCATTTACATTTCAGTTAATTAAGCTATATGTAAATTAATAAATAACTTATATTTAATATTAGATTGAATGCATGTGAAAATATTAAAATTGGAAGTGTTAAATCAGGTGGGCTGTGTACTGTGAGTTGTTTTTATTATCTTGTAACAATAAAACGCTCCTCTTTTTTTTTAACCTTAATGACTATATCTAAACGTAAAAGAGTTCTTACTTTAGAACAAAAACTTGAAATAATTACAAAAAAAAATTTTTAAAGGGTCATCGATGGAGTTGCTTATGATTGAGTTTAATTTTGATGAGCAAAAGCAAAAGAAAAGTTGATCAAGTTATCTGGATTTTCTGATAGTGCAAATGGCATGTCTAGATGAAAAACTATGAAGATGTTAACGAATTTAGGAGGTTTTTTTGGCAGAGAGAAACTTTTTTTTTCCGGGCCAATTTTTTCCCATCTACCCCAAAAAATCTAGAGTCCACGGTATTATTATAATATATATTCTATCCAAGCAGGTAATTTAAAAAGAGATGCATGTGCTTGTAGGCGCTGGAGACATCGCTACGCCAGTGGGAAGAGAAGCAGAAACATCAGCAACAAATCGTTGGGTCACTCCCAGTCATCGCAGTCACAGAGCAGTCAGGACCGGGTATCCAGGAGACTGTCCACGTTCAGTGAGGAGGAGAACCAAGTCTTGCTCATCTTCATAGAGTGTATTACCACTCTGGTCAAGTGAGTCTTTATTATAATACTCTTATTTATTATATATATATATTATATTTGGAAGAATGTATAGATTTACCATACCTTCTTCCAATCATAAGTGAAAAGAGATTTTCCTCTTATTTTTTAGTTAGGGTATGCTACGTGCATTTTTTTTTATAATTCTTAGAAAAGGCAAATTAAATAGAGGAAATATTTCCAAAGCTAAATCAAAGCTTGAATTATATTTTTGGATCATTTTATATTGAGGTGAAGGGAATATGGATGTGAAAATAGGACTAACGGATAAGACAGTGGAGCTGGTGCAAGTGTATGACCCAAGGGTGAGCTACTCGGTGAATGAGAAGGAGTTCACAGTTCTGCAGACGTGACTAGGAGGTCAGAGTCTAATAATCATGACCGGGTGACTTCACTGCCCATGTTGGGACAGAAAGGCAAGGCTTATGAGGAAGTGATAGGGCAGATGGATGAGGAAGCAGGAATAAGAAGCGTGAGATGTTTCTAGAACTGTGCAAGAGGAATTGAATAATGATAGAAAATACGTGGTTTAAGAAGAGAGAAAACCGTAAAGTTACGTGGTATATCGCAATTTGGTCAAGAAAGTTTGTAAGTTAGTAGATTATATGCTTGTTGATTTTCAAATGGGGAAGGATATAACAAATATGAGGATGATTCGATGTTAGTCCCTGAACAGTGGTCAACAGTTGCTGGCGACAACTCTGAAAGGAAGAGAAGAGGACAGCAGAAAATTAGGTGAGGAGGTTAAATGTATGGAAGTTTAAAGAACGAGAACACAAAACAGATTTCCGGAAAATAATAAGGGCTAGACACCAAAGGACTAACACAGTACAAGAGAGGATGAATGAAGAATATTCCGGGCAACATTGATGTAAGTAGCTAAAAATGTGTGAAGGAGAACCAGCAAAAAGATAATATGGAAGGAAACACCATGGTGGAATTTTAGAACAAAAGAGCGGACTTTAGGGAGTAATTCCAAAAGATTACGGTGGAAGCCAAGGAGGAGTGAAAGGCCAAAAGAAGGAAGCAAAGAGGGCAGAGGAAGAGGAGAAGAGAAGTTGTGTGGAGAAGTGGACAGGAATGATAGAGGACAATGTGGATACTAGGAAAGTAATGTATGGAATGGTCAGTAATAAAAGAAGTAGGAATGAGCAGGTCAAACCGGGAGACAAAAATGTGAATGCCTTGCTAGAAAAGCTGGAAATCAAGGAAATGGGGAGAGAGTATTTTCAAGACCTGCGGAATGCTAACACCCTCTTTGTTTTGACTTTGAGCTTCTCGTCCGCTTGCCATTACACTGAAACACACACTCTCTCTCTCTTTTTTTTTGTCGTTGAGTCTGTTAATAGAAACGCTGGTCAGTACAGTCCCAACATGTTACATGCTATGTAAGAATCTGTGAGATTTTTTCAGAGAAAAATGTTAGACTGCACATATAATACAAGTGCAATTTTCGTAAAAATATTTTTAGGAGAAAAATATAAAATTATATTCGGGGCAATACACTATACTTCAAAAACTGAAAAGAGTTTTTCCTTAAAGTTATATGTTATTTATGTTGGGTGTTACCCATGGGGTTTTATGAGATCTTATGTGTTGTGAAAACTGCATTGCTTTGTTGTGCTATGTTTTAAATTAGATCTTTGAAATGTACATTTTTCTGATAACTGACGAGTGTGTAGACCTTGGCCTTCTAGTCTCCTTTCATCATCATCATCATCATCTTCCGACGTCTCCGCCTCTGCGGGTCGTCTGGCACATCTTTTTCCATTCCTGTTGATCTCTTCAAACTTCTCCCTCAGCCACGCGTCTCCAGTCTACTTCTTTAGCTTCCCTGTCCTCCTGTGCTTGGTCCATCCATCTCTTCCTGGGTCTTCTACCTTTCTCTTTGTTCTGTAAGGCTTTCTTAGGCATTCCGTCCTTCTCCATTCTCATCACATTAAAATACAGTAACCTTTTTCTCTTCAGTGTCCTTTCACTGTTTAATATTTAGCATTTATTTGTATTTCTAATTTTCTATTAATATTTTATATTTATAATGCATTTTGTTATTGTTACAGATATGTGAAACTCCTGATAATCAGCCACCCTTCAATAGAACCTGAACTATATGAACTTGCAGCTCAGATTTCTGCTCATCTTGAAAAGTTGCATCCAGGAGGGAAAATTGTAGATGGGGTACGTGAATTGCTTGAGAGGGCTTACGTGTTTTAATTGTTATCAACATTTATTTTACTCGGTTGTACCTCTCTTCATAAGGAACACCTTTGTGAGGTACATTTTGTTTGTTATATTTTGAAGAGGGTAAATTTTAACATTCATAATTTCACTGTATGTAAGAATTCAATTTTTTACTATCATAGAGTTAATTGAATGTTTCTTTATGAGGCCATTTTGGTACCAACAACACAAGAGGTTTGGAATAGTGCTAACTATAGGGCTGCTGAGATCCAACCTTTCTGTTCTTGGTTTTTTTTGGAGGTTTTTTGTAGCACTGCGTCCGACTACCCGTTCAGTTTATATGCATAAATTCTTTCAAATAAGCTATATTCATTACATTTAATCACCTATTACAGTCAGGTACCACTAAACTAAACAATTACCTGTAGTAAATTTTCCTTATTTAAAAAAATTTTAAAACAAACTATGTCAAGAAATATTGAAAGAAACATTGAAGCTGAAAGGGCCTGTTTAGTGTATAAACATATAATATTAAATATTGATCAATGAACAGACTAAACCAATCAATTTTTGATGAATTTTAGGACCACTTTTTCTCTTACCTTAGTTGTAATATTTTTATATATGTAAATCGTTAATTTTTTTGGCTTTTTTAATAACTTTTTACAAAATGATATAAAGATTGCGAAAACGCTCTGGTCGTAAATATTGATACTAGATAAATCACGAAAACACACCTCATGATTTAGCCTAGTGCTCAATTCGATATAAGTAATAACCTTTATATAATTATCACCATCATCATGATCAACAATTGTAGTAAAATCCCTCCATCTTACCAGCACACTTGCTGTTATCTGCATCTAACAACTGTTTTTTAGTCATTTTTTGGAAAAAAAATGAGCGTGTGACAATTCTGAATTTTCTTCTTTATCTACTCTTCATTCCCTCTTACATTCAATAACCAGTCTACTGAGTTGCTGTCCTTGACATTTCAATGGCCATCTGCTCAATCGCCTACCCTCTTTGTTGGATTCTTCTCTCTCTCCTACCCCTTCTCCCCCTCCACTGTCCATTATTTTACAAACCACATCCCCTACAAGTAGAGAGTAAAGTAAAGAATTAAGCATTCATCAGACACACAAGGCAAAGAAATAACCTTTTTCAAGAAGATCTAAATTGCAAGTTCATTAGTCCCAAGAGTTTGAGTCTTTATTTTAAGCTCGGGTTGGAAATCCGAATACTTGCAAGTCCTTAATAAAAACACAGCAGAAGAAAAGAGAGAATTAAATTTCCCAAAATTCGGTAGTATTTAAAATTTCTCTATCTTATCCAAAATTAGTAGATCCCAATCCCATTTTCACTCAAAATAGTAATCCTGATATTGATCTGGATCAAAAATGTTAATTTCGCACACCCCTACCAAGAAGTGTTATGAATGATCTATTGGATGTTTCAGCCGGAGCTTCGAACACAAGTGACAGAGCTAGTCTCCAGCTCCAGACAACTCTACGATGAAACCTGTCACCTACTCAGGGAGAAGGCCCACCAACTAGTGAGTCACATACTGTACTTGCTACTCTCCTGGCTTGACTGACCATCACTAAATCTCGGACAGGAACTCTGTAGGAATAGGACAAAGAGGGTGGAAACGACTTCCTCTATCCCTAATCGATGATAGGCTGTGGCCTGCCTTTAATATACAACTAGAAAATTAGTTTATTGTAGAGATAATTTAAGATTAAGTCCACTGTTTTAATATTTTGAATCATTACATATGTATGAATCCGAAACTCAAATTTATTTATATATATCCATTACTGTTTCCAGCCTGTGTTTATCATAGCCATATATTTTTCACTATCGGCTGCTAGGCCTGTCGTAGCTTCATATGCCTTATAATTTAACTTAGGCACAACTTCCAGTCCCTGTCCATTAATTTATTGATGTGAAAGGGTAACCCCATATTTTCATCAATGATAAATATCTCGGACTTGCCAGGAATCAAACGCGGGACCCTAAGCTTGGTAGGCAGACATTCTATTGACTGAGAAACTCTAATCCTAATTTAAAAATCACTTAAATTAAGAGCTGTTAAATAATTGTATGAACTCTGGTTGTTAAATTTTTCCTACAATAATGTCGGGCTGAACCACCCTTAAGCAGTTTTAGAGTTCTAAAAAAATTCAAATTCAAAATTTTGCTATATTATTTGTATTATTATGTAGGTATTTATATTATCTATTAAAAGTGATAGCTGCAAATCAGATGATTTGATAAATGGCTGCTTGAAAATATGTCTAGTAACGTTCTTAGCTTTCAGATAAGGTTCTTCTTATGAAAATGGGACTGTACAAATGGTATGCAAGGAAACAACCCCGACTTTATCTTTAGAACCAACATCATTTGATAAGTCATGATACCCGCCTCGGTGGCATAGTTAGCTAACGCTCTGTTTTCGTGTTGAGCTAGACTGCTAAGGACGGGAAGATCGAGGTTTGAATCTTGCTCGGCTGAATTAGGGGTGGTTTTTCCTAAATGGTTTTCCACTCTTTCTCCATGCAAATATGGGTTCACTTCCTTTATATTCATCCTTCCCAATTCCTAACCCATTAGTGTAGTTAGTACCTAAGCATATAACCCGAACAGGTAGTAAGATGCGGTGCTTATTATTGAATATTGAATAAGTCGTGATGATATGTTTATACAGAGGCTGCGGGAAGACTTGGAAGGCAAGTTGAGTGCGGCACTCGGCAATATGGAGATGGAGCTCCGCAAATGTGTGACATACGACAGTGCCGGTCTTGTTCACTTTCAACAGCCTGAGAATCAGGTATACCACCCTGCATTCATGGGATCAATTGTACCAAATACTGTCTGCTATATAAACCTACCAATTTTGGTTCATTTTAGCATCAAAAGCATAACATTAGAGCATTAACTATGTTATTCTACCCTCGCCCTCCATTATGCCACTAGGCCTAAATTAAACAGACCATGGCGACCATAGGAACACCTCCCCATCCGAAAAATATATCTACGGTACTTCTAGGAATCTAACCTGTGACTTCTAGATTAATAGCCAGTAACACTAACCACTTGACCAGTAATCATATTATAGTGTTCTAAAATAAATATGATTGAATTCTATAAAAATGAAGCGCAGATAAACAAACCCACTAACTTATCATATTCATTTCATCAAATTTCATCAAAATATTAAAGTGTTTGTAAATATTTGCTTCATTTTTATATAGTTAAATTATATTTATTTAGGGACATTATAACAAGGCTATAATTCAAGGATGTGTGATAACCACGTTTTTGATTAGAGATAAGAATATGAAAAAAATATTGAGACGTGATAAATATTAATATATAGAAAAATATAGATTATGTTTATTTAAGTAAATATTATGTAGTTAGTAGGGTGCTAAAGTTCTTTGGGCTGGCGCTTGACTATCTTTTAGTTCATTCAAACACTTAAGATATATTTCAACAAAATGTATAACTAAAACATTTCTTAATGAAGGATGTTTTGGGGAAGGGGGAGGGGGGGGACGGCGGCAATGTGGCCATTTTTTGGTCATAACTGTATTATTAAAAATAACAAACTCCCAGTTTGGATTTTTAATTTCTTATAGCGGTTATTTGCTATTTCCATTCTTTTTTCTTTTTTTTTTTTCAAAATCTTCAAGATATTTTTGAGTCTTGCACATCCCTACTATAATTAATATGCATTGCCACTAAGCTTACATCATTAAATAAACATACCTAAGCATATTTTCTTCATTATACTCGATAGGAAAGATATTTTAAAACAACACTAATCATTGTTTGCTATTCCACAATGCAAAGTTGCAACACAAAGGCCTGTAAGTGTTTTGTGGTTATGTCAAGATTCATCACACTTTTGATTTTAAATATAGTTGTTATTTTAATTGAAATAACACATATATGAAAAAGATGTTGATTATATTGGCAACTAATTATTTACAACAACAAAAAATTGCTTTTATAAAAGATTCTCAAACTCGTGATTTTTACTAACAATCTGCACTGAGGTCACACGACATTGTTTAATACGACTCTAAACATAAAATGTGTTAGTAAATCAAATCATACCTTTAAAGCTTCCTTTTTTTAAAACTAATTGAAGTTAAGTTAACCTATCATTCTTCACAATAAGAACTCTAAAAAACAAGCTTAGTTATTAATTGATAAATTAGATTTTCTACTGACAAATATGAGTTTTAGTCTCAACTCTGCTAGAAATTTAAATTCTAGCTCACTCCTATTTATTTTCTTCCAAATCCTTTTCCATTACCTCGAAATATTTTTCTGACAATTGTTGTATCTAATCCACCCATCCGGACCTATATATGTGCATGCGCTAGATGTGACCTGTTACTTGTGTTGAGTAGTTGTGATGGTTGCAGGGAGACCGCAAGGGTCGTGGTCGCGGGCTGTCGTGGCTCAAGTTCCGGCGTGGCGGTGGCGGCAGTCGGACGACACGAGATGTGGCTACCTGGGGGACAGAGGAGGTGGCCACTTGGCTGGAGGCTCTGCAACTGGCCGAGTACGCGGAGAGCTTCATGCAGCACGATATTCGCGGCCGTGAGCTTCTGGCTCTGTGCCGCCGTGACCTGAAAGAGTTGGGGGTGACCAAAGTGGGGCATGTCAAAAGGATTTTACAAGCCGTCAGGGATCTCTCCATGTGATCCAAAAGTGTGTAAGTGCTGTCATACCCACACTGGACAAACTTTACCCCCACCAAAGTTCAGCAAGTGGTGGTCATAAAACAAGTTGACTCGGCACAACAAATTTCTGACACAGATGTGCAGTGAAGTCTTAATAATATATGACTAAACTTCGTAAGGATCCCTGTGATCAACATGCATTGTAGGCATTTCATTATCAGTATCAACACATTAAGTTCTAAATAACTTGAGAGTATGTGAACACACTCGATGACAAATTTGTTACAGCATAAAACTTGGACTTTCACTGTAATTTAGAGGATTGTTCAGATAATGTTTTTAAATGTTTCCATTATATTTTTAAATACATTAAAAAGAAGGAAATTGTGAAGGCTGAAGGCACAAATCTCCTTTTTATATGGAATTCTCAAATCTATTTAAAAATATTTTAAACACTAAATTATAGTAAAAATATGTTTTTAATTTTTATTAATTAAAAAGGTAACTTAAGAGTAGTTTCCCAATTGTCACAAAATATATTTTATAATTATTTTTTCAGATAATGTGGCTATCTATCCTGTATCCCATTGAATGCTAGTTCATTTTCTTTGAATTCATCCTTCTTTGACTAATTAATTTTAAATATCACATAACTAAAATGCTTGCATTAAATTTTACGGAATAAAGGGTGCATCCTTAAAACAACCTAAGCTCTCTGAAATTTTATAGTATTAATTCACCGATCATTGGATCAATTTGAAAACGATTATTTAACTGACATTCCTACATGTGGAAAAATATGCAGGAAATGAGGACTAAATATGTTCCAACCCCCATATTATTATAGAATGCAATGAATGCCAATTTGACACCTGATATATTAATACATCTTTGTATTTGATTTAATTTTAATTTTTATGTTATTTTCAAATTAAATTTGTTCATTTGGTCGGGTAGAAAATAATAAAAACTGCCCCTTCACCATAAATGCTTGCCATGCTACTTAATTACCAGTAATAATATTTAACTATCTAAAAATATATATTGCCATTATGGCTTAGTAAATAATCCAATATTAAGAGCGTAAGCTAAAAAGAACTACCACTGTTTTTGAGGTGTAATATTTTATTTTAAATTATTACTGCAGCTTCAAATACTATACAGCAATACCTCGATTTTTGACGGGTTAGGAACCAGAGCACTGACCAAAATATAAAATTTATGAAGGTCGAAGCAAAACCTTTATTTAGTTTTCAAATGCATTAAAACTGCAAAGAAACTTATATAACTAATAATATAATACTTGTGAATGCGCGCAATACCTAAGTATGATATGAACATGCTCATTATACTGTTACCAAACAAATAACTATAAAATGTCAACAGTATAATTACAAACATAATAGAGCGTGAATAATTTGGTTATTTTAGTTACACGTTGCACGCTGAGTGAAATTTTTTTCAATGACTGAAAAATAGAGTTGAGTGAGATTGATATTTTAGATTTGGTTCGGGATTGGGATCTACTATCTCAATTAGACGAGAAAAAATATGTCTCATTTCAAAAATTTGAGAAATATGAAAAAAATGGAAATGCAATAATCGCCCTAAGAAACTTACAAACCAAACAGAGAATTTAGTATTTATAATAATACCGTATGGACCCGAAAATAGGCGGCACTTTTTCCCAAAAAAATTGGTTTTGTTAAGAAATATTTTGGTTACAAATGATTTAATTTAAAATGTGTATGAGCTGTATCTTAAGTGTTTGAATGAACTAAAAGATAATACAAAGCAAGGACAAGCCCAAATGTCGAAGGGATTTTTATAAACTATGTATTTACTAGAGATGGGTCAAATCCACCATTTTACAAATCCAAATCTCCAATCTACTCTCGAATCCTGAATCTTGGAAAAAATTATGAACATAAAAGGAATCAGAAATAGGAAAGAATAATAGTCTCAAATTTGAAATTTTCTTGAATCCTTGAATAATCCTTAAGGATTCGAGGATTTGAGGTTCCTTCCCTAGTATTTACTTTATTAAAGATAATCTATATGTTTGTACTGTCAAAGGAAGTTGTCTCTTGTTCTGATATTTTTTTTCATATTCTCATCTCGATATTGTCTGGAATTGAAAAAGTGGTCCAGCACATCCCTAACTAAAATAAACTATTTCTAATTCTAAGAGGTTTAGTCATTTCTAAATAGCATTTATATATGCAATAATATTAACTATTTGAGCGAATGAACGCTCATAAACAACATAGTTTAGGATAATATGACATCTATTTTCAAATTTTACAAATGCTTGGCTAGTAGAATACATAACTAATTTAATTACTTAGTCATAGATAGCACGTTTTGCCAGAGATATGCAAAACTCAAAATATATTCAGCTCGATAATAAAATATATATATATATATATCATTAATCTCAAAAGTTATTTTATTTCCCCTAATTTGTTTTTAAATGTTAAGTATATTTTAAAAATAACCTGATAATACACGTCAGAATTTGTATCTTAGAACTTTTTGCCTTATATTAAAATAGTAAGTACACTTATTATAATCTCAGACTGAAAAAAGTCCTTTGTGACCTTCTCACAAACTCTAATAGGGTCCCACATCGAAAGAAAAACATCACTTTTAACATATAAAGAGACATTGAGACCTCAATAATAATCCAAATAGTTTTTTTAAAATGGGGAGCTAAAATATTTTCTAGCAACTAAAATGATCTGCAAGTAGTTTATTTTTGTTTCATTTATGTTAGTTAAAATTTGTTCAAAATTATGTTCTAAATATGTGTCAATTTGAAGAATGCTAATATATATTTGGAAGAAGTTGTAGCTAGACTCTGTAAATATGCGTTTTTACTTTTATTTGTGTTTTATTTTTCCATATTCCTATCATTTTATTTATTTTATATTATATAGTGCTTAATGCACTTTATTTGATACATATTAACTAAAGTTTTGTTATGTTTTCCAGTAAATATTATTTGAAACTATTTTAGGTTTGTGTTTTAAGTTTAACAGTTTGATTCAAGGATATTTATTGCTTTAGAGCTGTCCTGTCTAATGTCAAGTCTGATTTACTGGTTAATATGTAGCTTTATTTTGAAAGAGCAAAGCACTCATGACCAATGTCTCAAGTTACCTTTTAAACACACAAGCATCACGAAGGGTTTCCACATCTTGGGAAATTTAATTTTAACAAGTTTGTATAAACAAGTGTTTGGTTTAATATATATTTAACTAATAATTTAGAGTAAAAATACCATTGTTTCAAGGATGGAAATGAAATGTAGAATAAATTATATGGTTTTGTTATTTTTTGTTTAGCCTAGTAATTCATAATAGTCTATCTTATGAGATGAGTAATTGAAAGTATTATTCTATAAGTTTGTAAGGAAATCACACAGGTGTGTGTAGGTGTGTGCACGCACACATACATATAAAAAATTTACATCTATAATCATCTCTCTTAGACCACAAAAACACTTCAAATGTGATATTCACAGAATGTATACCTCAAAAAACTTGAAATTTAATATATATGAATATTTATTTTAATATCCTAATTCACCCACATGTACAGTATTGTTCTAATATAATTAATAATTTTAAGTTTTTTTAAGCCTAAACTTCAAACTTGTCAGTTTTGAAGGGCATGAAAGCAATTTGTTTGTTCTTTAAAAAAAAAAAGGAACTACTTAAAAAACTGTTTTTAACCATTCCGAAAAAATGTAGTTCATTGTGTTGTGATGTTTACGTATAAATACATTTTTATTTTAATATGCACATCATTGTTATTTCAAGAAATGATTAGTTATGAATGTTCCTTTATTGTTGGTAAAAAAATATACTTAGTCATGTTTTCTACTAACACAAAATATTTTGTTTAAACTGTGTTTTAGATAGATTTTATTCATTACTGACGAATTGCACTTGTACTTAATAGGAAAAGAATATATTATGCCTTGTTTTTGGCATGTTCCTGGAGCAAAGCTATCATTTACTCTCAAAACACAGATGACTAATAAAGGTGATACTTGTAAAATACCACTGGGTCTAAATCATAGTTTAAATTAGTAGTGAGTGAAGATGGAGTATAAATTGTTGAAATGAAACACAACAGTCAGCCTCTTCAGTTACAGAGTATAAACAAATTGGATCTGTCTAAGACAATTTGCTATTAGGTTATACCAAAGATGGGCCTTTGAATCATCCGATCCCTCAAATCCTTGAAGATATTCAAGATTTTCGGATTCGAGACTGAAATCCTTAAAAAAAAAATCGGATTCGAGACTGAAATTCTTAAAAAAAACTTTCAATTGAAATTGGTTATAAAGCTCTAATACTACTTATTAGTGGTTCAGAAGCAATTATAATTATAGGATGAACTTTCCCTAACGACCAGTCAAACCCCAGACCAGTGATTTAACATTCAGATACTTTATATATTTTCTAGTATTCTATTGAATTTATATTTCCTCTTATGTTAATTTTTTTTTTTTTTTTTCAAGATTTGAATTTGGTATTCAAAGGTAAATTGTAGATTGGGTTTCGGCCCAGCTCTAGTCTATACTCTGTACCTAATAAAACTGCTTTTGGTTGGAAACGCTAACTTTGAAAATGTGTTCAATAGTGATTTTGTTAAAAAAAAAATAGTAACAAATTAAGTAAAATTTAAATGGCAAATTTAAAGGGCACTGAATAGAAAAATAACTTTATTATTTTTATTCTTATCTCTAGTTGAATAGTTTTATTTGGTCATAATATTGCCCTAATAGCCAGTTCAAACACATCTTTTAGCTATGGTATTTGGTTGAGAGGAATACATTTCTCAGATTTAGGGAACTTTCAACTTTTATTGGTTATTTAACTGCTGATATCATATCATCAATTTACATTTAAATCGACAAAATTTACCATAATTAACACTAAAAAGAATAAAGGTGCAAGTAATTTACTTCACCAAAATATCTAAGTTCTAAAATGCCATTAGGTTTTGATAGTCATTTAAATGTTCTAAGTCATGTCCTTGCGAAATTTTGTGTTTCTGGGAACTTAACGATAACTACATGTTTGTAAATATAATAAATCAAAGTATTCATCTAATGCAGCAGCTCCCAACGTGGGGTACATGCCAGGATGTTTGGGGGTATGCGAAATTATTTGATCATTGGCAGAAAGAGCTATATATGACAGCAGTGTAAGACAAAAGATTAGTCAAAAGTTATGAAATTAACTTAACAATATGGCGAGAGGTAGTTTTCTTCTCTATTTGATCTTGAGAAACTGATTCAATTTCAAACATAAAATTGTTTTTATAATCATTAATAAATAATTTAAATATGTGTTTTCATTTTAACTTTTGCGTTTTGAATGTAAAATTATATTTCACCCTATTATTACATTTTTTTAAATCCCATTACCAGCCCTTTTATTTTCAGTTGCAACAAATAAATCATAAAATTAACATTTTGCCGAAAAATTAAAGGCACAAATTATAAAACTGGGCTGCCAAGGGCTACAAGAATGAAAAAAGGGTTGGGAACCGCTGATATAATGGATCCTCATTTGAGTTCCTGTAGCTCTCCAGTGTTTCTATGTCAAACTTTGTCGGGAGTTAAGAGATTCACACTCGACTGATGGTAGTTTTTAAATTTTGACTCCCTGGATGGAATTGCCAAATGAGTGTTCTTAAGTATGATCTGATTACATTAATTATTTTTCATAAGTGTGTATAGGTATATCATTATAACTTGCCTAGCAAAGCAATAGATTTTAGATGTGTTTTTCTACTATGCTATCTGAGCATGTCGTTAAGTTTTACTGCAGCATGTTATCATAAGGGCTGGGCCAATTAACTCTCAATCCAATCACATCATCTCTGTTCTGTTACTAGGACGATGGTAGGGGTAGCTACTAGTGACTAAATAAAAACAGTTACTGTACTTCTTTTGTTAACAAGGAGAAAAGAAAGAAGTTGTATTGCAATGGTTGTGAGTAGTGAGGGATCATCTTTGCAAGGTCATACATAAGGTCAACTAGCAAACAGATGTCTGAACAAAGAAATGAAGATTCAAGGGACTCTAAAACTGGGACAGATTCAAGGAAGCTAAAACTGGGGAAAATTAAAGGGAAACTAAAACTGGGGAAGATTCAAGGCACTCTAAAACTGGGACAGATTCAAGGGAAGCTAAAACTGGGGAAAATTCAAGGGAAACTAAAACTGGGGGAGATTTAAGGGAAGCTAAAACTGGGGGAGATTCAAGGGACTCTAAAACTAGGACAGATTCAATGGAAGCTAAAAGTGGGGAAAATTAAAGGGAAACTAAAGCTGGGGAAAATTCAAGGGACACTAAAACTGGTACAGATTAAAGAGAAGTTAAACTGGGACAGATTCAAAGGAAGCTAAAACTGGGAAAGATTCAAGGGACTCTAAAACTGGGACAGAATCAAGAAACGTTAAACTGGGACACATTAAAGGGAAGCTAAAACTGGGAAAAATTCAAGGGACATTAAAACTGAGACAGATTCAAGAGAAGTTAAACTGGGTAAGATTGAAGTGAAGCTAAAACTGGAGAAGATTCAAGGGATACTAAAACAGGGGAAGATTCAAGGCACACTAAAACTAGTACAGATTCAAGGGAAGCTAAAACTGGGGAAAACTTAAGGGAAACTAAAACTGGGGAGATTCAAGGGAAGCTAAAATTGGGGAAAATTCAAGGGAAGTTAAAACTGGGAAAGAGTCAAGGTAAGGTAAAACAGGGGAATATTCAAGGGAAGCTAAAACTGGGAAGATTCAAGCTAAGCTAAAACTGGGGAAGATTCAAGCTAAGCTAAAACTAAGGAAGATTCTAGGGAAGCTAAAACTGGGAAAGATTCAAGGGAAGTCAAAACTTTGGGAAAAGTCAAGGGAAGGTAGAGTTGAGAAACTATTGGAGGCTTCAGAACTTGTCTTCATTTTATTACTTAAATTAAATCATCATTTTACACATATTAAATTATTATAAAACTAATTTATAGGCCATGATAATTTATGCACAGGTTTAAAAATAAAATTCCCTAATTAAACTATCACAGACTTAACTATCAGAAAAGTCAAGTCATTTAACCAAAACCACCTTTAAAATGTGTTTGGTCCAATGATAAATTTAACTTTAAATTAATTCTAGTTTTCATTTAAACTACAAGCCTACTAAACTGAACAAAAAAAAATAGCCCATGGGACAGTTTATTTTTTTGGTCTTACTAGTCAAACTATCTTTTGTAATATTTAAAACTAAACAAATCAAATAATCAGCACTGGTGATCGGCCTAGTCGGCAGCAAATAATCTGGATGGGTATGATTGCCCAGCCCTTTATTATTATTATTATTATTATTATTATTATTATTATTATTATTATTATTATTATTATTATTATTATTATTATTATTATATTATTATTATTATTATTATTATTATTATATTATTATTGTGTGTTTGTTTTTTAATTTACTTACATCAGTCTAAAAATTTTTGTCTATTTAAAATCACTAAAGTAAATCCTAAGTTGGTGTAACTATTTATATGAAAAATTCAGTATTAAGTTAATTGATCTGATAGTAATGTGATAAGCTCTACCATTGATAAGAAAGTGTGTTGTAAACTTGACAATAGGTCAGAAGTGTAGTTTTGGTAGAGTCCTGATATGAAAGACTGTAGTTTGATTGATGACTTACAAGAGACTCTTTCGTCACCATGATATCAGTAGCTAACATGTGAGTGTAAGTAAGAGATTTATAGCTACTCTTCATAGTGAGTGGCTAAGAAACGGGAAACATATTTTTCGATGATTCTTTAAGAGCCTTCTTGTATCCTTTCAATATATAGTGTTTGGATTGTTTATATTAAATATAAAAACTACACAATATGTCATTTACTCTACGAATCTCAAGCTGTTTTATTTTATTATTCAGTGTGTTGTTCTTTGGTTGGGGGGCACTGACAATGAGAAGTAAAGTTATAAAAAAAATTATAGAAAAATGTGGTGTTCATCACCAATTTCTTTATCTGATTTATTTTATATTTATTTAGTAAACTGTAATAAAAGTGTGCAAATTGTCTTCTTCATAATTTGTTGCAACATCCATTTTGATTTTTATTTAAGTTTGGCTTTAATTACAAAGGATAAAAAATGTTTATGTATTTTATATTATATAGTGTGTTAAATATTATTTCCCTATTAAAACTTGCATTGAAATTTCTGAATTTGCCTTATTCCAGTTGAGGCTGTTGAGTTTATCTCTACAACATATGAATACTTATGTACATTAAATTTAAACTATTTGCTTATATAATAATATAATTATATAAAAATGTAAATCAGAGGAAGCTCATGAAATATTTCATTGAGGTATAAAGAATGTATTTAAGTGTGGATTAAAATGGATGTATGAAGCAAGGCAAAAGATGCATTGTGGTTGGATTAGACCTCTCTCAAAACTCATTTGGACAAGCCGAAGAATTTGTTGAAGTTTACACTGTTAATTGTTAAAGAAAATCATTCTAGATAGAATATGTAATACAAGAAGCTTGTGCCTTTTAACTGGACACATTTCTGTACAAACCTACAACTATTTATAAATTATGTAAAACCTTGAATAAAATATATGGAAAGAGTATTAGAAATAATTAAAAAAGTTAATCACTAAAGGTGACCAACCACACATGTAAGCGTGTGCATGAAGACATTTCACTCAGTGGATATTGGAGATAATATTTATAGTTCAATGGTTTGATCTTCACTAAATTGAAAACCAAATAGATATTTTTTTATATAAACCTGTAAACTGTTTCAAAGAAAATTTAAATCTCCAAACTGTAGTTGAAAAAAACCCCCAAGAACATAACTTTATTATCAAATGCATCGCATTGCATTGTGAGGAATTGAAATTCATCGGCAGTTAGCAATGTGTGATACTTTGAAAACTTTGACTTTGCTTTGAATATTTATCTACATCAACTTTGTTCTGAAAAAAAAAAAAATAAGTTTTTAGTAACCACAAACTTCACCAAAAAATTAATGATAACTAAAATATAATTTTATATTTAAATCGTTATAATGGGTCATTACATTATTCACTAGCATAAGTACCCGGTATTGCCCAGGTTAACCAAGCAATGTATTGTGTGGTTTACCCCTGGCGATGGTTTTCTTTGCTTCAAACGGTCAGGAAAAAATCTCTTCATTTTATTTCTTCCGACCCTGTTTTTAATTAATTTAAATAAATACAATCAAAATTTTAAAATTCCAGCACAAGGACTACTAATATTTAAATTTTAGCCCTCTACATGCATTAGATATCACGCAACACTCATAACAGACAGACATACTCTTAATCTTATTAATATAATCTATAATAAAATATAAGATTACTACTAATGTACATATGTCTTAAATCTGTGGTAATTTGGTCCCGTGCTTGCTTTCTCAGTTGTGAATTAAATATGTTAAATATATTTTGTAAATTAGACATGATTCTAAAGTTAGATTAATATACACAATAAAATATTTTATATATTCAATTTGGTGGTTTTGTTTTAAATCTAAAGACATTGCTTTACTCATCTATACAATGTAATTTTGTTTTTTCTTGCACATGAAAAACAAGGAAAAGTTCTTATACGGCGGCACCATCACTCAAGACTAAAGAATGAGAGAGAGAGAGAGAGGTTTATACACACAGACTCACTATGGATAAGGGCGAGTGTTGGCTCGAAAAACAACCAATGGTCTGACAGGAAAATGGGGACATTTCAACAATTGGAACTCTTTTAAGTTTAATCTGTTTAAGCTATTAAAAAAAAAATCCAATTTTACCATTTCAACAGATAATTTAATGTGCTTTCAAAACCAGATTAAATGTTATATATTACATTTCATAAATTCAAGGTGCCACTTTGAAACTGGTTCATTAGCAAAAGATATATAAAAATGTATAAATGCTGCTATACAATTAAAAAGTTTTTCTTCACTTTAGCAAAAATATAGAATTGTAGAAATCTAGTTGGCTATAACAGTACCATTTGTATACTTCCATCTAAAACTTTTATAAATAACCTTTCTAACTGTAAGATTTAAACAAAATTGATGTGTGTACAAAAAAAAAAAAAGCAAATATTTGCGCTCTAGCTTGTCACCAAACTATGTTGTTTTAATTACCAACATATGTTGAAGGGAAAAAAATATATTTTTTTTAGAAATAAGTTTTCAAATCCCTCTCTTCCATTGTAGTTAGTATGACTTATGTTTGTGTCATCTACTGGCAATACTGTTTTTGAAGCAATTAGCATGAGTTTTAATCCTCCTCTGTTGGCATCACTGAGTATGTGGGTAGCTTACACACTAACTGGTTGAACTGATTCAATTATACATTGAACGGGAATTTTAGCCACTAACAGCTAAAAATTGTAATTAGTATAATAGTTGGTTGGTGTTGTAAAATTCATTTAGTCACAATATTCGTTAATAGACTTTGTTTTGGGGCACATTAAAACCCTAATAATAGTAGTGATAAGGATGTGTCGGTTCATTTCTTCAATACCTTGTGTTCTACCATTGATTCGCTTAAGAGCCCTCTTTCACCCCACAAATAACAACTAAGATAATACAGCTTCAGGGTTGCAAAACATCTGGCTAGAAAAAAAACAAAGATACTGGAATATTTGTGAATTTGAATTTGGAACACATAAGTGCAATCTTTAATTAAATTTGTATAAAAGATGTTGATTATAACACACGTCTTTTGTACTTTCTCCCTAACCGGAAATGGTAAGTCGCCTAACGACTTATATATTTCCCTGTCACTGTCAAATCAACCCATTCTAATCACCATTGACATAAACTTCACCTCGGTCCAGACACTGCATCGGGTTGCAGCTTTTTTTTTTTAGATTCTCTTTTAAAAAAAATAGCAGAATTGTAACCAGTGACATTGTTTTATCACATAAGTATATTTTAAATTTTTAATACAACAAAATTTAAAAACTATTATTTATACTTGAAGGAGCCTTACGAAAACCAATCGCCCTTTTTGACAACAGGCAACAGGATTTGTCCTTGATTTTTCTATATATTGTTTTGGTTAATACTATTTAAAAATACAGGCTCTACTTTTAAGTTACTTTATAATGTAACAGTGAAAGGTAAGTTTACTTCGTTTCAGGGTAAATGAAGGGTACATGACATGAATAATGATTAGTTTTAATGTCCAATGGGTGAAAAGTACTGTACTAACAACATACTGACATGAGGCTTCCTAATTGCATCCAATATATTAAATCAAATCG
Source organism: Timema podura (assembly GCA_033556935.1). Classification (NCBI taxonomy): domain Eukaryota; kingdom Metazoa; phylum Arthropoda; class Insecta; order Phasmatodea; family Timematidae; genus Timema; species Timema podura. The sequence goes on along the minus strand of JAVRXN010000004.1, from coordinate 51,155,970 downwards.
TTGATGGAATAGCTTACGGTACCATAGCGTTGGATGGAATGGTGTAATTAGTTGGTGTGATGATGATCTAATACTCAGTTGTGCTAACAGTAGGAATTAAAACTCACTTTATACTCTGTGATAACTTGTGTTGTGTATTCAGCTGCCTTCTTTTCTCTGCGATGGTTTAGCACTATCAGTCAGACCTGTTTTAATTCCAACAGAGATTGTAAGTTAATTGTGTATCTGTATTGTAATATCTCCTTCTGGGCATGTGCTTCTTCATTTATGTCCTTGGCTTAAATGTTCCTGTGAAAATGCCGAAAGTATGGTTAATTAAATAAAGTAAATGTGAGCAGTAATTTATGACATGTCTAAGATTGAGAATACAAATTGTGTATCAAACCATAATATTTATAACGTCTTGCCTTAATATACACTTATGGGATCATTTTACATAAACAATGTCACAAATTATATGGAACTTTCTTTAAATTTCATAGGGCTTTATTAAGTGTTATGTGCAGCTCATTCAATACATTTTTCCCCAAGTAAAAAAAAAAATCTTGGGGAGACATATGCATATATTTTAAAATACTGTTCTCATTCCTAATAACTCTTCTGAGAGATTCTAAAATTCATCTTTTCTTTAAATGTTATTTGTGTGCTTGTTTTGTTTTTTGTTATTTAAAACACTGATAATATTTTTGGTTTTATGAGAAACTAAAACAGATCGGACTGCCTGTTTGGAACCATTACTTGTAATAATCCCCATCCATAGATGTAGTAGGAATATAGATATATATGTTACATTGTGTGTAGTATTTTATAGGATTCATTTGCAAGTCATGCGTGTACATATGTGAGTGGTTTTTTAGTGAATAGAGCAAGTTAAAGATACGTTTATTCTCTTCTTTTTTTGTAGGTGTTTATTATTTCTAGTAAGCAATGGAGCACCCAGAAATTTACTTTGGGTGGTAGTTGGAGCACCCAGAAATTTACTTTGGGGTGGTAGTTGGAGCACCCAGAAATTTACTTTGGGGCGGTAGTGGGGAAAAGGGAGGGGTTAAAAAAATCAAGGTTGAAACTAGAATAAATTTCTCCTGGAGGGGGATTAGAAAAATAAAGGATTTTTTTAAGAGGTTTGCCCTCCAACCCAAAGGAGGGTCCTAGAACCCTCTCCAGTAAAAATAAAAAAAAAATATATAATAATTTGGATGCTCCCAGAAGCTATTTGGGGTAGTCTTTGCTTGGCAATATGTTTAAAACTAGTTGCCTATTAGAATACAATTTAGAATAAGTTCATTTGCATCTTCATTAATCAATTATGGTTCAACTTGATGTATTTCAAGTTTTTACTAAAATTATTTTGGTCTTGGTGAAGGGAAGGGGGGGGGGTGACAAATTATTTAATCAAACATAATATTTCCAAACCCTGGTAAAATAATGCCTCGTAAAGACACCCATTTTGGCCTTAAATCTTTGTGTGTCCTAAGATAAATAAATGCATTGCTTCCTCAAGCACTAATTCATCCAATTAAAGAAATGGCTCCATGTAAACAAGTATAGCTCTCCAAAATACAGGTTGTTTCATGTAAACAGCTTGTCTTATTTAATAATAGTGTAGTATAATCTATGTACCATCACATCGGACTGTCACTATATACTGGTAACTAAAAATGTGTCTTTATCTTTAAACTATATAACTTCTTAACCCTAATGCTATTAGATAAATAAATGGTTAAATACAAAACTAATCAAACTTCAATCTGTTTATAAAATTTTAATGCTGCTTCAATCTTTGTGTCATAAACTTTTCTCAACTTTACCAAAGCTGGAAACAATTTTATATCTATTTCTCAAGGACATCTTTGTAGACTAAAAACTATGCTCTTTCATTTTATGGTCATAGCGTCATACTACTCGGTTACACTACAGGTCGCACGCCACACACACACACACAAAACACACACAACACACAAAATATGCTATTGTGATAGGGAAGAGGAAGGTAAACTGTATAGGAAATGTACCATATTTGAATGTATAGCCTGGCATATTCATTTTTAGGTTTTATTATTCATAATCATAGTGTATGCCTGTTTTGTATCTATTTTAAGTGAACATAACTTCCACGCACTAAACCAGGAAATTTGAAACAAAAAAAAAACCTTAAAAACAATAGTATATTTTGGAACTTGAGATATTTATCTGAATATGCATATAAGAGGCCTTTGCTAAGCAGTCATGTTTATTGGCTTAGAAAAGATGGTGCCCTTGGAGGTAAAGACCAGCCTGGAAATTGGTGAAACTGGGGTACACATAGTTGTATAGACATTAAATAAGGTATCATGTTTTTTAAGATTACTATTAATTTTTTTATTTTATCAACACAAAGATTTTTACTATTTAAAAATATTCACCTACAAGATGCAATTTTGGTCACCTATAATTGAAACACTTTATGAACATTTCAAATAACAAGACTGTTGGTAAATTAAAATGGTAGTGGAGCACAAGAGGCGTTTCTTGGACATAAATGAGCTAGTGGGTCTGAGAAAAGGAGTTAAATATGTTTGTTAACTGGGGAAGACTATAGTTGAGAAATGCACACACTCCATCCATTTCCCCCTCCATCCCCTACCCACACTTTTATTCTACTGCCCACCCCCAAGAAAAATGAGATTTTTACGCATTAGGTCATATTCTTGGACCATTGAATTCCCTTTCCACATATTTACAACTAAATACTTGTGTGAAAGAATTTTTACGCATGAGAGCTGCAATCAACAGGTTATGGTAAAATCACTATGCTCTTCACAAATTTAAAATCTAAAATACAAAAAGAAGTAAAAATAGTTCATTAGAATTTTCAGTCCATGCATAATTTTCGTTGCCAAAGAAAATTCTTAAGTGGGTACAGGTTTTAAAATACAAATAATCAATACTTTTTCCAATTAAAACATTTTGTTTCAAATAACGGGGATCAACCCTAATCCTAAATTTGCTTTAATCATTCAATGGTAAAATATAACTTGACTAAAATACAATCAAATTAACTTAAATCAATTATATACTTGATTCAACAATTGTTATAAATAAATCCAACTTCCTCTATCCTTCAACCACTCTTCATACATTAATTTCTTCTGTTCTTCTCCGCTCACTTGAACACTTTCTGTTATCTGCTCCTCCCATCTCTTTCTTGGCCTCCCCTGCGAGGTTTTCCCACATACTTAATTTCCAATATCTTCTTCAGCACCTTCTCTTTTTCCATCCTCATCCATCCATATATTTAATTTCAAAGTACTAAAACAATTATTTGCTTTTATTTATTCATGAGATCATGATATATGTTTTAAAAAGTTATTAACATTGTTATTCATTAAAGATAATGTATATTATCCCTATAAAATGTTTTGATAAATTGTTTTCCACTCTCCCTCCATGAAAATGTGGGTACACTGCCTCTAAATTCATTCTTCCTTATTCCTAACATCTCTAACTCATAAGACTAATTTGTATAACGCAAACGGGTAGTAAGACGCAGTGATAAAATAATGTTACATGTGGTTGAGACCCATCTTTGGCTTCCTGGATCATGCTTAGATTGTGCTACTTAAGGTGACCTTGGCAAACTATCTCTGGGACAGTGTCCAGTTATTTTATCATATAATTGGGTGATAGCGGCAGCAAAGTATTTCAAAATAAAAAATGTATAATCAATAGTTTGAATATTGATTATCTTTTATTTCTACAGTGATGTGAGAACTGTAAAGTGAATGTATATATATATATATCTATTTTATATTTGTATTTCTACAATAATTATAGTCTATTGTGTGCTTCATATTCTGGGGACAGTTTATCCATGGAAAGGTTGACTAATGAGGCAAGTGTTATAAACAGGCTTTTTTTATATAGTCCTAATTAATTGTTATCTAAAGTAAAATCCTATATATTATTTCTGCTGTCAACATCCCTTTTTCTCAACTAATACAAAGCCTACAGCGATGAATAAGGTATCAGTGGATAGGATTTTTTTACTGACTTCTGACATAGCATACTCAGTTTACGTTAAAACACATTGTTTGTTTAAAATTTTAGTTAAAGGAAAAATCTAACATTATTTTTTTTTATCAATTACTGAAAATAAACTCTCTTTGCTATTTTGTGTATACACTTCCCTGAGTATCTAATTTCAACCAACTGACTAAATCTTTTTTTTGGGGGGGGGAGGGAGGGGGGGGGGGAAGGTTGACTGTGCGAAAGTTTCACGAGGTAAATGATAAATTATCCCCTTTCATTAATTTGGTCTGCAGAAATCCAACGCTAACAAAAACAAAATAGAAAGTATGGTCTAATTCAGTGTTTCCCAAAATATTGTTAGTTATGTGCCCCTTTAAGGGTCATGGCCCAACCAACATACCCCTTCTTGAAGTACAGTCATTCCAAATTTTAAAAACACTTTAGTTGTAAAATATATGCCGTAGGTAAATAAACACTTTAAAAGCCTATGACAAAGAGACATGTGCGAAAATACATTCCCTTCATCAAACTTTATATAAAAAAAAGTTATGACTAATAAAACTTATTGGGACATCTTTTACCCCAGTTTAGGATATAGATAGGGAACAATTTCCAAATAGTAAAGTTGTGATCTACCAATATGCTTCAACATTGTTCCTCTCAATATGTTCTATCCATTCTTGCCAATGTGCTTCAATAAAATGAGCATATTTGAAAAAAGTTTACATTAAACCTATATATATATTATGAAAGATAAATTTGAGTTTTATAGGCTTATAAACTTTTGATTAGATACCAAAAAACATAAAATAAGTTTTACTTTTGCAACTGTCCACTGATATGTTTGTATTTACTTAATCTATCATTAGATAAGGATTATATTTAAATTCCTTACTGATATCCTGGTTGTTTAAATTGTTTTAAAATCTTTTAAACAAACATGAAAAAAAAGTTTTTAATTTTTATAGTAAATCTTTAAGGGAGTTTCTGTCAAAATAATAATTTTGAAATGTTCTTGTCAATTGGTTTATAAAATAAAATCCATTTATCACCATATTAGAAATTTTTTTCATTTTATTTAGAGCTAATTCACCTCCAATAAACAAAAAAGGGTAATAATATTTGAGAGCCTAATCTCATGACAAAATATGTTCAATTTCCCGCATTTAATGTATAACTCTTTGTTAATGTTCCGCTAATTTGATCCTTACTGCTAACAAATGAACATAGCATTTCAACCTTTCAAGTTGTTTGGTTGTTTTTTTTGTTAGATTTAGACTAGTAAAGAGTTTAAAACAAGATATTTGTAAAAAGATTTTTCCTTAACTACCCATTGTCTTTCGAAAAAAAACTCCCAATTAAAAGAACCAAATTGGCATTCACGTATTCTAACAAAACTTGACCAATAAAAACAGCAACAGGTTAAAACCGTTTTTATCCTTGTCATGGATGGACTGTCCCATTTTCTCTTTGTACTTTAAACTATACCGATGGGAGCAATATATTACTGTTTACATGAATGGCGTACAGTTAAAGGTCTACACACACCAACACGGTGGTGATCACAGGCGCAAACTTCTCACTGTGTTTTTTTTAGTTCATGAGAAGATAAAAAAAAATTAAATCAGACAAAATAAAATAATAAAAAATCTGGATTTGTTAGGTTCTGTATCGTGGTCTATATTGTAGTTATGCATATATATATTTGAGTTAGGGGATACCTGCCTAAAAAATGTGGTTTCCTAGGTCTTCTGGTCTTCACGACTTTATTGACTTTGTTTTGTTTTTGTTTTTTGAAAGAAAAAAAAATTGGGTTCCCCCAATTGGAATTTTCTGTACAAAGTATTCTTGCATCCTTATTGGTTGGGGCTACCTGCCTGCAAAATTTCAGCTTCCTAGGTCTTCTAAGCTTAGATATATTTTTGACTTTGATTTTTTGAGAAACCCATATTTTGAGACCCATGTGAATTCTCGGTCACCGATTTCTCTTAAACCCTTTCTGGCTAGGCATTTTCTGCCATCAAAATTTCAGCATCATAGATAGATAGATAGATAGATAGATCTTCTGGGCTTCAAGGTTTTTTGACTAGTTATATATATATTCCCCCATTTTGTGAAACCTTATTAAAATTTTCAGTCACCAAGTATTCCTAAGCATATGTAGCTTCACAGTTTCAATGAGTCTTTCAACACTACTCATTGTAAAAACTGAACTGACCGCTACTGCGTGGTAGAAAGCTGCAAAGGCCACCAATGTTATCTGACCGCCAACATGCTCATCACCCCGGCAGTGTGTAGAGTCCTTTAATCTGTCACCTCAAGCATAGTTTGTACTTTTTGAACATCTTTTCCAATTTTAAACACTGTTACTGTTTCATCTTAACAACAACTATTGAAACTGTTTGAATAACAAAATATTCTTCATTCAACTTGAATGTTCTATATTAATTTTCTTACAAAGAAACATGATTCATATTCTAAATCAATATTGTATTACTGTACATATTACACTGTGTAACTAAACTTTGAATGCTATAGCAATTTTTAGTAACGATGTTAAAGAATTGATTATCTGTGTTTGAAACAAAGTATTATTTTCAATTTGTGCCTCAAGTGTATATATTTTCTTATAATAGCATGGTTATTGTCTGCTAATTATTCATGTGTCCTAACACAACTTGCACTCTGGCTTGATAATGATTTTAAATGCACAATTGTTTTACAAGATGCAAATGGGTTTTCGATGCATACAACGCTACTAGTTTTATGTTTGCTTGCAAATGTTTCCAAAGCCACGATCAGCAGTGCAAAAAGGGTTTTCATTTTCTTTTTTATATTAATAAAGAACAATAACCAAACAAAAAAAATATCCTTGTATGTTATTGTTTCATCATGCAACACACACATTTCATATATAGTGTCTAGATTAAAGATATGACACTGCAATAATTATTTTAATTTTTTAATACTGAGGCAAAGTTTAAATGTTTTATGGCACTTTGTGCTAGGAAGGATAGTTTGATGTTACAAATGTTGTTATTGTTAACGTCTTGTTGAATGTGTTTGTAAAATAACTTGTTAATTATATTATATCTTCTTTGAGTGTAATTCTATTAAGTAAATTGTGAAATATAGACTCTCCACAATATGAACTTGGGAAGTATTGTTAAAATCTCCACCTTTTGGCACACTTCATTTAATTGTTTTTTTCCTATTAGGATAACTTATTAATTTTATTTTCAATTATATGAAGGCCGACACCTTAGCTCAGTTGGTAGCGTGTCTGTCTACTGAGTCTATTGAGTCCCAGGTTTGAGTCTTGATATGGCCAGTAATATTTATTATTGGTGAAATGTGGGCTTTCCCCTTTCATAATAATAAATTAACACCGGAGTCTGGATGTTGTGTCTGTTCTAGATTTAAGTTAGCTTATAAAGTCATGCGCTGATATAATCAGTCGGTTCCCAGAAAGTGCACGTTAAACACCAATGAATAAAATGAAAACTGTGTGATTCCCAAACCATCTATAGTTTAAAAATTACACATAATTCAATATATCACACAGAACTTTATTATTTAATAGTTTTCAATTTGTAACATTCGAAAAATAATTTATGATATTCATACAAATAAGAGTACAGGGAGAAAGAGGAAAGCTCATTTTAGCTCAAATATAGCTAGTATTGCCATCTGTTAGACAATCATGAGACTTTTCTAATACACTAAGATTATAGTTAAAAGAGGTCTCTGAAATATTTAAATTAATTTAAAAAAAGTATTTGCTGGGGTTCTTATAGAGTTTGAGATATTAAAGTTATCCTGGAAAATTTGACTACTTTTTTCCCTTGTAGCCTACCCTTCAAATTTAATTGCACCTATAGAAAACCCAGATACAATATTTTACCACAAATTAAAACCAGAAACACAATTCTTTTTTTTTAATTTAAAATTTAAACGCATTGTTGTCAATGTGAAAGGTGATGTTAAATTTTCTCCGTTGAGTTTTTAGGTCATGTCTCTAGTTCTTGAAACAGTGTCATTAGGGTTAATATTGGACCTCATCAGATATGGTTAGCTGGTAACAACAGGATTAAGGTTCAGAGACTGACGAGTGTAATCAGGGCAATTTTTCCTTAAATGTTTTCCCACTCTCAAACATGAAGTTGATACGCTTTATAAATAAAATATGCTGTCGATAGTGGGTGCCTCCAAGCTTTGATCTATACCCAATATAGATTTTTTGGACCACACGATTAGCCATCCCTCCCTTTGGCCATGTGATCACCGTTAAATATGTCTTAAGCTTTTTACCTAGAGAGTAATAATGATAAAACCTGGCACGATGTGACATTAATATCCCTCATTAAACATCCGTTGACACTTTTATAATCCCCTTGGAAAATAAATACATCCTATGTTGACCAAAAAAAAACTGATAAAAGTAAAAAATAAGCATTTCAAAATAAAATTAAGTTAAAAATAAGGACATAAAATGCAATTTATAAAAATATTAATCTTTAAGAACAGATAACCTTTATGAACCTCAAAATATAAATTGATTCTAATTGTGTTTCTAGTTAAGCAATTTATTTTTAGGATTTCTGTTCCAGTTACGGTTTCTTAAAAATATCTGTTAAATTGGGTTAAAATTTCTGGCTCCAGTTTCAGTTCTATTCCCTGTTATTATGCTTAATTAAAAAAGGGCATTGCTGTCATAAGATGTATGGACTATAGAAACAAGCTAAACATATTTAGATGAAAAAAAGAGGACATTTTTTTTCATCAGATGTATGGACTATAGAAACAAGCTAAACCCATTAGGATGTACTATTCTAAAGGGTGGCCATTAGTTGTAGAAACATCAACTTGTCAGAAGTCCTTACATGTTGAAGGCTCTCCACTACTAGCTAACAGTATTTGTTACAGTAGTTAGATAGTCAATGCCTAAGCCGTTATGAATAGTTTCCTATTTATCTCTTAGGACCTTATATACAGGGTTGTTTTGTGACAAGGTGATGCGAGTTCTCTAAATACACATGAGTCGATAATGCTTTTATACTCTGTCGCACATCATTTATGCTGTTATGATCAGAAAAGTGTGTCCTCATAGCCTAGAGATCGATACGTCAAAAATTATGCAAGGCGGTTCAAGATATTATATTCAATGGGACATTTTATACAGGACGTAAACTTTTGTGTCACCATTTTGGCGAACCTGTAAAGCATCTCTATGCCACTGTTGAACTCGTGTACCTCGTACCATTCAGTGTAGGGCCTACTTCTGTAGAAGGTAGCCACACCCCTCCCCTAGTATGTTTCTTATTTGTGTTTGGATATTTATTGTCTAACACTTTATTTGTTCCTGAAATGGAACAATATGAGGAAGATAATGCACAACTCCATCACAAGTGTGTTATCCATCCCTTCGACTTGGGGGTAACTGGTTTATGTAGTTGATGTCGGAGACGTCGTGGTCAGACACGCGTGGGTAGGGAAAAGGTCGGCGAGTGTGTTCCGGCAACGTGAGTCGCGGTGGAACGGAAGGATGTTCCGGCAACGTGAGTCGCGGTGGAACGAAGGATGTTCCGGCAACGTGAGTCGCGGTGGGAACGGAAAAATGTTCCGGAACGTGAGTCGCGGTGGAACATGGAAGTAATCGGAACGAAATGTTCCGGCAACGTGAGTCGCGGTGGAACATAGAGGAAGTCCCGGCAACGTATAAGAGATCGCAACGGAGTGCGGTGGAATGAGGAGTAGTAGAGGTGGGATGGTGATGTGGAGAGAGAGGGTTAAACAAATTGCTCTTTCGTAACATAAAACAATTTAATAAGCTCTCTCGTATGAGTGGTGCACCCAGTTGGGCCACCACTGATTTGGCCGAGGATAACTGACCGAGTCTGACTGGCTGACTGTTTTGAGACTCCAGACTCCAGACTCATAATGCATGCTCTAATGCACACTGAAGGGGTGCACGGGAGCAAATTCCAACACGTACCGACCAATTGGTCACACCGTGTGGTTTTCCGGAATTCTCAGACGGATTGTCGCATTTCGCGAAGTTAACTGAAACAAAAAAAAGATATTATTAATTAATATTTATTAGAAAAAGAAAAATTTGGGAACCGACTAAGAGGTTTTTAGAGTTACGTGCGGAGACACTACTCTATAGGGGGCTGTGTGAGAGCCTCCCAACCACGTTTGTCACTTCTCGCTTATCCGAGCAGGGCTTTGGGACGTCGGTGGCACCCCCCAGGGTCGATGACGTAATTCCCAAGCCCCTGGATAAGAGGATTGGTGGCACCGGGGAGTCTGGCGTAGAAGGACTGCGCCAGCTTCCGGAAGTGGTCCTTGATGGTCAGGCATATCCAGGTCTCGGTGCAGATTCACATTCCGAACGTACCAAGGTGCGTCCACAATGATCCTCAGACACCTACTCTGGAATGCTTGCATCCTCCTCATATACGTGTCCGCCAGGTGGCCCCAAGCGGGACACGCATAGTCGAGGATCGGTCTGAGCAGCTGCTTGTACAGTGTCAGACCGTTCCTTGTGGACAGGGCGCTACGCCTGTTAAGCAGTGGGCCTAGGATTCCCAGCCTTTGCTTCGCCTTGGTCAGTCTCTCTGTGCAGTGAAGTCGCCAGGTCAGCTTGGTGTACAGCGTAAGTCCCAAGTACTTAGCACTGTCCGCCCATCTGATCTGTTCTCCGAACAGCCGGAGTGGGGCCGGCCTGTAGAACTTTCTCTTCCATGTGAAGAGCACTGCTGTACTCTTCTCCACGTTAATACTCGTTCTTCAGGTAGTCAGCCACCCCTCCAACTGCGTCAGGTACGTCTGGAGTCGCCTCTCCACCAGCTGCCCTCGCCACGACTCCGCTACTAGAGCCGTGTCGTCCGCATACAGTGCTAACTTGGTGTCTGGGGATTTCGGAATGTCGTTCACATACAGACTGAAGAGCACCGGGCCCACGAGGGAACCCTGCGGCACTCCAGCCCGGATGCTTCTGACCTGGGATGTGGCGTTCCCAAAGGTAGTGGAGAAGGTCCGGTTGGATAGATAAGATTGAACAATCTTAACTAGGTAGAAGGGAAGGTTCAAGGAGAGGAGTTTGAAAAGGAGACCTTCGTGCCAAACACGGTCGAAGGCCTTTGCCACGTCGAGAAAGACAGCACCAGTCAGCCTGTTGATGTTGAAGTTCCTCGTGACCTGCTCTACGAGCCGAACAAGTTGATGAGACGTGGCGTGTCCCGCCCGAAAGCCGAACTGCTCGTCCACCAAGATGCCCGCCTCGCGAAGATGTCGGGTCAGTCTCGTCAGTAGAAGTCTCTCGACAACTTGCCCAAACAGTCGAGCAAGCTGATCGGTCGGTAAGACGAAGTTAGGGCCGGGTCCTTACCCGGTTTATGGAAGCAGAGGACGTTGGCGTGCTTCCAGAGCTCTGGGAAGTGACTCAGGAGAAGGACGGCGTTGAATAACTCCACGAGGAAGTTAATCGCCTCCAAGGGCAGCTTTCGGAGGACCGCGTTATTGATGCCGTCGCGTCCGGGGGCCTTGTTTAATCTTAGAGTGGCTAACGCCCACGACATTTCTGCCGCCTCCGTGGGCTCTGGTTCATCCAAGGGTCTGTACGAGACTGCTGCGATGACCTGATCCACGTGCCCAATGTGCACCGGGTCTGACGGGTCGTCAGTCGGTACAAATTGCGCCTCTAAGTGCTCAGCGAGAGCATCGGCCTTCTCCTGGTCGGAGTTGGCCACCCCGTTACGACCTACAATAGGCGGCCTTGGTGCGGGGACCCGCATCAAGTTCCTCGTTATGCGCCACAGGGACCTGTCCTGTACGCACAAGCTCTCAATCTTGTCCTCCCAGACACTGTTCCGGTATTCTTTGACCATCTCGCGAACCGCATGGACTTTGCGGCTCCAGTTGGCCTTGTCTACCGGGTCCCTCGAGGTTTGCCAAGCCTTCCTCAGCCGATTTTTCTCCCGAACGTGCCTGAGGATAGAATCGGGCAAAGAAGCCTGTGGCGCCCTCTTAGGACGGTGCCTCGGCGTCGAAGCTTCGAGCGACCCCTTGATGGCGGAAGTTATGAACTCCGCACCGCGATCGATTTCTGCTGCTGTTCGAAAGGTAGGAGTGGGTCCCAACCTCTCTCTCAACACATTCGTGAACTTGTCCCAGTCAGTGCGCTTAAGGTCAGGTTTTTCGGGGGGGTCTATGAAGGACACCGCGCGTCCCAAGTTCACAAGAACGGGGTTGTGATCCGAGTCTATCTCAGCTAGAGACTTCAGCACCAACCGCCTTCTGATCCCTCTGGAGACAACGAAGTCGAGGACGTCCGGGAAGCCAATGGGATTGAGAGGGAAGTGGGTAGGGGTCGGGGGACCGGAAGCCACCAAGCCGTGTAGATCTATGACGTCGTGGAGCAATCCGCCGCGAGCGCACATAATCCTAGAGCCCCATGAAGGGTGCTTAGCGTTGAAGTCACCACCGATTAAAACAGGCGTGGTACCTCGAAGCAGCACCTCCATGTCAGCCCTCGTGGCCTGGTTGAACCGGCGGTAGGGAGGGAAGTAGATGGAGATAAGACGCACTGGGCCGGTAGAGGTCACCAGTTGGATAGCCGTTGCTTCCATGTGTTGGAGGGGAGGGAGAGAGACGACGTGATGGTCAAGGCCCCTCCGGAACAGGACCGCCGTCCCACCCCTTCCCACATCCCCCGCTCGGTCACTCCGATGGCAGATGAACTCTGCCAAAGAGAACCTCACTGCGGAGCGCAAGTGGGTTTCTCCCAACAGCATTACGTCGACACGATGCTTTGCCAGGAAACTTTCCAGCTCAGCCTTCTTCCCCGCGACTCCGTTTGCGTTCCAGAGTGCAACCGTGAACTCCTTCAGCACTGGGGGTCCTCTATTCGGGTGCACTGCCATGAGAGACCAGGTAGAGGATGATGTGCTCCATGACCAAGTGGCCACGGTTACTCCTCGGAGACTCCTGGACCTTCCTCAAGAGACTCGATGAAAAGTCCCAAGGATCCAGTCCCGGAATCTCCTTGAGAAGCTCAATACAAATTTTGAGCTTTGTAGCATCATCCTCGGGTGTGGGGTTGGGTGTGGGGGTGGCAGGGTTGACAGGGGTTGGAGTGGGGAGTGGTAGGAAGGGGTTTGAAGGGTGAAGGGGTTTGGGGAGGGTGGTGCGGGGTGCGGGGGTGGGTAGGGAAGGGATTGGGAGAGGAGCGGTCTTGGACGGGTCTTCGACCGTTAGGGATGAACCGGATGCGACCGGTTCAGGTAGAGTGGCTTTGGCAGGTGCCTCGGCCTGGGATGGAGGGGTTGGTCTCCCTGACAGCGTACTGGCGAAAGATTGCACCAGCGGCTTTGGAGCTGGATTCACGGTCACCTTCCGTACCGCAACGTGTCCCGAGGGCTTCTGGCCTTCGCTAAGGCCATCCGTCCTCCCTTCGCTAACCTTGGAAGCCCGTACTGTCCCTGCCGCCCGCAAGGACTTGTACGTGGGACATCCACGCCAAGCCGAGGAGTGAGCTCCTGAGCAGTGCAGGCACTTCGGAGGAGATCGTCTCTCCTCCGGGCACCCGCCCCTCTCGTGGTCACCACCACAGAACCCACACCTAGGATTAGCGCGGCAATCCCTCCGCACATGCCCAAACCGGAAGCAGTTCTTGCACTGCACCGGGCCTCCGGGAGACTTGTACTTCTCCACCTTGACGCGGAGCCCGCACAGGACTGATATGGAGTACAGCCTTGCGGTTTGCTCCCCGGGAGTCAGAGAGACAACGAAGTTCGGCAACCGTTGCCTTTCTCCGGTCCTCTGGTCCCGTTTCCACTGGGAGAGCATCTGGGAGACAAATTTCACGGGGAAACCCATCTCCGCCAGCTCTTCCTGGATGTCGTCAGGGCTTGTCCGAGTCAGGAGTCCCTTCACCACGACCCTGACCAGTCGCTCCCGACCCAGCTCGTAGGACCAATGCTGGATCCCCAAGCTCGGCAAGAACTTCTGGAGGGCGCGGTAATCTTCCTCCGACCCGCACTGGAGGCGCACTCGATCCCCCGGCTGCCTGACTGCCTCCACAGGCTCTCGAACCTTGGTTCGAATGGCCCTCGCCACCTTGGAGTAGTCCTCCACATCACACAAGATGATGGGAGGGATCTTCCCCTTGGCTTTGGGAGCCGGCCCAGAACCACTAGTACCAGGCTGAGGCGAGGCACGGCTTGCGTTCTTACCCTTAGGTTTCCGCCGCTTCTCACCTTTAGTCAGCGCTGGCGCACACTGGCCCAGGCCACCTCCGTCTTCGCTCTCATCACCAGAGCTACCGCCTAAATGGTTAGGGTTGCCCCCCGGTAGCTTCCTGGTGTTGCCGGCCTTACCCCTTCGGCGGGGTCTTACGGTCTGAAACCCTTCAGACTCATCATCCGACCCCTGGCTCGACTCGCCTCGCATCAACGGGAGGTCTGATCCTGAAGATAGTCCCTCCACGTCCACGGACTCGCTCGAGCTGTCAACACGCGGGAAGCGTGTGACCCGGTCTTCAGAGTCTGAAGAGAATTCAGCCGGGCGCTTCTTGCCTGCCGACACCCCTTGGCGGGAGGTGACGGAGTAGACGCGGGCGTCAGCGCCGCTTGCCGCGGTCTTTACCGGGGACAGATGGCTTGGCTCCCCCTGGTCAGGGCTTCCGTTGGCACCGTTAGGTTTCCACCCATCGTGCTGGCGGGAGCTTTCGCCGTCCATCCCGGTTTGCGGGCTGGTGGCCCTGATAAGGGCCTCCAGTACTTCTTGGCTGCCAGCAGCACGCTCACCTCCTGTAGCCGGAGGGGCCCCGCTGGGCATGCCCGCATCGGCATTGCTGCCGACGCTTTGCTGGGGGCCGGCGCTGGTCAACGGGCCTAGACCCGAGGACGCATCGCCGGATGCCCCGGTGGTTCCACCAGTGGCACGCAGCCCTCCTAAGGTCGGAGGGGCCCCGCTGGCTTCCCCTTGGCCATCTGCGCCCACCTCACCGGTACTTGGTGAGGTCACGCTGGCCGACGTGTTGGCCCTAGAAAGGGCCGACTTGTTGGCCCTAGAAAGGGCTGAATCGTCACCGAGCGGTGACTTTCGCTGGGCTCGGTCAGCGGCACGCTCACCTCCGGTAATTTGAGGGGCCCCGCTGCCTGCACCCGGTGGGCTGGTAATGCCAGCCGTGTTGGCCCTAGAAAGGGCCGATTCGTCCCCCGAGGGAGACTCTTGCTTGCCTCGGCCAGCGGCACGCACGACTCCGGGAGTTGGAGCGGCCCCGCTGACTTCGGCCTCGCCTGCAGGCTTGTTGCCCCTCGAGAGGGCAGCTACCGCTAAAGCTTCGGCCTTCGGGCTCGTGGCGGACCACTTGCCACCCGGCACCAGCTCCTTCCTGACCGGAGGGGCCTTCAGTCCCCGCGAGCGGAAACCTTCGACCCCCCCTGCCTGGACGGGCAGCACAAGCCTGCTACTGGCGGCGGTTCCCCCGACACTCGCCGCCAGCTTCCTCCGACTCGGGGCCGGTCGCTTCCCGGGCCCGGGATTCTTCTTCGCCTCATCCGGCGGTCTTCTCCCGACCCCGACGCCGACTCCTTTCTTCACCTTCGCAGAGGGCTCCATCGCAGACGTTGAAAACAGCAAACCGCTACAGACGCTCGAACAAGCCAGGAACACGTAAGGGAGGCAGGACGATACCTTGCACTCCCATCCCAGCTGAGACCGGGTTTCCCCTGTTGCCCAAACTACCCCACCAGTCGTTAGAGTCAATGACAAGTATGGGTAGTCCTGGCTGATTTGTTGTGCGAGTTACAGGTTGCTGTCGCAACCCTTATCCTCGTTTCATTGTGGACGCACCTTGGTACGTTCGGAATGTGAATCTACACCGAGACCTGGATATGCCTACCATCAAGGACCACTTCCGGAAGCTGGCGCAGTCCTTCTACGCCAGACTCCCCGGTGCCACCAATCCTCTTATCCAGGGGCTTGGGAATTACGTCATCGACCCTGGGGGGTGCCACCGACGTCCCAAAGCCCTGCTCGGATAAGTGAGAAGTGACAAACGTGGTTTGGGAGGCTCTCACACAGCCCCCCATAGAGTAGTGTCTCCGCACGTAACTCTAAAAACCTCTTAGTCGGTTCCCAAAATTTTTCTTTTTCCATAAAAATATTAATTAATAATATGCTTTTTGTTTGTTTCAGTTAACTTCGCGAAATGCGACAACCCGTCAGCTAATTATCCGAAAACCACACGGTGTGACCAATTGGTCGGTACGTGTTGGAATTTGCTCCCGTGCACCCCTTCAGGGTGCATTAGAGCATGCGTAATGAGTCTGAGTCGGAGTCTGAGAGTATCCTCGTTGTATGAACTTTAATTTAAATGACTTGGTACCTTTGATTTTTTGCACAAGTACATATTTGATATTGTATGTAACCCGACCCAGGATGTCCACCTTGACAGAAGCGCCAAGCTAGGTCACCTGAGAAAGGGCTGTATTGTTTTGTGAGTTACAGGCAGCATTCGCTAACCCTTATCCTCATGAATGATAGTGAAATGATATAATGAAATGAGATGGTGAAATTTACCGTGTTACCCTTTTTTACCTTTTACCTTCTTACTCTAGTCTTGGACGTTTGTAAGGTCTCTCCTCTTGAGGGTCGTAGTTCCCCAGTGATCGTATTATGGGGTTCTCGTGTGCTGCTGCCCTCTGGTAAAATGTAGTTCTTCTATCTTGAAACAACTCAGAGAGGGGCTTGATTTTCGTCATGGTATGTAAATAATCAGTTCTTGTCCGGGTGTCTACTCCTGTTATTGTTCGTAATATTCGGTTTTGTAAAGTCTGAAGTTTCCTGATGTGCGTCTTTGCTGCGTAGCCCCACCCTACACAGCCATAGAGTATGATTGCCTGTATTAGTGATTTGTAAATGGTGAGTTTAGTTTTTTGAGTTAGTTGGTTTCCCTTGAGCAGTGGGTATAGTTGAATAAATGCGGCTTGTGCTTTCTTTCTTGTTTCAGTTATGTGTTTTGCCCATGTTAGTTTCTTGTCTATAATTATTCCTAGGTATTTAGCGTCAGATTTAAAAGGTATTTGTTCGTCGTATAGTATAAGGTTGTCCGGCGGTGCCTGCCTTCTTCTGGAAACTACTAGCGCGGTGGATTTTGCTGGATTAACTTTAATTCTCCATTTGGAGAGCCAGGATTCAAACTTCTTTAGATACCTTTGGGCTGCCAGGAAAGCGTAGAATAGGTTCCTTTCCCTGGTGTAGATTAAGGTATCGTCAGCGAACAATCTTATGGTCATTTTTGGCTTTGTTGGTACGTCAGCCACATAGATGTTGTAGAGGAAGGGCGCCAGCACCGACCCTTGCTGTACTCCCGCCTCTGCTTGTATTTTTTCTGACAGTGTGCCTTCGACAGAGACTTGAAAGTGTCTATTGTGCAGGTAGTTATAGATAAGTTGGATGGCTCCTCGTGGAAAGTTGAAGTTTATCATTTTTTGAATCAGGCCTATATGCCATACTTTGTCAAATGCTTTTTCCACGTCCAGCATTATGGCTATTAGATACTCTCGTTTATTGAAACTGTCTGTAGCATCTTCAATGAAATTTAGTAGTGGGTGAATGGTTGAGTGACTACTTTTGAAACCAAATTGTAAGTCCGGTATTATCTTGTGTTCTTCAGTGTGTCTCTTTAGCCTCTTTAGTATCATTGTTTCATATAGTTTGCCTGTCGTGCTCAGTAAGCTTATTGGGCGCCTATTTTGGGGAAATATGGGGTTCTTGCCTGGTTTTGGTATGGATACCACCTTGGCTTCTTTCCAGATGTTTGGAAAATAGGCGATTTGGAGGGCCGCGTTGAATATCTGCGTAAGATGGGCTATCGCTATTTCAGGTGTGTTTTTCATCATTTCATTTTTTATTCCATCTAACCCTGGTGCCTTGTTGTGTTTGAGTTGTTTGATAGCAGCTCTGAGTTCCTGTTCTGTGATGGGCGGTGGTAACTCCGCTAAGGGTCTATGGATGAAGTCGTTAACTGCTCTACTGACGTCTCTGTTGAAGTTTTCATTTTGTATGAGATTAGGTTTGAATTGATTCTCTAATGTTAATGCTATGGCTTTTGCTTTGTCCTCTTTTGTGTAAGCCATCCCCTGTTGCCCGTGAATGGCAGGCGTGTAAGATCTTTTCGAAGTCCCTTTGAGAACTTTAGTTATGGTCCAGGTATTTTGCAGGTTGGTGGCTGTATCAATAACGAAAGTATTAAAGTTGGTTATCCTGATATGTTTGACGGTTCTTTTTACTACAGCTTTTAGTCTATTGTATCTAATGCGTTCGCGTGGAGTTCTTAGCCTCTGCCAATCCCTACGCGCCTCCCTTTTTTGGGCTATCAGGTAGTTTAGTTCCGGATGGTCAATTCTTAGATCTTGTTGTTTCTGAACGGTTGTAGTATGGAGCTTGTATGATTCTAGGAGTGTTGTAGTAAATAGGTCTATGGCCGCGTTGATGTCTTGTTCTGTGTGTATATCTATGTTTCTTGGTAGGGCTTCTTCTAGGTCCAATTTGTATTTGTTCCAGTCGGTCGTGGTTGTTGTTGGTTTCCGCCAGTTGATTTGGTGTTCTATATTCACTTCCCATTCGCATAGGAGTGGGTTATGGTCTGAATCGAGCTCTTGAAGTACTGTAAGTGTGTCTGGGGTTATTTTTAAGTTGGTTGCCACTATGTCTAATATGTCCGGTCTGTGGAGGTAGTTTGCGGGGTAGAAGGTGGGTGTATCTGGTGCTATTACGATGTAATCAGTTTCATTTGAGTGCTCCTCCAGTATTCTTCCGTTCCTGTTTGTCAATCGGCTGTTCCAAGCTGTATTTTTGCTGTTTAAGTCTCCTCCTATGAAGTAGTTGTCTGATGACGTGACGCTGTCCAAGTCGTGTTTTAGTAGGAGCTTAGTCGGAGGGTTGTAAGCAGCAATAAAGTTTATGTGCCCTGCTTTTGTATTGACTGCCACTGCTGTGGCCTCAAGATTTTCTGTATCGTGTATGACAGCCCTATAGTGTGGAAGATGATCTTTTATAAGGACTGCTGTACCTCCTCCCCTTCCGTTGTCCCTGTCCGTTCGGTATATACAATATCCTGTTATGTTAAGTCTCTTGCCTGGCTGTAGATGCGTTTCGCATATGAGCGCCAAGTCAATTCCATAAGTTTTTAATAAGTCTTCAAGTTCTAGTTTCTGCTGTAAGATTCCATTGGCGTTCCATATGAAGATTCTAGTTTGATTTTTTAGTGTAGTTTGTGCTTTATTCGTCATTGCTGCCAAAGTAGAAGTCGGTGGCTGCTTCAACTAGTATCATAAGTTTCGTCATAGTATCTTCTGCATGTTTTAATTTGTTTAGGAAAGGTTTGATGTGTTTAAGTAAACCGCATATATTCAGATCCTTAAAGATGGAAATTATTTCTTTGAAGTCAGTTGAGTTGGTCTGTTCCTGTTTCTTCTGATGATGTATGTCGTTCCTTTTGCTTAGTAGGGTGTCTCTATAGGATCTTGGTGGTGTGCTGAAGTTGGTTGGTTCTATCGTTTGACTGGGTAGTGAAGGGAAGTCTTTTTTTGTTGGATTTTTCTTTTGTGTGAAGGTAAGTGGTTTTTCATTTTTAAGCTCTCTTTGTTCGATTTTAGTCTCTATCATTTTCAAGTATTCGGGGCATTTGGAATAATTTGCAGTGTGCCTTCCTCCGCAGTTGACACAAAATGCTGGAGTTGTGGCGTCTTTTTTTGTACAATCGGAGGTCAAATGCGGTGTCAGACATTTGACACATCTCGGCTTGTTAGCGCAGTTATTTTTGGAGTGTCCGAATTTTTGACATCTATGACACTGAAGAATGTAATTTTGTGACTGTACATAGTGTTCGATCTTGACTCTTGTGTTGTTAATGTATGTTTCCTGAAAAAGTTTGTAGTTGTTGTCAGTCCTTGCTAGAGTGCAGATGAAGATCGGGAGTAGTTTGATATTTTCCTGATTGGTGTTTTCTGATTGTGTCTTTGAGGTAAATTGACGAATGTCTGTTGTTGCGTAACCCATTGTAAGTAACTCTTCTTTAATGTCTTCAGTGGGCATGTTGGGGGGTAGCCCCTTGACTATAACTTTGAGGGGTTTGTCCCTCGGGAGCGTATAGGTGTGAAATTCTTGCCCGGAAATTTTTAGTAGGGCTTGTAGTGCCTTAAAGTCCTCGAGAGTTGTAGTATGTATTTTGAACCCATCTTTTATATAAAAGACTTTGAAAGTTCCAGTCATGTTTGTTTTCATTGTCTTTACTATTTTGGAGTAATTGGTCGTTCCAGCAATAACTATTGGTGGAATTTTTTGCTTTGTTTTCTGAATTTCTGTGATATTTGTGTGTGGTAATTCTGAGGTTTCCATAGTTTGTTCGTTGTCTGAAAGAGTCTCAAATTGGTTAGTCACCCTTATTGTTTTAGGTGGTTTTTCTTCTTTGGCTTTGAATAAAAGCTTACGCTTTAATATTGTTGCTGCAACAAAGTCGCTTTCATTGTCTATGTCTTCGTCTTCGTCTGTTAGCACCGACTCAATGTCCAAGTCCCTGGAAACATCCTGGGTTAATTGTCTTTTGTATTGAACACGCACATTGTCGGTGTGTTTATCCATTTTTGTTTTGTTGTTGGCCCTAGAAAGGGCCGACAACGGTTTAGTTCGTATTTGTTGAAGTAGTTATTTGTTTGTCCGAATGTTTATAAGTTTGGTGTTGTCTGTGGTTCAACCACACAATTGATCTGAGCACTGGTCCTCGAGGTAGTAAGACGTGCGCCGCTCCTGCGGTCTCCGAGAGGGTAAATTGTCAGGACACCGAGAGATAGAGCTTCAACTACCGACGTCTCCCTACGGGGTAACCCAAGTCAGTAACCCCCCTAACTTACTAAACTCGGGACGGACGTACCGGTGGCGAGCTGTAGCGGGAATCCTAACGGTGCCAACAAGCTACAGTGAGCCGTAAAGCGGAACCGGCTACGAAACAATACCTCGTAGTCGGAGTCCGTCCTCCGGGACACCACTCAACACACCCCAAAGCCCTCCCACACTGCACAGAGGGGGGCATCTTAGCCTCTCCACACTGGCCACTAGCCTGCCCTTTTCAGGGTCAAGCGAAATGGCAAACTCAAACCCCACAAAGCATACTGACACTGACATGTCATACTCTACAACAGACGTCTCTGACATGGAAGCTGACACAGATGGACAAGGTACATTCACAATGGCAGACAAACTAGGTAGGAAAAGAAAATTCAGACCCCACAAACAACCCCAAACAAAAAAAACAACACTGACAACAACAAACAAATTCGAGGCCCTTGAAAAATCAGACACACATAAAGACGACCAACCACAACATACTACACACGAACAAACTGATACTACTACCACAGCAGCCAAAACAAGATACCCACCTATAGTTACGCTAGGCACACAGAATTACAACCGAATCACCAAAATAGCCAAAGAGATGGGAAATGACATCAGAATTACTTACGTCACAAATGGTCTAAAAATTCACACCACCAACAAACAGGATTACGAACTAATGCAACACTTGCTTAAAGATCTAAAACAGGAATTCCACACTTACACTTTACCGAGAGACAAACCACTCAAAGTAGTTATTAAGGGGCTCCCTCCAAATATGGCAACAGAGGACATCACACAAGAGCTAAAGGGGTTAGGTTATCATGTCACTGACGTTAGGCAGTTCTCAAAAAAGACTCAAGCTGACAACACAACACAGACAGTCACGCTCCTACCAACTTTCCAGGTCACCCTAGCAAAAAACACAGAAATAGCAGACATTTACAAAATCAAGTATTTAAATCACACTAGAGTCAGTATTGTCCCCTACATCCCACCTTCAAACACCATTGCTCAATGCCACAGATGCCAGAGATACGGACACACTAAAAACAATTGCCAGAATATTCCTAGGTGCGTTAAGTGCACAAACCTCCACTACACTAAGGACTGTCCAAAAAAGGAAAACACCACACCAGCACGTTGCATAAACTGTAGAGGAAGCCACACGGCTAACTACAGCAAGTGCCCAGTCTACGTGGAGTTACTCGAAAAGAGAAAGGCCACGCTAGAAAACAAACACGTCACAAGACACCCCCCCTCCACACAACAGGCTCCTTCTAACGGCTTCCCACACTTGAGACCCAAGGCGAACCAACCAACCACAGAACAGACACGTGTCCCCACTCACCCTAGCCAAGGTCAAACACCTGCCACAGCTGCGCGTACCCACCAAAGTTATGCGTCTGCAGTCCAAGGTCAGCGCGACCGCACACAACCAACACAACAAGAGAACACATCAACAGTCTCAGACATCAAAGAAATAATAAACATACTCAAGGATCTTAACATTTTCAAAATAATATCACACTTCAAACCTTACCTTGCCAGATTAAGACAATGCACAGATACCACAGAAAAAATGTTCATACTAATAGAGGGTGTTACTGATTACTTTACCAACTAGTATGACTAACAGACCCGTGACTTGGACTAAAGACATACTACGTGTTTTTATATGGAACGCGAACGGAATACTCACGCAAGCTAAAGAATTAGAGGAAATTTTCAAAACTTACGGTATAGACATAGCACTGATCAACGAAACTCATCTAAATCCAAATAAAAATATTCACTTTTTCGGCTATGATATTTACAGGAGCGACCGACCTAATGGAAGGGGAGGGGGAACCGCTGTTATAATTAAAAATAACATTCAACATTACCGACATCACTATGATAATCTAGAAAACATAGAAGCAGCAGCGATTCAAGTAAATACTAAAAGCGGGAGTATCTTGTTCGCGGCCATATATAAACCCCCGACGAAGACTTTACTACAACAAGACTTAGACACAATAATAGACTCCGACACAATATTTTTAGCTGGGGACTTAAATAGTAAACACCTGAACTGGAACAGCCGACTAACAACACGGGATGGGAGGACACTCAACGAACACGCGAACACTAACAACTACATAGTGGTAGGGCCTGGCGAACCCACATTTTACCCCTCAAACCCACTACATAGGCCAGACACTATAGACGTGGTCTTGACCAACATGGGGGTGACGCCAGAGGAGCTAACCGTTCTTAAAGAATTGGACTCTGACCACAACCCCGTGTTGTGTGAGATTACAGTAAACACAGACATAGAAATAAAGGGGCTCAAACAACTCAAATCCACGAGCAACTGGGAGGGATTTAAAAATACACTTAATGTCACCTTACCTGAGGAATTAATCATCACAACAAAGGAAGAAGCAGAAACAACACTGCAACTATTTACAAACACAGTCCAGGAGGCCTACAGAACCAATACTACCACAGAGCCAGTAAAACACGACCTACGACCTGGGAATCCAGACCTTGACTTTCTGATAGCTCAGAAAAGAGAGGCGAGGAGAGACTGGCAGAGGTACAGGACACCACAACATAGAACAGCCTACAATAGACTAGTCGCACAAGTTAGACTTAAAGTAAAATCTATAAAAAGAAACAACTGGAACACCTATGTCACAGACGCAGCACTGGACTCCAGCAAAATCTGGAAAATAACAAAACAATTAAAATCCAATAAAAAACAATCAGTACCAGCAATACACGGCGAGCACGGCATGGCCTACATAAGCTCGGAGAAAGCGGAAGCCATAGCCGTGACGCTAGAAAAACAATTTACCCCAAACGAGGACCCCAAAGACCCCGATTTTGTTAGGGACGCAAATAGATCAGTAAGGGAATACCTAAACAGACCGATAGTGTCGCAGGCAGACCCAATAACATTAGATGAGCTCAGCAACACAATAAAGAAACTACCAAATAATAAATCGCCAGGCCACGACCGACTTTCAAATGAGACCATCAAACAGCTCCCACCAAAAGCCACACTATTGCTAGTCACAATATTCAACGCACTACTCACACTTTGTCACTTCCCCGACGTGTGGAAACTGGCGAGGGTAATAACGCTCCCCAAACCCGGAAAGGACCCGATGTTTCCTCAAAACAGAAGGCCAATTAGTCTCCTCACCTCCCTTAGCAAACTATTTGAAAAGTTATTACTAAAAAGACTCAACCACTTTAGCGAAACAAGAGCAATAATTCCAAACCTTCAATTTGGTTTCAGGGAAAAACACTCCACCATCTATCCAGTCATAAACCTAATAGAAGACGCGACAGAAGCATTCGCAGAAAAAAAAAAATTGTAGCAATATTTCTAGATATTGAAAAAGCTTTCGACAAAGTCTGGCACACAGGTCTGATTCAAAAATTAATCAATCTAGGATACCCCCAATGGATCATACACACCATCGCCAGCTTCCTTACACGGAGGAGTTTCCAGGTAGTCATGGAGGGTTCAAAATCTAACACACACCACATAAGGGCAGGGGTGCCCCAGGGATCAACACTCTCACCACATTTATACAATATATACATCTCCGACATTCCAACCCAAGCACAAACTAAGGTTAGACTTTTTGCAGACTACACCATGATATACACCATCAATAAAAATATTAACTATGCTAGTCTGGCGATGCAGAGGTACTTAGTTAACCTACAAAACTGGCTTACAAACTGGCGGATAAAGGTCAACGCTACCAAATCCGCAGCCCTAATCATTAGCCGTAGAAAAAAACATCTACCAGCTCCACTCACACTATTCGACACAGAAATACCCGTAAAAAAAGAAACAAAATACTTAGGTACCACAATAGACTCTAGACTCACTTGGAAGAAACATATTGAGGACATAAACCAGAAAGCAACAGGAAGGTACGTCCAACTATATTCACTCCTAAAGGGAAGGGAACTAACAATTCACACAAAAACAATATTATACAAATCAGTGATACAACCGATAATATTATACAACTGTCCAGTTTGGAGCTACGGGCCTAAAACTCACAAAAAACAACTTCAAACAACTCAAAATAAAATACTCAGAACAATCACTGGGGCACCCTGGCGCACTAGAACCACAGAATTACACACAATGACAAACTGCAGGCAGCTACAGGAAATCTACAAAGACCGCAACAACAGACTGTACGAGCAGGCAGACACACACACCAACGAAATAGTTAGGGAATTAGGACGCTACGACCCAACAGAACAACGACACTATAAACGGCCGAGACTGGCTTAGTGTAGGTTTAATTAGTCATAGCTAAAAAAAAAAAAAAAAAAAAAAAAAAATCCCAGGTGAAAGCTTGTTAAAAAAAATAATAAAAAAAAACTAAAAAAAAATTATCAAAGACAAAAGTAGAAAAACTATAAAAGACATTAGATGACAATTCCTAGTTAGAAAAAAAAAAAAGTAGAAAAGACGCTAGATGTAAATTCCTAGTTAGAAAAAAAATAATAATAATAAAAATAATAATAATCAGAAAAGACGCTGGAAATAAATTCCTAGTTAGAAGTAAAAACAATAGTAACAGTATAAATAGTAATCCCCTTCATTAGATTTAGTAAACTAAGCCAGTGAGGTAGCGGAGCAGTCTTACGACCTCATACCCACCTACCCTATCCTCGTTCCAACCCAAAACCCGACCTTCACTCACAACTCGCTCATTTCATGCCATTACCACCCTAGTCACGGCCGGACGCCACTGGGACAACCGGCTAGGTTCTCTACTAGCCAGAGGATAATCCTGGCGCCGGGGTCGGCCCCAGTGGTGAATGGAAATGTAACCACCTCACTCCAAATCCCAAGAAAAAAAAATCCTACCCCAACAAGAAACTCTTACTACCTTTGCCACCGCCGGACTCCACTGGGACAACCGACATGGTTTTTTACGAGTCAGAGGATAATCCTGGCGCCGTAGTCGGCCCCAGATGGGGAATGGAAATGTAACCATCCTTCTCAGACCAATCCCAAGAAAAAGTTTATCCCACCGCACCAGTCCCGGAAAACGACTCTCACGATTCACCCACAACTCACCATCATACCTAGTCACACCTACCCTCATCCCAGGAAAAAAAAAAATCCTACCCATACCCGAGACCCAGCACGATCATTCATAATCACCAATTCTCACCCCACAGTGTATATTTACTAATACAATGTAATTTCTTACAGCCTCATTTCATCGGTATCATCTCATATGGTTTTTAAATTCATTCACGAGGTTGCGAGTCACGACAGTGACTCGGTACTCAAACAACAAATCAGCCCTTTCTAGGATGACCTAGCTTGGCGTTTCTGTCAAGGTGGATATTCTTAGTCGGGCAACAGCCGTACGGGGGTTCAACCACTTGTAGAATGCTCACCTTCCCCTGCTATCCTCCGTCAACACAAGTTCTATCGTAGAAAATCACTCGTATGATATGAACAATATCAGCGTCCGATAACAAATCGAATTGATTGACGAGAGGTGAAGTCAACCTTCTAACCTCTGAATCAATCCTTTGTTGATTGACTAGAGGTGAAGTCAACCTTCTAACCTCTGAATCAATCCTTTGTTGATTGACGAGAGGTGAAGTCAACCTTCTAACCTCTGAGCTTCTCCCCCAGCTGAGAGACCAGACTCCAGACTCATTATGCATGCTCTAATGCACCCTGAAGGGGTGCACGGGAGCAAATTCCAACACGTACCGACCAATTGGTCACACCGTGTGGTTTTCGGATAATTAGCTGACGGGTTGTCGCATTTCGCGAAGTTAACTGAAACTAACAAAAAGCATATTATAATTAATATTATTAGGGAAAAGAAAAATTTTGGGAACCGACTAAGAGGTTTTTAGAGTTACGTGCGGAGACACTACTCTATGGGGGGCTGTGTGAGAGCCTCCCAAACCACGTTTGTCACTTCTCGCATATCCGAGCAGGGCTTTGGGACGTCGGTGGCACCCCCCAGGGTCGATGACGTAATTCCCAAGCCCCTGGATAAGAGGATTGGTGGCACCGGGGAGTCTGGCGTAGAAGGACTGCGCCAGCTTCCGGAAGTGGTCCTTGATGGTCGGCATATCCAGGTCTCGGTGCAGATTCACCTTCCGAACGTACCAAGGTGCGTCCACAATGATCCTCAGACACCTACTCTGGAATGCTTGCATCCTCCTCATATACGTGTCCGCCAGGTGGCCCCAAGCGGGACACGCATAGTCGAGGATCGGTCTGAGCAGCTGCTTGTACAGTGTCAGACCGTTCCTTGTGGACAGGGCGCTACGCCTGTTAAGCAGTGGGCCTAGGATTCCCAGCCTTTGCTTCGCCTTGGTCAGTCTCTCTGTACAGTGAAGTCGCCAGGTCAGCTTGGTGTCCAGCGTAAGTCCTAAGTACTTAGCACTGTCCGCCCATCTGATCTGTTCTCCGAACAGACGGAGTGGGGCCGGCCTGTAGAACTTTCTTTTCCATGTGAAGAGCACTGCTGTACTCTTCTCCACGTTAATACTCTTTCTCCAGGTAGTCAGCCACCCCTCCAACTGCGTCAGGTGCGTCTGGAGTCGCCTCTCCACCAGCTGCCCTCGCCACGACTCCGCTACTAGAGCCGTGTCGTCCGCATACAGTGCTAACTTGGTGTCTGGGGATTTCGGAATGTCGTTTACATACAGACTGAAGAGCACCGGGCCCACGAGGGAACCCTGTGGCACTCCAGCCCGGATGCTTCTGACCTGGGATGTGGCGTTCCCAAAGGTAGTGGAGAAGGTCCGGTTGGATAGATAAGATTGAACAATCTTAACTAGGTAGAAGGGAAGGTTCAAGGAGAGGAGTTTGAAAAGGAGACCTTCGTGCCAAAAACGGTCGAAGGCCTTTGCCACGTCGAGAAAGACAGCACCAGTCAGCCTGTTGATGTTGAAGTTCCTCGTAACCTGCTCCACGAGCCGGACAAGTTGATGAGACGTAGCGTGTCCCGCCCGAAAGCCGAACTGCTCGTCCACCAAGATGCCCGCCTCGCGAACATGTCGGGTCAGTCTCGTCAGTAGTAGTCTTTCGAACAGCTTGCCCAAACAGTCGAGCAAGCTGATCGGTCGGTAAGACGAAGTTAGGGCCGGGTTCTTACCCGGTTTATGAAAGCAGAGGACGTTGGCGTGCTTCCAGAGCTCTGGGAAGTGACTCAGGAGCAGGACGGCGTTGAATAACTCCACGAGGAAGTTAATCGCCTCCAAGGGCAGCTTTCGGAGGACCGCGTTATTGATGCCGTCGCGTCCGGGGGCCTTGTTTAATCTTAGAGCGGCTAACGCCCGCGACATTTCTGCCGCCTCCGTGGGCTCCGGTTCATCCAAGGGTCTGTACGAGACCGCTGCGATGACCTGATCCACGTGCCCAATGTGCACCGGGTCTGACGGGTTGTCAGTCGGTACAAATTGCGCCTCTAAGTGCTCAGCGAGAGCATCGGCCTTCTCCTGGTCGGAGTTGGCCACCCCGTTGCGACCTACAATAGGCGGCCTTGGTGCGGGGACCCGCATCAAGTTCCTCGTCATGCGCCACAGGGACCTGTCCTGTACGCACAAGCTCTCAATCTTGTCCTCCCAGACACTGTTCCGGTATTCTTTGACCATCTCGCGAACCGCATGGACTTTGCGGCTCCAGTTGGCCTTGTCTACCGGGTCCCTCGAGGTTTGCCAAGCCTTCCTCAGCCGATTTTTCTCCCGGACGTGCCTGAGGATAGAATCGGGCAAAGAAGCCTGTGGCGCCCTCTTAGGACGGTGCCTCGGCGTCGAAGCTTCGAGCGACCCCTTGATGGCGGAAGTTATGAACTCCGCACCGCGATCGATTTCTGCTGCTGTTCGAAAGGTAGGAGTGGGTCCCAACCTCTCTCTCAACACATTCGTGAACTTGTCCCAGTCAGTGCGCTTAAGGTCAGGTTTTTCGGGGGGGGTCTATGAAGGACACCGCGCGTCCCAAGTTCACAAGAACGGGGTTGTGATCCGAGTCTAGCTCAGCTAGAGACTTCAGCACCAACCGCCTTCTGATCCCTCTGGAGACAACGAAGTCGAGGACGTCCGGGAAGCCAATGGGATTGAGAGGGAAGTGGGTAGGGGTCGGGGGACCGGAAGCCACCAAGCCGTGTAGATCTATAACGTCGCGGAGCAATCCGCCGCGAGCACACATAATCCTAGAGCCCCATGAAGGGTGCTTAGCGTTGAAGTCACCACCGATTAAAACAGGCGTGGTACCTCGAAGCAGCACCTCCATGTCAGCCCTCGTGGCCTGGTTGAACCGGCGGTAGGGAGGGAAGTAGATGGAGATAAGACGCACTGGGCCGGTAGAGGTCACCAGTTGGATAGCCGTTGCTTCCATGTGTAGGAGGGGAGGAAGAGAGACGACGTGATGGTCAAGGCCCCTCCGGACCAGGACCGCCGTCCCACCCCTTCCCACATCCCCCGCTCGGTCACTCCGATGGCAGATGAACTCCGCCAACGAGAACCTCACTGCGGAGCGCAAGTGGGTTTCTCCCAACAGCATTACGTCGACGCGATGCTTTGCCAGGAAACTTTCCAGCTCAGCCTTCTTCCTCGCGACTCCGTTGGCGTTCCAGAGTGCGACCGTGAGCTCCTTCAGCACTGGGGGTCCTCTATTCGGGTGCGCTGCCATGGGAGACCAGGTAGAGGATGATATGCTCCATGACCAGGTGGCCACGGTTACTCCTCGGAGATTCCTGGACCTTCCTCAAGAGACTCGATGAAAAGTCCCAAGGATCCATACCCGGAATCTCCTTGAGAAGCTCAATACAAATTTTGAGCTTTGTAGCTTCATCCTCAGGGGTAGGGTTGGGTGTGGGGGTGGCAAGGTTGACAGGGGTTGGAGTGGGGAGTGGTAGGAAGGGGTTGGAAGGGTGAAGGGGTTTGGGGAGGGTGGTGCGGGGTGCGGGGGTGGGTAGGGAAGGGATTGGGAGAGGAACGGTCTTGGACGGGTCCTCGACCGATAGGGATGAACCGGATGCGACCGGTTCAGGTAGAGTGGCTTTGGCAGGTGCCTCGGCCTGGGATGGAGGGGTTGGTCTCCCTGACAGCGCACTGGCGAAAGATTGCACCAGCGGCTTTGGCTTCGGAGCTGGAGTCACGGTCACCTTCCGTACCGCAACGTGCCCCGAGGGCTTCTGGCCTTCGCTAAGGCCATCCGTCCTCCCTTCGCTAACCTTGGAGGCCCGTACTGTCCCTGCCGCCCGCAAGGACCTGTACGTGGGACATCCACGCCAAGCCGAGGAGTGAGCTCCTGAGCAGTGCAGGCACTTCGGAGGAGATCGTCTCTCCTCCGGGCACCCGCCCCTCTCGTGGTCACCACCACAGAACCCACACCTAGGATTAGCGCGGCAATCCCTCCGCACATGCCCAAACCGGAAGCAGTTCTTGCACTGCACCGGGCCTCCGGGAGACTTGTACTTCTCCACCTTGACGCGGAGCCCGCACAGGACTGATATGGAGTACAGCCTTGCGGTTTGCTCCCCGGGAGTCAGAGAGACAACGAAGTTCGGCAACCGTTGCCTTTCTCCGGTCCTCTGGTCCCGTTTCCACTGGGAGAGCATTTGGGAGACAGATTTCACGGGGAAACCCATCTCCGCCAGCTCTTCCTGGATGTCGTCAGGGCTTGTCCGTGTCAGGAGTCCCTTCACCACGACCCTGACCAGTCGCTCCCGACCCAGCTCGTAGGACCAATGCTGGATCCCCAAGCTCGGCAAGAACTTCTGGAGGGCGCGGTAATCTTCCTCCGACCCGCACTGGAGGCGCAATCGATCCCCCGGCTGCCTGACTGCCTCCACAGGCTCTCGAACCTTGGTTCGAATGGCCCTCGCCACCTTGGAGTAGTCCTCCACATCACACAAGATGATGGGAGGGATCTTCCCCTTGGCTTTGGGAGCCGGCCCAGAACCACTAGTACCAGGCTGAGGCGAGGCACGGCTTGTGTTCTTACCCTTAGGTTTCCGACGCTTCTCACCTTTAGTCAGCGCTGGCGCACCCTGGCCCAGGCCACCTCCGTTTTCGCTCTCATCACCAGAGCTACCGCCTAAATGGTTAGGGTTGCCCCCCGGTAGCTTCCTGGTGTTGCCGGCCTTACCCCTTCGGCGGGGTCTTACGGTCTGAAACCCTTCAGACTCATCATCCGACCCCTGGCTCGACTCGCCTCGCATCAACGGGAGGTCTGATCCTGAAGATAGTCCCTCCACGTCCACGGACTCGCTCGAGCTGTCAACACGCGGGAAGCGTGTGACCCGGTCTTCAGAGTCTGAAGAGAATTCAGCCGGGCGCTTCTTGCCTGCCGACACCCCTTGGCGGGAGGTGTCGGAGTTGACGCGGGCTTGTGAGGCCCTTGCGATAACGCGTGCGTCAGCGCCGCTTGCCGCGGTCTTTACCGGCGACAGATGGCTTGGCTCCCCTGGTCAGGGCTTCCGTTGGCACCGTTAGGTTTCCACCCATCGTGCTGGCGGGAGCTTTCGCCGTCCATCCCGGTTTGCGGGCTGGTGGCCCTGAAAAGGGCCTCCAGTTCTTCTAGGCTGCCAGCGGCACGCTCACCTCCTGTAGCCGGGGGGGCCCCGATGGGCACGCCCGCATCGGCATTGCTGCCGACGCTTTGCTGGGGGCCGGCGCTGGTCAACGGGCCTAGACCCGAGGACGCATCGCCGGATGCCCCGGTGGTTCCACCAGTGACACGCAGCCCTCCTGAAGTCGGAGGGGCCCCGCTGGCTTCCCCTTGGCCATCTGCGCCCACCTCACCGGTACTTGGTGAGGTCACGCTGGCCGGCGTATTGGCCCTAGAAAGGGCCGACGTGTTGGCCCTAGAAAGGGCCGTCGTGTTGGCCCTAGAAAGGACCGAATCGTCACCGAGCGGTGACTTTCGCTGGGCTCGGTCAGCGGCACGCTCACCTCCGGTAGTTGGAGGGGCCCCGCTGCCTGCACCCGGTGGGCTGGCCCTGGAAAGGGCTGAAGCCTTGTTGGCCCTAGAAAGGGCCGATTCGTCTCCCGAAAGAGACTCCCGCTGGCCTCGGCCGGCGGCACGCACGACTCCGGGAGTTGGAGCGGCCCCGCCGGCTTCGGCCTCGCCTGCAGGCTTGTTGCCCCTCGAGAGGGCAGCTGCCGCTAAAGCCTCGGCCTTCGGGCTCGTGGCGGACCACTTGCCACCCGGCACCAGCTCCTTCCTGACCGGAGGGGCCTTCAGTCCCCACGAACGGAAACCTTCGACTCCCCCTGCCTGGACGGGCGATGGAGCCCTCTGCGAAGATGAAGAAAGGTGTCAGCGTCGGGGTCGGGAGAATACCGCCGGATGAGGCGAAGATGAATCCCGGGCCCGGGAAGCGACCGGCCCCGAGTCGGAGAAAGCTGGCGGCGAGCGTCGGGGGAACCGCCGCCAGTAGCAGGCTTGTGCTGCCCGTCCAGGCAGGGGGGATCGAAGGTTTCCGCTCGCGGGGACTGAAGGCCCCTCCGGTCAGGAAGGAGCTGGTGCCGGGTGGCAAGTGGTCCGCCACGAGCCCGAAGGCCGAGGCTTTAGCGGCAGCTGCCCTCTCGAGGGGCAACAAGCCTGCAGGCGAGGCCGAAGCCGGCGGGGCCGCTCCAACTCCCGGAGTCGTGCGTGCCGCCGGCCGAGGCCAGCGGGAGTCTCTTTCGGGAGACGAATCGGCCCTTTCTAGGGCCAACAAGGCTTCGGCCCTTTCCAGGGCCAACAGGGCTGGCGTGGCCAGCCCACCGGGTGCAGGCAGCGGGGCCCCTCCAACTACCGGAGGTGAGCGTGCCGCTGACCGAGCCCAGCGAAAGTCACCGCTCGGTGACGATTCGTACCTTTCTAGGGCCAACACGTCGGCCCTTTCTAGGGCCAACACGTCGGCCAGCGTGACATCACCAAGTACCGGTGAGGTGGGCGCAGATGGCCAAGGGGAAGCCAGCGGGGCCCCTCCGACTTCAGGAGGGCTGCGTGCCACTGGTGGAACCACCGGGGCATCCGGCGATGCGTCCTCGGGTCTAGGCCCGTTGACCAGCGCCGGCCCCCAGCAAAGCGTCGGCAGCAATGCCGATGCGGGCGTGCCCAGCGGGGCCCCCCCGGCTACAGGAGGTGAGCGTGCCGCTGGCAGCCAAGAAGAACTGGAGGCCCTTTTCAGGGCCACCAGCCCGCAAACCGGGATGGACGGCGAAAGCTCCCGCCAGCACGATGGGTGGAAACCTAACGGTGCCAACGGAAGCCCTGACCAGGGGGAGCCAAGCCATCTGTCGCCGGTAAAGACCGCGACAAGCGGCGCTGACGCACGCGTTATCGCAAGGGCCTCACAAGCCCACGTCAACTCCGACACCTCCCGCCAAGGGGTGTCGGCAGGCAAGAAGCGCCCGGCTGAATTCTCTTCAGACTCTGAAGACCGGGTCACACGCTTCCCGCGTGTTGACAGCTCGAGCGAGTCCGTGGACGTGGAGGGACTATCTTCAGGATCAGACCTCCCGTTGATGCGAGGCGAGTCGAGCCAGGGGTCGGATGATGAGTCTGAAGGGTTTCAGACCGTAAGACCCCGCCGAAGGGGTAAGGCCGGCAACACCAGGAAGCTACCGGGGGGCAACCCTAACCATTTAGGCGGTAGCTCTGGTGATGAGAGCGAAGACGGAGGTGGCCTGGGCCAGGGTGCGCCAGCGCTGACTAAAGGTGAGAAGCGGCGGAAACCTAAGGGTAAGAACGCAAGCCGTGCCTCGCCTCAGCCTGGTACTAGTGGTTCTGGGCCGGCTCCCAAAGCCAAGGGGAAGATCCCTCCCATCATCTTGTGTGATGTGGAGGACTACTCCAAGGTGGCGAGGGCCATTCGAACCAAGGTTCGAGAGCCTGTGGAGGCAGTCAGGCAGCCGGGGGATCGAGTGCGCCTCCAGTGCGGGTCGGAGGAGGATTACCGCGCCCTCCAGAAGTTCTTGCCGAGCTTGGGGATCCAGCATTGGTCCTACGAGCTGGGTCGGGAGCGACTGGTCAGGGTCGTGGTGAAGGGACTCCTGACTCGGACAAGCCCTGACGACATCCGGGAAGAGCTGGCGGAGATGGGTTTCCCCGTGAAATCTGTCTCCCAGATGCTCTCCCAGTGGAAACGGGACCAGAGGACCGGAGAAAGGCAACGGTTGCCGAACTTCGTTGTCTCTCTGACTCCCGGGGAGCAAACCGCAAGGCTGTACTCCATATCAGTCCTGTGCGGGCTCCGCGTCAAGGTGGAGAAGTACAAGTCTCCCGGAGGCCCGGTGCAGTGCAAGAACTGCTTCCGGTTTGGGCATGTGCGGAGGGATTGCCGCGCTAATCCTAGGTGTGGGTTCTGTGGTGGTGACCACGAGAGGGGCGGGTGCCCGGAGGAGAGACGATCTCCTCCGAAGTGCCTGCACTGCTCAGGAGCTCACTCCTCGGCTTGGCGTGGATGTCCCACGTACAA
Organism: Timema podura; assembly: GCA_033556935.1. Taxonomy (NCBI): domain Eukaryota; kingdom Metazoa; phylum Arthropoda; class Insecta; order Phasmatodea; family Timematidae; genus Timema; species Timema podura. The sequence continues at coordinate 51,121,573 of JAVRXN010000004.1, read as the reverse complement.
GTCCTTGCGGGTGGCAGGGACAGTACGGGCCTCCAAGGTTAGCGAAGGGAGGACGGATGGCCTTAGCGAAGGCCAGAAGCCCTCGGGGCACGTTGCGGTACGGAAGGTGACCGTGACTCCAGCTCCGAAGCCAAAGCCGCTGGTGCAATCTTTCGCCAGTGCGCTGTCAGGGAGACCAACCCCTCCATCCCAGGCCGAGGCACCTGCCAAAGCCACTCTACCTGAACCGGTCGCATCCGGTTCATCCCTATCGGTCGAGGACCCGTCCAAGACCGTTCCTCTCCCAATCCCTTCCCTACCCACCCCCGCACCCCGCACCACCCTCCCCAAACCCCTTCACCCTTCCAACCCCTTCCTACCACTCCCCACTCCAACCCCTGTCAACCTTGCCACCCCCACACCCAACCCTACCCCTGAGGATGAAGCTACAAAGCTCAAAATTTGTATTGAGCTTCTCAAGGAGATTCCGGGACTGGATCCTTGGGACTTTTCATCGAGTCTCTTGAGGAAGGTCCAGGAGTCTCCGAGGAGTAACCGTGGCCACCTGGTCATGGAGCATATCATCCTCTACCTGGTCTCCCATGGCAGCGCACCCGAATAGAGGACCCCCAGTGCTGAAGGAGCTCACGGTCGCACTCTGGAACGCCAACGGAGTCGCGAGGAAGAAGGCTGAGCTGGAAAGTTTCCTGGCAAAGCATCGCGTCGACGTAATGCTGTTGGGAGAAACCCACTTGCGCTCCGCAGTGAGGTTCTCGTTGGCGGAGTTCATCTGCCATCGGAGTGACCGAGCGGGGGATGTGGGAAGGGGTGGAACGGCGGTCCTGTTCCGGAGGGGCCTTGACCATAACGTCGTCTCTCTTCCTCCTCTCCAACACATGGAAGCAACGGCTATCCAACTGGTGACCTCTACCGGCCCAGTGCGTCTTATCTCCATCTACTTCCCTCCCTACCGCCGGTTCAACCAGGCCACGAGGGCTGACATGGAGGTGCTGCTTCGAGGTACCACGCCTGTTTTAATCGGTGGTGACTTCAACGCGAAGCACCCTTCATGGGGCTCTAGGATTATGTGCGCTCGCGGCGGATTGCTCCGCGACGTCATAGATCTACACGGTTTGGTGGCTTCCGGTCCCCCGACCCCTACCCACTTCCCTCTCAATCCCATTGGCTTCCCGGACGTCCTCGACTTCGTTGTCTCCAGAGGGATCAGAAGGCGGTTGGTGCTGAAGTCTCTAGCTGAGCTAGACTCGGATCACAACCCCGTTCTTGTGAACTTGGGACGCGCGGTGTCCTTCATAGACCCCCCCGAAAAACCTGACCTTAAGCGCACTGACTGGGACAAGTTCACGAATGTGTTGAGAGAGAGGTTGGGACCCACTCCTACCTTTCGAACAGCAGCAGAAATCGATCGCGGTGCGGTGTTCATAACTTCCGCCATCAAGGGGTCGCTCGAAGCTTCGACGCCGAGGCACCGTCCTAAGAGGGCGCCACAGGCTTCTTTGCCCGATTCTATCCTCAGGCACGTTCGGGAGAAAAATCGGCTGAGGAAGGCTTGGCAAACCTCGAGGGACCCGGTAGACAAGGCCAACTGGAGCCGCAAAGTCCATGCGGTTCGCGAGATGGTCAAAGAATACCGGAACAGTGTCTGGGAGGACAAGATTGAGAGCTTGTGCGTACAGGACAGGTCCCTGTGGCGCATGACGAGAAACTTGATGCGGGTTCCCGCACCAAGGCCGCCTATTGTAGGTCGCAACGGGGTGGCCAACTCCGACCAGGAGAAGGCCGATGCTCTCGCTGAGCACTTAGAGGCGCAATTTGTACCGACTGACAACCCGTCAGACCCGGTGCACATTGGGCACGTGGATCAGGTCATCGCAGCGGTCTCGTACAGACCCTTGGATGAACCGGAGCCCACGGAGGCGGCAGAAATGTCGCGGGCGTTAGCCGCTCTAAGATTAAACAAGGCCCCCGGACGCGACGGCATCAATAACGCGGTCCTCCGAAAGCTGCCCTTGGAGGCGATTAACTTCCTCGTGGAGTTATTCAACGCCGTCCTGCTCCTGAGTCACTTCCCAGAGCTCTGGAAGCACGCCAACGTCCTCTGCTTTCATAAACCGGGTAAGGACCCGGCCCTAACTTCGTCTTACCGACCGATCAGCTTGCTCGACTGTTTGGGCAAGCTGTTCGAAAGACTACTACTGACGAGACTGACCCGACATGTTCGCGAGGCGGGCATCTTGGTGGACGAGCAGTTCGGCTTTCGGGCGGGACACGCTACGTCTCATCAACTTGTCCGGCTCGTGGAGCAGGTTACGAGGAACTTCAACATCAACAGGCTGACTGGTGCTGTCTTTCTCGACGTGGCAAAGGCCTTCGACCGTGTTTGGCACGAAGGTCTCCTTTTCAAACTCCTCTCCTTGAACCTTCCATTCTACTTAGTTAAGATTGTTCAATCTTATCTATCTAACCGGACCTTCTCCACTACCTTTGGGAACGCCACATCCCAGGTCAGAAGCATCCGGGCTGGAGTGCCACAGGGTTCCCTCGTGGGCCCGGTGCTCTTCAGTCTGTATGTGAACGACATTCCGAAATCCCCAGACACCAAGTTAGCACTGTATGCGGACGACACGGCCCTAGTAGCGGAGTCGTGGCGAGGGCAGCTGGTGGAGAGGCGACTCCAGACGCACCTGACGCAGTTGGAGGGGTGGCTGACTACCTGGAGAACGAGTATTAACGTTGAGAAGAGTACAGCAGTGCTCTTCACATGGAAAAGAAAGTTCTACAGGCCGGCCCCACTCCGGCTGTTCGGAGAACAGATCAGATGGGCGGACAGTGCTAAGTACTTAGGACTTACGCTGGACACCAAGCTGACCTGGCGACTTCACTGCACAGAGAGACTGACCAAGGCGAAGCAAAGGCTGGGAATCCTAGGCCCACTGCTTAACAGGCGTAGCGCCCTGTCCACAAGGAACGGTCTGACACTGTACAAGCAGCTGCTCAGACCGATCCTCGACTATGCGTGTCCCGCTTGGGGCCACCTGGCGGACACGTATATGAGGAGGATGCAAGCATTCCAGAGTAGGTGTCTGAGGACCATTGTGGACGCACCTTGGTACGTTCGGAATGTGAATCTGCACCGAGACCTGGATATGCCGACCATCAAGGACCACTTCCGGAAGCTGGCGCAGTCCTTCTACGCCAGACTCCCCGGTGCCACCAATCCTCTTATCCAGGGGCTTGGGAATTACGTCATCGACCCTGGGGGGTGCCACCGACGTCCCAAAGCCCTGCTCGGATAAGCGAGAAGTGACAAACGTGGTTTGGGAGGCTCTCACACAGCCCCCCATAGAGTAGTGTCTCCGCACGTAACTCTAAAAACCTCTTAGTCGGTTCCCAAAATTTTCTTTTCCCTAATAATATTAATTATAATATGCTTTTTGTTAGTTTCAGTTAACTTCGCGAAATGCGACAACCCGTCAGCTAATTATCCGAAAACCACACGGTGTGACCAATTGGTCGGTACGTGTTGGAATTTGCTCCCGTGCACCCCTTCAGGGTGCATTAGAGCATGCATAATGAGTCTGGAGTCTTGTCCCTGGCCTCTGTTTTTCAATTCCTAACACCCTTTTCATGATACGCAACATATGTTGCTTCTATAAAAACTAACACCAAGGACGCGCATCGCGCTTGTCATCAAGAAACGCCTGTATAAAAGGGCCCTAAAAGTGAAGATGTGAAGAAGGCAAGAAAAGGTCAGTGCTTTTGCTGTTTATGTATCAAAACTTTTTTTAGTCAAAATAAATCAAATATTGCTTCAGTTAGAAGATAAAAAGTTGTAATTAATTTCTAGGACTCCTTTGTTAATATCACCATGCGAAGAAAGTTAAATTCTTACATTTCTACTGAATCAATATCTTATTAACTTTGGCAAAAAAAAGCTTTGCTAGTAAAATTGTAAAAACACCAACCTTTTCTCCGCTTCCTTACATCTTAACCCTAATACCTTAAAATTCAAACACCTGTAATACTCTCTTATCTATGAACCAGTGTATGGCGTTTTGTGCAGACTGCAGACTATTTATCTCTATAATATCTTCCTTAGGGGTCGGCCATAAACCATGTAACGCTTTGAGGGGTGGTGGAAGGGGGAAGCTCTAATGTCTAAATGTTGCATGGGGGGAGGGTGGGGTACATCAAAGTGTTATGTAACAAAGATCTTAAACTCAAATTCTAATGTTCAAAAAAATATTAGTGTTCATGTTTTCACCTTTAATAAACAAACTTATAGACAACTGTCGAATATCTGTGGCGTTGAAAATGCAAGTTTAACACTTTTTGTTTAACTCTCTTTCGAATGCGCTTAGGTGGCATTGTCTGTCCGAGACTATGAACGCCAAGCACATTTGAAAAAACATATTTTCATGTGCATGAGAGTGTCGTGTTGTACTCACGGTGCTTATTTAGATTTGGCCAATCTACTGACACCTCATGTGCTTTTAGTTGTCAAACAGTGTCAGTCGAAGCAGCCTTAATTTATAAGTATAGTTGAGCTAGAGTATAATTTAGATTCCTACTGCACATTCTTTTACATAGGCCGTGAATAATGGCATGTGTTTGTACAAAAACAATTTCTTCAAAGGAGATTCGTTCATTGCTTGCGTATAAAAAGCGATATCCAGAAAAAAATAGTAGAAGAGTCTCAAAGAGATGTTGTAGTGAAATGGAAAGAAGCAAAAGTACAGAATTTATTTCAAATAAAGTTTGAGGAATCCATCAATAGTGTTATTTTTTCTTACCAGCAGTATGTTATGAAAAGTAAAGTTTCAAATATCATTAATTATTCACAAAAGGTAGGTGTATTTAAGCCTATAGCTTTTCCCTTCTGATAAATCTATTGTGTATGTATATAAATGCAACTATTATACATATGCTAGGTGGCTGCATTCTCTAAATTGTCATGCTCTCAGTATACTAGACGACCGATGTTGGGGAGGTGGGGTTTGAATACCAGTCAGGTCCACTGAAGGTTGTTTTTCCTAAATGGTTTTCCGTTCTCCCTCCGTGCAAATGCTGGTATCTGTTCTTTAAAATACTACCTTTTTAGTATATATTTTGTAGGTTGGTATAGTCAAATTGTAGTTATTCTAATTATTTATTATATTTTTATTAATGGAGTAGAAATGAGGGAAGTAGAATTTTAGACGTACATAATCCATTAACGTTGAGAGAGAGTATATAACCATTTAGGAATAGCCACTCTGAGTACATCCGACAGGTATTCGAACCCCGATCTCCACTTTATTGGCCAACTAGTCTTTCGAGAGTGAAACCAGGATCCTGGATTGATGTTGGAATGAAAATTGAGTCAAAGTATTGATAAGTTAGCTAAAGTGAAATTATAGATTAATCCAAAATATAATTTAGGAAAGTTGTATGCCTAGAATTGTTTAAATAGCTCTCTATATGATGGTAATATGACTTAAAAAAAGTGCACAGTATTAAAACCTGGCAGTAGTGTGGGGTATCTGTACACCTCACCTTTTTTTTTTTTTTTTAAGATTAGCTCACAAATTTTTTTTAACACTGTTAGTGAAAATAGTGAACTAGTTTAATTTGCATTTCTAATTTCTAGTGAAACCTGTTATATTATATAAATCTTCATTTTTACCTTTGAAATTTGCTGCAATCTGATCATGAATCTGAGGAATTTGAGATTGACGTCTTTATGTCTGTTTAAATAATAATACTCTCTGAAACCATTTATAAATAGGATTTAAAATGGACTTTAAGAATGATTAAATCTGAATCCCTCCTTTAGTATCACAAAACTTCCCTCTGAAAAAATGACATTCATTCTTGGTGAGAAAAGTTACGTGACATAGCTTGGAAAGGGGGGGGAGGGCTAGGCTAAAGGTCTACATGGTGTTACATGCAGGGAGGAGGGGCTAAAAAGGTAAGAAAAAAGCGTTATGTGGTTTATGGACGACTCCTTATCTGAATACAAGAGGCTGAAATTTTCGAGTTGTCGTCTGTACACCATTGTGTAGGAGAGAGAAAGAAACCTTCGGGTATATTTTTCTCTCCTACACACATTTACCTGTATGGCGTATTTGTTCAAACCGTTAATCTCTATAATACATTGCATAGAGATCATTGTTGCAGACTTGTATATTTTATCTACAGCTAGCGCTTCTATTATAATACTGGGATTAATATACACTCTACATTTCTAATTTTATTACTGTGCTATTGGCTACTCTGCATGCACTGTGTAGTAAGTGTGCGCGAGCTCCCAGAAGTCCGCCACATCCACAATAACCTAACCGTTTTTTAGCCAACATTAGAAAAAAAAATGGAACCAAGCGAAAATTTAGTTCCAAAACATCAAATAGATGGCAGTATAAGAGAAAAATAGTTTTAAAAAAATCCCATAGGGAGCACTAGAGTAAGATATTAGTTTAAAAACATCTCATAGAAAGCGCTAGGATAAGATATTTGAATCTGCGGAATGAGCACTCATGGTGGGAATCATAGTTTTATATGTCTACATTAAGGCGCCACAGTTTCTATATTTGAATCTGCGGAATGAGCACACATGGTGGGAATTATAGTTCTGGGTGTAAAAAGAGACCCTATTTAGGTGTGGAACCTGGTTCTGCCTTTATTTTCAGTTTAAAGGCCTTTAAACTATATTAACCTAATACAGAGCTATAGGACGCTAGTTTAAGGTGCCACAGTTTCTATATTTGAATCTGCGGAATGAGCACACATGGTGGGAATAGTAGTTATACAAGTATACAATAACCTTACACAAGTGTGGAGTCTGGTTCTGCCGTTATTTTTGAATTTAGGCCTTCAAACCATATTCGACTCGAAAATAGCACTGTACGACCGCCCGTTTAAGGTGCCACAGTTTCTATATTTGAATGTGCGGAGTGAGCACACATGGTGGGAATCATAGTTATATATGTCTACAATGACCCTATATAAGTTTGGAACCCGGGTCTGCCGTTATTTTCGAATTATATCTATTTAAAGTTAGATTTTACTCTTTACCGGTACCGCCATGTTTAAGGAGCCACAGTTTCTATATTTAAATCTGCGGAGTGAGCACACATGGTGGAAATCATAGTTATATATGTCTACAATGACCCTACATAAGTTTGGAACCCGGGTCTGCCGTTATTTTCGAATTATATCTATTTAAAGTTAGATTTTACTCTTTCACGGTACCGCCATGTTTAAGGCGCCACAGTTTCTATATTTGAATCTGCGGAGTGAGCACACATGGTGGGAATCATAGTTTTATATGTCTACAATGACCCTATATAAGTTTGGAACCCGGGTCTGCCGTTATTTTCGAATTATATCTATTTAAAGTTAGATTTTACTCTTTACCGGTACCGCCATGTTTAAGGAGCCACAGTTTCTATATTTAAATCTGCGGAGTGAGCACACATGGTGGAAATCATAGTTATATATGTCTACAATGACCCTACATAAGTTTGGAACCCGGGTCTGCCGTTATTTTCGAATTATATCTATTTAAAGTTAGATTTTACTCTTTCACGGTACCGCCATGTTTAAGGCGCCACAGTTTCTATATTTGAATCTGCGGAGTGAGCACACATGGTGGGAATCATAGTTTTATATGTCTACAATGACCCTACATAAGTGTGGAACCCGGGTCTGCCGTTATTTTCAGATTAAAGGCCTTTAATCTATATTAACCTAATACAGAGCTATAAGACGCTAGTTTAAGGTGCCACAGTTTCTATATTTGAATCTGCGGAATGAGCACACATGGTGGGAATAATAGTTATACAAGTATACAATAACCTTACACAAGTGTGGAGCCTGGTTCTGCCGTTATTTTTGAATTTAGGCCTTCAAACCATATTCGACTCGAAAGTAGCACTGTACGACCGCCCGTTTAAGGTGCCACAGTTTCTATATTTGAATCTGCGGAGTGAGCACACATGGTGGGAATCATAGTTTTATATGTCTACAATTACCCTACATAAGTGTGGAACCCGGGTCTGCCGTTATTTTCGAATTATATCTATTTAAAGTTAGATTTTACTCATTCACGGTACCGCCATGTTTAAGGCGCCACAGTTTCTATATTTGAATCTGCGGAGTGAGCACACATGGTGGGAATCATAGTTTTATATGTCTACAATGACCCTACATAAGTGTGGAACCCGGGTCTGCCGTTATTTTCAGATTAAAGGCATTTAATCTATATTAACCTAATACAGAGCTATAGGACGCTAGTTTAAGGTGCCACAGTTTCTATATTTGAATCTGCGGAATGAGCACACATGGTGGGAATAATAGTTATACAAGTATACAATAATCTTACACAAGTGTGGAGCCTGGTTCTGCCGTTATTTTTGAATTTAGGCCTTCAAACCATATTCGACTCGAAAATAGCACTGTACGACCGCCCGTTTAAGGTGCCACAGTTTCTATATTTGAATCTGCGGAGTGAGCACACATGGTGGGAATCATAGTTATATATGTCTACAATGACCCTACATAAGTTTGGAACCCGGGTCTGCCGTTATTTTCGAATTATATCTATTTAAAGTTAGATTTTACTCTTTCACGGTACGGCCATGTTTAAGGCGCTACAGTTTCTATATTTGAATCTGCGGAGTGAGCACACATGGTGGGAATCATAGTTTTATATGTCTACAATGACCCTACATAAGTGTGGAACCCGGGTCTGCCGTTATTTTCAGATTAAAGGCATTTAATCTATATTAACCTAATACAGAGCTATAGGATGCTAGTTTAAGGTGCCACAGTTTCTATATTTGAATCTGCGGAATGAGCACACATGGTGGGAATAGTAGTTATACAAGTATACAATAATCTTACACAAGTGTGGAGTCTATATCTGCCGTTATTTTTGAATTTAGGCCTTCAAACCATATTCGACTCGAAAATAGCACTGTACGACCGCCCGTTTAAGGTGCCACAGTTTCTATATTTGAATCTGCGGAGTGAGCACACATGGTGGGAATCATAGTTATATATGTCTACAATGACCCTACATAAGTGTGGAACCCGGGTCTGCCGTTATTTTCGAATTATATCTATTTAAATTTAGATTTTACTCTTTCACGGTACGGCCATGTTTAAGGCGCCACAGTTTCTATATTTGAATCTGCGGAGTGAGCACACATGGTGGGAATCATAGTTTTATATGTCTACAATGACCCTACATAAGTGTTGAACCCGGGTCTGCCGTTATTTTCAGATTAAAGGCCTTTAATCTATATTACTTGAACTATAATGGTTTGAAATGAATGACTCACTATTTATTTACTTAATATACTTATTAAAAATAGTGCAATAAAATGTTTGTTGCCGAATGACCTTGAGCTTTTATGGCGGCTGCATGGTGACTGCCTCACTTTCGCCACCTCAGTAGTCTATTGGAATATTATTTATTTTGGTGTACATTTTATTTGGTAACTTTTTGCAATGCGGGACGATCTTTAATTCGTGAGACTATTTGAGAGTTTACCCTGTCTTTATAATATCAAAAGCTATGGCTACCATCGGATCCACATACACGAACAAGCTTCGAGCAAGATCGTCAAAGATATTAGAGAAGGAAGTAATAACAATAAAGTGTAATTAACTATCCAAAGATAATTAAATGTAATAATACAGACTACATATATACAATAATATATTTATTTACATTATTTATTCATTGATTGTGCTAAGTGATGGACACCTTATTAGGGAGAACTGAAAATTGAAAGGTAACTTGTAGCTAGTTTATATTTACACACAAAACAGCTTTTTTATTTTAATTACACCCTCAGGAGTGGAGAAGATACTACACAGCCTTTCTAACACAGCAATGACTGGATTGGATGCTCTGCGTTGGTTGGTAATCATCCATTTATGTAACTCCATTATTTCCCCTCTTTCCTCGAAGCTGAATGAAATTTTGCGGAACACAAAGCGATAGCACAATTTTGTTCACATTAAAAGTATTCTTTAAGCACAACTCAATCACAGAAATACTGATCATTAATAACTTTTTAACATTTTAACATTTTAAATCTGACTTTACTGCTATGGCTTTCAAAGCTTTAAGAAAAAAAATCACTGTTAATTATTCTTAGCCTACATTACAAAGCTTTGAGATGGCATGTCGATGTTTAGATCTGCCCAGAGTAGACTGTAGTAGCATGCCACCTCAAAGTCTCTACAGCCTCTTAACTCTTCAAAAAAATCACTGTTAATTCTTAGTCTACATTACAAACCTTTGAGATGGCATGTCGATGCTTAGATCTGCCCAGAGTAGACTGTAGTAGCATGCCACCTCAAAGTTTCTACCATTATGAAACTGAGTTCCCGGCCTCCGAAAATATTTGCTCATACACATGTACCCTTTTTATATGACATTTGTCTTCTGTAGAAGATTAATTTTATAATTTCACTGCTTTTCTGTTACGTTGGTTGGCTAACAACATAATAGTATTTCGATGATATATTTAGAATTAAAAAAAATATCAGTTGTATTTAAACACCAACCAGATGTAGCTAATATTATTTTTTTAGGGGTATTTATGTGTCGAGGGACAGCCACAAAAAATATTATTATAGTCATGAAATGAGCTCTAGTATCTTTTTGATTATCAAATAACTATAAGCGTGTTGCAATCTCAATAAATAACTTTATTGGAGTCATATTTTTCTCAATTTAATTTTTTAATGCATTTAAAATGCTGTGGACAACTAAATCTGAGATTCCTTTAGGACAGACAATCTGTACGACCATGAATACGTTATTATCGTGAGTGGACTTCTCTCAGTTGTATAATCAATTTTTCACGTTCAATTCAAACAGTTTTACTTGAAACAGATGTATTCACAAACTAGAATTCAAATGATCAACAGTATATTTATGAATTTTTGATTTTATTTGTACACGCCTTGGACCAAAGCTTTTGTCTTCAAATGTTTTCAGACTCTATATTATAATATAGTATATTACAACACTCATTTATTGTTCTCAAGTTAGTTCAATTTCTATTTTTACACTAAACTTCTTTCATCAGCTCTCTTTACATAGAAATAATGTACCGGTAACTAAAATGTATTTATGCATAGAATAAGAATGGGTCTACTATAATTTTTCGGTATAGGTTATGCATATATGTTGTTCGTCTGATACGAATGAATCTGTACTGGTACATTATATTTGTGTAGATAGGTATATTTGTGTAGATGCATCTTCATTTGTTGGTTGGTATGTATATAATATAATATATATGCATGTACATATTATGTATGTTGAAATGTTTTTGCGTAGTGTGTATTTATCCAAGCACGTGTGTTTATATCCTAGCACTGGTTTTATTTTTTAAGGGAATGGTACTCCTTTTGCTTATTTTATTTTCTTACACTTAAGAATACACCGCTTTGTGTGGAAAGCACACGTTTCCCGTTAAATTAGTTTTTGAATTATTTGGTTTGAAATAAAAAATAAACATAAGTTTAGCTAATCATAAATATCGATAGCAAAACCTCTAGTGGGTCATAGTTAAACTATGAGATTATCGAGTTATTTTAGTATTACTATTTAAAAAAATAATTAAAAGTACCTATATAAGCTTACACGTAATATTAAATTTAGTCAAAATACACTTTTAAAAATGCCCCATATAAAATTGATAAAAAAATTTTTTATTCAACTGCCTCATAATTCTGAAAATTGAAAAATGACACCTGGACACGGGAATAGAACCCGGGATCTCTGGTTTAATACGCCAATGCTCTAACCACTGAGCTATCCAGGATTCGTCTCGTGTCCAGGGCCATTCTTAACGCATATTTTAAGGCAGAGTCTATGATGGACTTAGCGGAAATCGTCAGCTACAAATATGTGCGATCCCGCACAATTTAATAATTGTGCAAATGGCAGAAAAAGCCAACTACCGAGTCGAAGGTGGCTGCGTTATCCGATGGCTCGTGATATTAATATAATCACATACTTGTAGCCGACGATTTCCGCCAGTCCATCATAGACTCTGCCTTAAAATATGAGTGAAGAATGACCCAGGGCACGAGACGAATCCTGGATAGCTCAGTGGTTAGAGTATTGACGTACTAAGCCATAGGTCCCGGGTTCGATTCCCGTATCCAGGTGTCATTTTTCAATTATCAGAATATGATATCTAGTGGAGTAATTTCCCACTAATAAGCATAAATAATAGCTCTGGCTATTAATTCTTGCCTTATAATTGATGGGATGATCAGCAAATATGTTATGGTGTTAAGTATGGCTATAACTGCAACAAGCCATCATATTTTTAGATTTGAAAAACGGCATCAGGACACGGGAATTAAAGCCTTAATATAGTTCTTGACTTCCACACGTCCATCACAGAACCTGCCTTAAAATATGAGCGAAAAATTACCCTGAGCACGGAACGATTCCTGGATAGCTCAGTAATGAGAGCATTGACGCAATAAGCCAAAGGTTCCGGGTTTGATTAACATGTAAATTGTCGAGGTGTCATTTATCTCATTTAAATAATGTCTTATTATTGTTATTATTAGTACCCTGAAGACCGAGCATCACTCGGTAAAATCATCAAGATTAATAATGTAAGACGAATCATAGACAAATCAAATAAGAATCATAAGTTGAAATATTGAGATTTCCCCCTTAATAATTTTTACTAAAGTCAAGACCTCACTAGATCCAATTTATCGCACTCGAAAACGGTAAATAACACCATTTCATCAAAATCCTTAGGCCCGTTTTCAAGTACAAAATTTGCATTACATTACGCTACGCTACGCACACACACTTTAAAAGAAAGGTTAGAAGTATTAAAATGTTCAAATATAATCAAAAACATTAATTTCAGATTAATTAGTTTAAAAATCTAATAAATCAGCAGATTTATTTTATTTTCAATTACGTTTTGAGTGAAACGTTGCAGTTCTGAGGTAAGGATAAATATGGACAAACAAAGCTACAAATGCCAATTTTTATTAAATTGAGGATGGTAATATAATACAATTGAAAATTAGGTTATAAGATATTAGATATATCGAGTTATGTTGAAAGTTTATATATATATGTATATATATATGTTAATATACTTGTTATAAATATCCCGCAATGTTGGTATGTTTAGTAATTTGTATTTATTTAATTTAGTATGTTGTTATATTAGTGTGTTGTTTTGTTTATATACTAAGGGGTGTTGGTATAACTTATCCACGCTTTGATGAGCCTTTTATTTATGATAAAATTAAATGCTATAATAAGAATCGACATAATCTGTCAAAAATGAGATCTGAAGAATACATACAATATGTATAAGTACGTAAGAATATAAACATTACATTTTAGAACTGTCAATAAAAGTTCTTCTGGTGGTTGGTCTATATATTATAATATTTGTCTACATGTATTTAGATAATTACAGTAAGCTCATTTATACGTGTAGGTCTTTTTTAAGGTGTTGGTATTGTGGCATGTTGTGTTTATATGTATGTTGATATAGTTGTATGGATATTCGAAGTTTCATGAGTATTTTAGTTACATGATATGTTGCTATGTTTATATTTATATATTATGGTATGTTTTTACAATTGTATGTATATAGTACCTAATATGTATACACACTTGCATGTATGTGGATGTATATGTTAAATTAATGATAGTCCACTGACCCGCCTCGGTGGCGTAGATAGCTAGCGCGTTAGTTTCGTGTTGAGCCAGAATGCCAAGGACGGGGAGATCGAGGTTAAAATCTCGGTCGGGTGAACTGGGGGTGGTTTTTCCTAAATGGTTTTCCTCTCTCCCTTCACGCAAATGTGGGCTCACTACTCTAAATTTAACCTTCCCACTTAAACTTAGACTTAGACACAATAATATGACAATACATTTTATTTAAGACTACTGTGGAATAGGCCTACTGGGGATACCACATTAAAAAAAACGCACCATATACTCTACCTCAAAAGGTGGTGTGGAAATGAGTATGTATATTATAGCATATTGTTTAAATAATAGTACAAAATGTTAAACACTGATCTGGTACGCTAAAATTAAGATCAGTGTCATGTGCTAGCAAAATAGTAATAGTTGAATCAGTACGAAAAATATGCACTTTTTCTATGTCTGAATGAAAATGCCTTAGTTTTCTAGGGCTATTTCATTAAAACTATTGACTTTATGGAAAAAATGTTCATTACATTTTTTGTAGCAAATTGTATTACCTTTCGTTTTGGTTATAAACATTTTTTATCTAAAATGCAAGGAAGCCGAGTTATTTTGAGATATTTTTGAAAAATTGTTTTTGGCACCATTCTTTTAAGATGGCGGCTCTAGCGGCAAAATTACAAGACTGAAAATTTAATATTTGTAATAAAAATGTACAATTTCAGCCATTTTCCAAAACTTCCTGACTTAAGGCAAGCTAAAGCCCCCCCTATTGCCTAGACTATTACCGCATTGTGTAAACTCTTTCTCGCTCTCTCGTAGGAATTTAGTGCGGAGAGCAACAGGAAACTACCGAACTTTCTTGAAATTCCTGACAAACATCTGAATCAATCTTTGGATCAAAGACCCACTATTATTAATATTATAAAGAAAACTATATATATATATTTATATAGCACATTGATAGGAGAGAGCACCCATCGGTGAGCATGAGGATTGAAAGTCAAGTTCATCTATTCTGATTTGTCGGTGATGAACAGGTCAGGGTTAAAATCTATGCCAACTATGCTAAGGGTGAGTTTTTTCCGAAATGTTTTCCACTCTCTCTCTCTCACTGAAAATTTAGATACACTTTCTCTAAACTCTACCTTCTCCCTCCTTACTTTATTATTGTAATTAAATTAATATAGCCTGGACGAGTAGTCAAATGCAGTTATATAAACAAAATAAATAGCATGCGCTTAACTGAGTAGACTTTTTGTTTTTATTTAAAAAATAATATATATGTGTATTTAATAAATAAAATTATAATGGCCAAAAATATATCATTACAAACCAAAATTTGCTTTACCATACTATAAATCAGACTGTTATCTTGAGAATAAAAAAACTATAATCAAATATACGTACATATTAAAATTGGATATTCTTCGACAAAAAAAAAAGCGTAGTTTTGTACTCATGAGGCATGCAAAAATATAATGTTCCAATCCCAATTGAAAATACCATGTCCCAAAGGCACAATTTTATTTAGAGGTTTCAAATTGCGCTATATAATCCAAACGGACGAATTATGAAGAACGAGCTACTCTCACATTATACTATACTGGCGATGACAGGAATATTGGGGTTCGATCCCAGTTGGGTGCACTGAGGATGTTTTTCCTAAATGGTTCCCCACTATCTCTCAACGAAAATTCTAGTGCTCTTCCTCTAAAATACACCTTACTTATCCCTAAGGGTTCTTATATTAACCACGTAACGCTTTTGTGGGGCTTAGCTCTAATTTCTACATGATGTTACATGAAGAGGGGTGTACAGTAAATTACAGTGTTCCGTAACACATTTCTTATACTTAAATTCTAATGTTTCTGAAAAAAATACATAATTGTTTATGTTTTCACTATAAAACAGACTTAAAGATAACTTTCGAAGATGTACAGTGTTAAAAATGCAAGCTGCAAGCTTAAAGCACTTTTATCTTTCGTTTGTTGATTTTTCGAATGCTTTGAATAGATGACGCTATTTACCCATGACTACGAACGCCAATAAAGTACATTCCTTAGTACAATGCGCATTACAGAGGCTTGTTACTCATAGCATTTGTTTTGACTTGCCTGCAGTTCACAGACTTGTGACTCCCTCACGTGATTTAATAAGGATGTGTCTCGCATTATTAACAATACAATACAAAAGTTTTGAGTTATAGTTTAATGAAGATTTCTATTGCTCGTTATTTTATAAAGCCGTGAATGATCGTTTGTATTTGATCTTATAAAATATATGCTATTTTGTCTTCAAAAAGAGGAAACTTGTTTGGAACTTTAGTTAATGCATATAAAAAGTGATGTCCAGAAAAAAACAATTAAATAGTCTAAAATGAAGTTATTGTAAAATGGAACGAAGCAAAAGCACATCATTCTTTAAGATAAATGTTACGTAACAGTATGAGAGGAGTTTTCGGGCAAAATGTTTACATAGGGGGAGAAGGGGGTCGTAAAGATAAGAAAAAAAGTTTTGTGGTTTATTGAAGACCCCTAACACATTGGCGTAATTAGTACATAGGCGTATAACCCGAAGGGGTAGTAAGATGAAGTACTTAAAGTAATACTCGTCCAGGATATCCACCAATTCACACTATTAGGGAAGGAATGAGTAAATAGATTTTAGAGTAAACGTACCAGCATTTATGTGTAGAATGCGTGAAAAACAAGTTTGCAAAATCTGCCTCCACAAGACCCGACCGGAATGCTAGCTGTTACCTCTGTCACCACAAAACCAAGCCATACGAGGTTGAAAACTTAGCCCTCATGCCCGCAAATGCGGGTCTCTAAATAGTCAAACTGAAACTCATTTGTATGCATTAATATTTATTATTCTTTTAAATTAAATGATTAACTTGATATTCATTCTAATATAAATTACTGCACTTTTCTACTATACATACTGAATACTAGTTTAGGAGCACAGGATGATGAAAATATATTTTCATTTAACTCATCAATATTCAAGTGTACAGCGGATGGAAAAATAAAAAGTATAAAAACGCACATTACATTCGGTCGGAATTCAAACCTAATCCAAACTTCCTGACTAGGGCAGTCAAACTTGTAAGCATAAAGCTATTACGGGCTGAAGCTGGGTTCAAACTATTTATGGCACTTTAATATATACACAATTTAAATTTAAGTCATTATGTGGTATGTTTGAAAAAATGAAAAAATAAATATTGTATCTGAATAGCTCTCTCCTATTTCCTACATACTAAGGTAAGTGACACTAATATAATTATACGTTTTTTTTATTTTATTTCGTACTAATGTTAATAACGTCTTAATTCAAGGTAGATTTCACACTTGACGATACAAAAAACATTCAACATTGTTAATGAATTAAACAGAATGTGACATGCATTTACGAACGTTCAGATAGAATGGCACATGGGAAAACAGATTCGTAGTGGAATCGTTTAACGAGCAGGATCTGAAGCTATTGGCAATTATCGGAAGGTGAAAGAAGAAACGATTATAATAAAAAGCGGTAACTGAGATAGAATATCGATTCCGAAAACATAAGCCCTTGAAATAATTTGGTTTGAAAAATCACTGCGACAGCAAGAAAATGTGAATAATCATTTGTGAAAATCAACGATATTTTAAAATAAAAGTCACGATTGTCACCGATATAATAAAATTAATGTCTTATTTATAATTTTTGCTTACCAAATACAGGTAATTTATTAAAATTTATTAAAACTTTAATTTTATTTTTACAAGTAAAATATTAAAAATGCGCGTGCATAAAAATTGAGACTTAAGGGGATGTATCACCATGAGAGATGAGCGTGGCCGGTTTCTAAGGCGATTTCTCTGTACACGATTACTAAGAAAACTATTATGCATATTTTAATCAGATTTTTACTACTGTACCGATCAATTCATTTACATGGTTTATAGTTTATTCCTATCTACCCAGCCAACTCCAATTTAAGTTTTAAAAAATAATTAAAGATCACTGCATGAAACAAACTGGGCTTGTCATTGAAATGTGGGAAGACTTAGGCTAAAACGGTTTTCATTGTATTACAATAAACACATTTCTCTATCATTTAGTACAATTTAACGCCAGTTAAAATTTAAATATTTGTAAGCAGCTTTGTTTAGATAATTTTTGCATGCTCGTATTTTCTTGGTTTAGTGTTTTTTTTTAATCTACAGACAAAGTATAAACCGAGTAAATATGATTGAGAATAATTATATTTTCATTTTTCAGCATACATATTGTTCTAAACTAAAATAAAGTGGTACAGTTTTATTTTGATTCAAAAAAGTGTTGTGGTGCTGTATGCCGGGACCTATCGGTGTAAGGTTGAACAAGATGAACCTCTCGAGAAAACTCATGGCAGTGATGCCAAGCGTTGCACTGTGACTAGCTGATGTTCTCAGGAAAAATATTAACTCTACTGCGTTCATTTATTAAATTAATTAATTAATTAATTAATATTTAGCACCGCGTCTTACTACCCGTTCGGGTTATACGCCTAAGTACTAATTACGCTAATGGATTAGGAATTGGGAAGGTTGAATTTAGAGGAAGTGAACCCGCATTTGCGTGGAAGGAGAGTGGAAAACCATTTAGGAAAAACCACCCCCAGTTCACCCGACCGAGATTCGAACCTCGATCTCCCCGTCCTCGGCGGTAGAGCTCAACACGACAAGCGCTTCATTTATTAAATCAGTTGTGTGAATACGAAATGTTTTGCAATGGAAGCCGTTTCTGTAAAAAGAGATCGAAGAAAATAAAATAAAAAACTACTTTATCTCTCAAACAGACGAAAGAAAATAAATGTTTTGCTCTTGTGAATTGGATTTTAAAAAGGTGTTATGAATGTATTATCATTGCTGCATAAAAAATACAATTTGAATACTGTAGTTTAGAATTAATCCATTAATTTCAAATCATGTGCGTAGAATACCTAATTAATATAATTAGGGGACCCGCTTTAGTGACCGCTTGATCTAAGGCACTACTCTTGCAAAAAGCTGGACTGTCGAGGAAGGGGATCGGTGTTCGATCCCAGTTTGGTGCTATGAGGTTATTATTCCTAAAATGTTTTCCACTCACCCTCCACGCAAATGTAAGTGTAATTCATCTAAACGCAACCTTACCCTTCTCTAACACATTAGCTTAATTAGTACATCGCCATAAAACCCACGTGGGCTCAGCTCATTTTGGTGTACCAATCAAACACTTTGGCCCTACCTTTGGTAATCTGATCTGTAAACAGAGTCAATAATTTGGTATCGATAATACGGGGCTAACTAAATCACTATGGACTATTGGCAATTTGAACAAGAAATACACTTGTCACAATAGATAAATGTCTTGAAACTATTTTCCTATTAATTGTAAAGGTGGATAATGAAACGGGGTGGGGGGACTATTGAATATGCCTTGACCACCACGCTTTTAAATTAATAACATTAACACAGATACATATTTAATTTTGACAATTATTATTTTACAAAATAGTTTCATCACAAATATAATTTTTACTTTCTCGCACCCCTCGCGTGCCATAGTCAAAGATTTGGAAATAAACGTAAGCTTTAGAGAGGAAGGGGAGGGGGAACACAAATGCTAAGAGGAGGAAGTTACTCAACACATATAAGTGTGTGCAGTGTAAAGATTTTTTCATGTCTTTTTTTTTTTGTTATATTAGAAATGCTTCACTTCTTAATATTCTTCGATGTTATCCGTAAATTTACAATAATAAAGTAGGGTAGATAATAAATACGGTAATTAAGAGAAAGTGTTCCTAAATTTGCGTGGAGGAAATGAGCAATCACGAGGAAAGACACCTCAATTCACGCGGTTGGGATTCAACCAATAATTGTAGCACAGGTCCCTAATAAAATTAAAATTAAAAACGTAATATTAAGTGTGTTCATTGCAGAAGTTTTGATGAAGGACTTTGAATGTATAAAGTTGTAGAATGGATGTATTATAATATAACGTGTGTAGCAAAAATTATAAAATAGCTAGTGATGTGTGTATATTATGAACGTCCCTGACACAAAAGTGATTGTTAAGGGAGAAATAGATTATAAAATGATCATGCTTCAATGTAAAACTTGTGTTTAAGCCTATCAAATTTGGTCAAAATCGATGGATAGATATTTTCTATACAATTGGGTGAAAAACCTTTTCTTGCAGTATATATTTTTTTAATGTTTTATTGCAATTTCAAATACTTATTTTTAGAGTTGGTGTTTATAATTTTTGAAGTAAAGGCAATAAGTGTAATATTTATTCTATTAAAATTAAACATTTTAAAAAATAAAATATTTCTTTTTGCAGAAAATTGTTCTATATGCTATCTTCAAATTTGAATATATACATTTATATATATATATATATATATATATATATATATATATATATATATATATATATTTATATGTATATATTTATATATATAATATTTATATATATAATATTTATTTAGTAATATAAAATTATATTATTTTTATTTACTTTATTATGTAAAATTATATTTTTATTTACATTATATTATGTATATAATATTATTTAGTCTGGTCAAAATATTTTCTTTAAGTTCCTGAGGTAAATGGTAAGATTAAAATTTTTGTCAAATAAACAGAGAATTTGTGAATAGATTTTGTTTTTCAAATTTGCTCTAGTGGTTTTAGGGATCAGGAAGGTTATATTCATAGAAAGTGTACCCGAATTTGCGTGGAGGGAGCGTAGAAAACCAGTTTGGAGAAACTAACTTTAGTACACTCGACCGAGATTAGAACCTTGATCTCCCCATCATTGGCAGTCTAGTCTACTGCAAGAGTAGCGCATTAGATCATGAGGCCACCAAAGCGAGTGTTATTCATGTTAAAATATGTATAAACGTATAAAGCTATATTTGACTATCGAATATAACTAATAAAAAATAGGTTAATAGAGTTTGAAATTCTTGATAATTACAAGTTCATTGGTGTAACTATAGGGTGGTGGCAAAATGCCACAGGCCCACGCCCAAAATAGGCCATAACGCAGGTCCACCCACCCAAAATTAATTTGGTAATAGATGAAAGCGTTGTCTTTCAGGCCTATCATTGTTTCGTAAAGATCTCACTATTCAATCAAAAATTACTCAATAGTCATTTTATTGCGCATAATTTATGCTGTACAAAAATGTATGTACATATTTTTCTGTAAAATCAATAGAAACAGCTGACAGGTCATTTTCAAAACTTTACTATAAATTATTTAAAAAGCACATGAATCAATAAAGGCTGCAGGGATTAGCTATGTTGTCTATTGAGCTACTACCCGTAGCTTGTCCTTGGAGGAAATTGTAGACAATTTCAGAGAGACCTATGTTTGTTTAGCCTCTATGAGTGTTAATATTGATGATTGACTATAGATTTGTTTATAATATTTATTAATATTGTTTTATTCAATTCAGATTAAGTGTTTTACATTATATTGAAGTTTTTCAGCAACAATTTTATCAAATATTATGGCTGTATGGTAATGCACTTAGAGTGGTTTTTCCTCAATGGGTTTACACTCTTATCTCTCCGCACAAATGTGGGTACACTTCCTCTAAATTTAACCTACCTACTCTATATTATTACGTATTATAAAAAATTCCAATAATAAATGTTTAAATATTTTTTTATAATCTACAATTATTCATAAGATTTGGGGACGGCTGTGTATTTTTTCCTTGGGGGCACCCACCGTGGGTCCATTACTGCATAGTTATGTCTTTGTACATGCTATAAGCTAGTTTTACAATAGGAGATTTTAGTGCATCTTTAAGTTTATATTAAAATAATTATTATTATTTATTTTTATTATTATTATCTGGGTGGTGTAATATAAAAAACTAAAGTAAATAATAAATTAAAAAACACAATTCTTATTTATGTTTTATACGTACATGTGTGTGTCCCCCCTCCCTTCCTTTTAAGGGTTCTAACACTTTTCAAGAGGGGTACATCTCTGACCCCCAATTTTATGCGTCCATGAAAAAAGGTTTAAAAAATTAAAACTTTTCATGTTAATTGATAAGATATTTCTATCACCATTATTATTTTTATTATTATTATTATTATTATTATTATTATTATTATTATTATTATCATCATCAGACACTGTCCTCCCCCTCACAACTTGGGTTAAGTCAGATGCTGAGGAAATGATCTACATTCTACGGTGTGTCTGTCGATAATTTTAAATCCAATGTTACTCATTGAGGGTGGACTGGGAAAGGGGGAGGTTTGATAGGGCGGGGTATTACCACCAATTTCCTCTCCACCCCTCTCCACATCAAAATGTGCCTTCCTCCTGTTTGTTTAACTACCCTCTGATATACTCGAGTTTGAAGCTGAAAGATGGTTTGCAACAAACTTCAAATAGGTTCTATAACAATCTATTATTATTTTTAAATGCTTAAGGGCCATCCCAAATAGCTTTTAGTGGCATTCCATCGTCAAACATTTTCCATTGGCTTGGAGTCACTCCCCTAAAAACTCCTCAAAAATATATTTCTTTACAACTACCTTGCCCGAAACTAATAAAGTTTTGCCGACACTCTTAGTAGTCCTCACAATAGTATTTTTGTTCATTGCGACTTACTTCCAGTTTGAGTTATACACATGCATGAACTAGGAAGGAGGAAGGTAACATTTTAGATTTAATGTACCCACATTTGCGTAGAGTGAGAGTGGGGAACCATTTTAGGGAAAAATACCCTTATTGCACACAACTGGATTTGAATTTCAATCTCCCCACCACCATTAATCCAGTCCAATAGTGTGTGCTACCCACCCTGTTCAACTGACATGCTGAATATGGGGAGATCACGGTTCAATTCCGGTCGAGTGCACTCAGGTGGTTTTTCCTAAATAGTTTTCTGCTCTCACTCCATGAAAATATGGATGCATCTCCTCTTAATTTAACCTTCCTGATGCCTAACACATTAGAGTAATTAGTACATAATTGTACAGCCCGAACGGGTAGTAAGACGCGGTGATATAAATAAATAATAATAGCGTGTTTGAAACCATTTTTTAAATAAACTCAGAATACACTACTGGGATTTGAACCCCAATCTCGTCACCAGCAAACCAGTCTAATACGAGAAAGTCAAATGAAAAATGTTTTCTTCCTCAAGGTAAGAAATATTAAGAAAACCATACTACTGATTATATTAGTTCAACCTAAAAATAAAGCAGCAGATTTCTGCAAAGTGCAGTCTTTGATAAAAGCCGCACTCTTGCCTGCCTTTCCCTTCCAAGAAACTTGACCCATGTAAACAACAGATTAGCTCGCTCCCCCTTCACTCTTTCAGACCAAACTTGACAGATATATGACAACATCGCAGCTCTAGTTCTGTGTCGGTTAAACAGTCCAAATAGTTCAATATATGGACGTTTCTTAGGAGTTGCGCTGATAGAGCTTCTCAAGTTTTACAAGGTAGTCCTTCCACTTAATAGTATGATCAATATTTCGCAGCTTCAATACAGCATTCCTCGAAAAATTTTGATAATGAAATTTTAAAAATATTTTTCATGCTGAGCCAAATATTTTAAATTAAGCATATTAATTTCGTGCCAAAAGAGTCGACATAATACAGTATTACGCCAAAGTGGCTGCGTTAATTCAAAATACCGTACATCGTAAAATTTTATCGCATATAAAACAAATACAAATTTTTGAAATTGACCATTTTTCCCCATTTTCACCGAATATGACCCTTTTTGTCCACTAAATGCTTTGTAGACTCATTAGGTTCTGGAAAAGTTATTAATTATCAGTATTTCTGTGATTGAGTTGTGCTTAAAGAATACTTTTAATGGAACAAAATTGTGCTATCGCTTTGTGTTCCGCAAAATTTCATTCAGCTTCGAGAAAAGAGGGGAGATAATGGAGTTACATAAATGGATGATTACCAACCAACGCAGAGCATCCAATCCAGTCATTGCTGTGTTAGAAAGGCTGTGTAGTATCTTCTCCACTCCTGAGGGTGTAATTAAAATAAAAAAGCTGTTTTGTGTGTAAATATAAACTAGCTACAAGTTACCTTTCAATTTTCAGTTCTCCCTAATAAGGTGTCCATCGCTTAGCACAATCAATGAATAAATAATGTAAATAAATATATTATTGTATATATGTAGTCTGTATTATTACATTTAATTATCTTTGGATAGTTAATTACACTTTATTGTTATTACTTCCTTCTCCAATATCTTTGACGATCTTGCTCGAAGCTTGTTCGTGTATGTGGATCCGATGGTACCCATAGCTTTTGATATTATAAAGACAGGGTAAACTCTCAAATAGTCTCACGAATTAAAGATCGTCCCGCATTGCAAAAAGTTACCAAATAAAATGTACACCAAAATAAATAACATTCCAATAGACTACTGAGGTGGCGAAAGTGAGGCAGTCACCATGCAGCCGCCATAAAAGCTCAAGGTCATTCGGCAACAAACATTTGATTGCACTATTTTAATAAGTATTTTAAGTAAATAAATAGTGAGTCATTCATTTCAAACCATTATAGTTCAAGTAATATAGATTAAAGGCCTTTAATCTGAAAATAACGGCAGACCCGGGTTCCACACTTATGTAGGGTCATTGTAGACATATAAAACTATGATTCCCACCATGTGTGCTCACTCCGCAGATTCAAATATAGAAACTGTGGCACCTTAAACATGGCCGTACCGTGAAAGAGTAAAATCTAACTTTAAATAGATATAATTCGAAAATAACGGCAGACCCGGGTTCCACACTTATGTAGGGTCATTGTAGACATATATAACTATGATTCCCACCATGTGTGCTCACTCCGCAGATTCAAATATAGAAACTGTGGCACCTTAAACGGGCGGTCGTACAGTGCTATTTTCGAGTCAAATATGGTTTGAAGGCCTAAATTCAAAAATAACGGCAGAACCAGACTCCACACTTGTGTAAGGTTATTGTATACTTGTATAACTACTATTCCCACCATGTGTGCTCATTCCGCAGATTCAAATATAGAAACTGTGGCACCTTAAACTAGCGTCCTATAGCTCTGTATTAGGTTAATATAGTTTAAAGGCCTTTAATCTGAAAAATAACGGCAGACCCGGGTTCCACACCTATGTAGGGTCATTGTAGACATATAAAACTATGATTCCCACCATGTGTGCTCACTCCGCAGATTCAAATATAGAAACTGTGGCGCCTTAAACATGGCGGTACCGTGAAAGAGTAAAATCTAACTTTAAATAGATATAATTCGAAAATAACGGCAGACCCGGGTTCCAAACTTATGTAGGGTCATTGTAGACATATAAAACTATGATTCCCACCATGTGTGCTCACTCCGCAGATTCAAATATAGAAACTGTGGCACCTTAAACTAGCGTCCTATAGCTCTGTATTAGGTTAATATAGTTTAAAGGCCTTTAATCTGAAAATAACGGCAGACCCGGGTTCCACACTTATGTAGGGTCATTGTAGACATATAAAACTATGATTCCCACAATGTGTGCTCACTCCGCAGATTCAAATATAGAAACTGTGGCACCTTCAATGGGCGGTCGTACAGTGCTATTTTCGAGTCGAATATGGTTTGAAGGCCTAAATTCAAAAATAACGGCAGAACCAGACTCCACACTTGTGTAAGATTATTGTATACTTGTATAACTACTATTCCCACCATGTGTGCTCATTCCGCAGATTCAAATATAGAAACTGTGGCACCTTAAACTAGCATCCTATAGCTCTGTATTAGGTTAATATAGATTAAATGCCTTTAATCTGAAAATAACGGCAGACCCGGGTTCCACACTTATGTAGGGTCATTGTAGACATATAAAACTATGATTCCCACCATGTGTGCTCACTCCGCAGATTCAAATATAGAAACTGTGGCACCTTCAACGGGCGGTCGTACAGTGCTATTTTCGAGTCAAATATGGTTTGAAGGCCTAAATTCAAAAATAACGGCAGAACCAGGCTCCACACTTGTGTAAGGTTATTGTATACTTATATAACTATTATTCCCACCATGTGTGCTCATTCCGCAGATTCAAATATAGAAACTGTGGCACCTTAAACTAGCGTCTTATAGCTCTGTATTAGGTTAATATAGATTAAAGGCCTTTAATCTGAAAATAACGGCAGACCCGGGTTCCACACTTATGTAGAGTCATTGTAGACATATAAAACTACGATTCCCACCATGTGTGCTCACTCCGCAGATTCAAATATAGAAACTGTGGCACCTTAAACTAGCGTCTTATAGCTCTGTATTAGGTTAATATAGATAAAGGCCTTTAATCTGAAAATAACGGCAGACCCGGGTTCCACACTTATGTAGGGTCATTGTAGACATATATAACTATGATTCCCACCATGTGTGCTCACTCCGCAGATTCAAATATAGAAACTGTGGCACCTTAAACGGGCGGTCGTACAGTGCTATTTTCGTGTCGAATATGGTTTGAAGGCCTAAATTCAAAAATAACGGCAGAACCAGGCTCCACACTTGTGTAAGGTTATTGTATACTTATATAACTATTATTCCCACCATGTGTGCTCATTCCGCAGATTCAAATATAGAAACTGTGGCGCCTTAAACATGGCGGTACCGTGAAAGAGTAAAATCTAACTTTAAATAGATATAATTCGAAAATAACGGCAGACCCGCGTTCCACACTTATGTAGGGTCATTGTAGACATATATAACTATGATTCCCACCATGTGTGCTCACTCCGCAGATTCAAATATAGAAACTGTGGCACCTTAAACGGGCGGTCGTACAGTGCTATTTTCGTGTCGAATATGGTTTGAAGGCCTAAATTCAAAAATAACGGCAGAACCAGGCTCCACACTTGTGTAAGGTTAATGTATACTTGTATAACTATTGTTCCCACCATGTGTGCTCATTCCGCAGATTCAAATATAGAAACTGTGGCACCTTAAACTAGCGTCCTATAGCTCTGTATTAGGTTAATATAGTTTAAAGGACTTTAATCTGAAAATAACGGCAGACCCGGGTTCCACACTTATGTAGGGTCATTGTAGACATATAAAACTATGATTCCCACCATGTGTGCTCACTCCGCAGATTCAAATATAGAAACTGTGGCACCTTAAACATGGCCGTACCGTGAAAGAGTAAAATCTAACTTTAAATAGATATAATTCGAAAATAACGGCAGACCCGGGTTCCAAACTTATGTAGGGTCATTGTAGACATATAAAACTACGATTCCCACCATGTGTGCTCACTCCGCAGATTTAAATATAGAAACTGTGGCACCTTAAACGGGCGGTCGTACAGTGCTATTTTCGAGTCAAATATGGTTTGAAGGCCTAAATTCAAAAATAACGCCAGAACCAGGCTCCACACTTGTGTAAGGTTATTGTATACTTGTATAACTATTTTTCCCACCATGTGTGCTAGCTCAATATATTAGGTTAATATAGTTTTAAGGCCATTAATCTGAAAATAACGGCAGAGACAAATATAGAAACTGTGGCGCCTTAAACTTGGCGGTACGGTGAAAGAGAAGAATCCAAATTCAAATACATATAATTCGAAAATATTGGCAGAGCCTGTTCACACTAGTTTCCACATCTATGAAAGATCTCTTTTTACACCCTATTAATATTAATTATCAATATTTAATGATAAGCGAGAAACAATAGAGATACAATCAAGATTAAATGCTAATAATGAGCTTTTTTTAAAAATCGTTATTTATGATGTTCTACCTTTTTGCTGTCTTTTTATATTATAACTATTGAATTAAGAACTAAATATCTTTCAATATTCACAAATTAACTTACCATTTCATAATTTTTTTGTCTTTTATACACAATTTTTATTAATTTTTCTTACTGCCATCTCTTATCATAATCCATAACGTGATTTATTTAGTTATGATTGGAGTGCTCTCTAATGGTTTAATATTAAACTAATGGTTATATCTGGTTTAAAAGTTGGATGTTGTCACCCTGCGTATTGCTTCTTTTCCCCTAGAATAAACGGTTATGTGGTTGTGGAATTCTTCTGTCAGCTGTGTGCGCGCACATTTTTTTTTTCATTTTTACTATTGACTTATTTATTCAGAGGACGTGCGTTATTATAACCTTTACCATACTATTAACTTTGAGTAAGCGTATTTTATTAATTATTTGAGTGAATAAAACTTTTCAATTGGCTTTATGTTATGGTATCGTGATATAGTACGGTATGCCTGTTTCAATAGGAAATTATTCACCATCAAACCCCAGCATATGTTTGGTTAGGATTAGTTTTATTGTGCACTACTTACTCATCCAGGTGAAGCTTTATTTGTTAAGGGCAAATACGCAACATTTATTTCAATTTCGCCCTCCTCGCCTTATTCCTTTAGGTTTGTTAATTGAATCCCATTTTTGCAAGTGCATTGGAATTGAAGCCTTGGGGTTCGCAAGTAAATTATTCAAATATGGACCCTTTATCCTTAAATAGTCTTTCTTTGACGAAATATATCTTTTTTAGCACCGCGTTTTAATACCCATCCGGGTTGTGCGCTTATGTACTAATACGCTAATGAGTTGAGAATGAGGAAGGTTGAATTTAGATGAAGTGTACCCGCATTTGCGTGGAGAGATTGGGGAACCGTTTAGGGAAAACTACCCTAAGTACACCTGACCAGGATTGTACACCAATATCCCCGTCATCAGCAGTATAGTCGCGAGAGTAGCACCTTAGGCCATGCAGCCACCAAAGGGGGGGGGAGGGAATACATTATTGATTATGGCCCAATCTTTAAAAGCTAACCCACAGTATACATTATGGAGTCACCTAATAATAAATTAAAAAATGTAGGGTATATTAAAATATTTATATAAGTTTTATGAAAATAAAAAATACAACTCAACTTAAATTAAATTTTGACATTCAAGTTTTGGTTTTTAAATTTCGATGAATGACAAAATGAGACGAAACCCAAGAACCATACCTTTTATCCCAGTTTTTCTCTCTTATAAACCTGAAAATCATAAGAATTAATAATATTACTATACTCATGTGAGGAATCTAATTACATATAATAAATTTGAGATTATTTAAAAACTGTTATAAATCAAAACAAAATTCAAACATAAGTGACACAGGAATATATACCTATCATTGAAAAATCTGTGAAATTGCATGACCAAAATTTTCTTTTATTATAGCCTATATCTGATTAATGCACAATAATCGTCTTCAGTGACCACACTTCTCTCTCTTTTGCAACAGACAAATTTCTTATAAATGGTTAGCTACCTATATTTTTGTTATTTAAACGAAAACACACTTTAACATTACGGTATCTAACGTTTTTACATTCAGCAAAATCACAAGGCAGCATTAGAACTGAACTGAAAATTGAGTAAAGATTCGATCATACACAATCATAATAGGCCTGTACCCACCAGAAGGCGGTTATTAAAATAAACTAATATATAAAGACAACATTTTAAGGCAAAATAATGTATAAATACAGTATTAGATTCCTTTAAAACAATCTTAACCTAACCTTCATTACGGGAACTATTCACTGACTTAATCTAATCTTGTTACCATTCCGTTTGCTAATGAATTAGAATCTCAATTAATATACAGAAAATAAACAATTTGACTTATGTAGTATAAGATGATATTGGTCTAACTACCTACGTTTCAAATCTACTTAATTTTTGGCAAGTTGTCTAAATGTTGTAGAAATAAAGTTTTTTCAAATAAATATAATTTTATAAAAATCATTTGATTTACTATTTCCTTGTGAGTAAAATGATAGTAAGCTACTGATTTTAATTATTTGCTCTCTTTTGTAAAACACATTAATTACTTTATGGCTAATACCTTTTTTTTTAAATTTGGATTAGTTAGCTAACTAGGCTTAGGATTTTAAAACAATTAGTTTTTATATAGCTGTCAAATTTCTGCATCTACTAAATAAATATTCAAAGTCTCTAGGTTACTGAAAACGCTCTTCGATGTACTAATTATTTTTTTCCAATGTAACAAATCTATATTTCAGACACACAATGGCATCACCCCACGTACATCTCCAGAAATTAGATGAGCACTTTCTGGACAACAGCTTTGTGGAGGGTGAGTGCCTGTCCCGCGGTGACTTTCTTTTGCACCAGGTGCTGACGTCAGCACCCGCGGCGTTCAGAGAGAAACCCAACATCTTGCGTTGGTTCAGGCATATCTCCACTCACCCTCGGGAACTGGCTGACGCGCTGCCTGATACAGGTGTCGCATTCGAGGAGCTCAAACTTCAAGTGGAGCTGTGGAGCCAGCAACAATCGGTCGGTATCAAGGATTTATAATATTCCAGCCCGGGCAAATCATTAGTTGAAAATTTTGTTTTTGTATAAAACATTTTAATTATCTGGTCCAGCAGTTATCAAAGTTTTCATCCCTGTGACCCTCTTTACATCCACCTGAGAATGTCATGCCCTGCTTTCCCCCTCCCCCATTGATGAATAAAAATATTTGTTTTGATTAACATGCATATTTTCTTGCATACATTTATGTACCGGTATATATGCATATTTTAACATTGTTTAAGGAAATGAAGAAAACCTCAAATTCAAATTAGAACAGTTCTAATTAAATGAATTCAATATCTAGCTCAACACAAAATAATAATAGCTCCTAAACATCAGCATGTAGGCCTGTAGTACATTTTAAAAATTCATACCATAAAACTATTTAATCTAATTTTTAATTATCATCATCATCATCATCGTTACGAACACTGCATCTAACTACCCGTTCGGGTTGTATGCACTTATGATAATATGTAATGATAGGGTGATTATGAGATGCACATAAGCACAGCACAGAAGTCCGACACCTTACCCCTAGACCACTAGGTCACCCGATTTTTATTTAATCACTTACCCGCTTTGGTGGCCTCGTGGTCTAATGCGCTACTTTCGTGTTAGATTAGACTGCCAGAGACGAGGAGATCAGGGTTTGATCCTGGTCAAGTGCATTGAGGGTGGTTTTTCATAAACCATTTTCCACTTTCCCTCCGCGCTAATGCTGGTGCATTTCCTAAAAATTAAACCTTCCTAATCCCTAACCCATTAGTGTAACTAGTAAATAGGCATGCATATAACCTGAACGGGTAAGAAGACACGGTGCTGAAATAAAATGTTAATCACTTTTTTAACATTTGTTGGTGTAACTTTTCTTAAGTAGGAATGTTGATACGGATTGTGATAGATATGCTTGTTTCTGAACACAAAGTTTACTAAAACGTAAAGTATTATAAGAAAGAGAACTCACAGTTCTTTGGTGAAATCTAGTCTCTCACGATATTTACCCTCCATGGCCTCCAGAGTTGAAAATCCAGTCTCACACAAGTAGATACCCTAGTTGCAAACGGTATTTCAGTATAACATATAGTTTTGGAACCTTTGTACTAATTAAATAGGGAGAAGGGAGAATTTAGAGGAAATGTACTTGTATATTTATGTAGAGGAACCCAGATCTCCCCGTCATCAACAAACCAGATCAGATGAGACCAACATTGTCCAAATACCCACCAATGCACGCCCTTTTTAACTCACTCTCAAATAAAAATCTATTGGTAGTGCTCATAAAGCATATTTTATTGATGACTACCATAAAGGACCTTGGACCATTTGACTAGTGCTCTCAGGGTCTTGCCCCACTTGACAGATAGAGGGGTACTGTTGGCAGGACGGGAACGTGAAACTGACCTGGGAGCCCAGCCGTGACCAAGTCTGGGAACACAAGTCTCGGATGATCCGGCACAACCTAAAGGAGGTTCTAGGAGAAGACAGGATGGAAGCCATCTTAAAAGAGGGACGAGGCCTTAAGATCTACTGGGGTACAGCCACCACCGGTCGTATACACATAGGCTACTTTGTTCCCATGGCCAAGATCGCAGACTACCTCAAGGCAGGTTGCGAGGTAAGTTTCTCTAGATCATTATTAGATCTACTAGTTTTTATGCTTGTTTATGACATTTCGATTATAATATTAGACAATATAACCAACCTAACCTTAAATTAATAAGTACATGGAAGTTTAGGCTTTATTTGTATTGATGTCCATAATCAAGGGTTGAAGTTAAAAGTGAACTAAATTAATTCTGTTCTTATTAACTGGGAACTGCCTCCATCTAAAAATAAAGAAGATGCCATGGTCTACAGATATACCAAATCGATTGTCGGCAAGAAACACACTTTCCTTTTAGATAAACTAGTTATAATTGTTGCATGAATCAGACTTTTAATCACTTTTGTCACTGCTAGGTGCAAGTTCCATTACATAGGCCCTGTTTAATATTTAAGCACCCAAGTAGCATTATTCTTTCAGTACCTATAGTTCGATTGCGGGCTGACACCATTAAGTTTATTTTTAAGTTTGTCATGTGGTGTCAAACGGTTTAAAAACTTGACTGGATAGTTGCCCTTTTCCCGCTCATCCTTGCAGTCGACTGAGTTCACATTAATGTAACAATATATCTCCTTCTAAATTACTAAATACCTCCTAATTTATTTGTACGACTTGGTCATTTTGTGGACACAGAATGGCCATTCGCAATATCATTTGGGCTCGGCCTATTTCCAAATGTATTGTAATCCGCCAAGCCGCGTGTCAATATTTCGTTTGGCCCCTCGATTATATTTTCATTCAAGCTGTAATATTTCAGTTTTCCAGCACCCAATTGCATTAGCCAATAATGGAAATTGCTATATATATCCTACACATTATTGTTTAACTTGAGACTTGTAAATTCTTCCCATAACTGGGAGTATTTAATACTCTCCTGGATGATTGCTGTCCCATGAACATGTGGAAGAGTTGGTAAACATTAACTGAAGTCATCCCCCAATAGTAACACTTTTCTTCCAAATCAAACATTATTATTCATTATAATCTATTCTGCAACAAATAATTGACTACATTTATTGCATGGCTCAGCCCATATTAGCAGGTTGGCCTCTAATGACGATTTCATCATTCACTGCCATCCTAAAACAAGTTTTTGTTTTGTGTTCAATGTCAAATGTGTGCTACTACAAACTTACTCGTCCTTGTTCATATCAGACATATCTTGTATGATTTCCAGAAGGTGAGGTATGTTTTGTAAATCTTGGGGAGCCAAATTTGATTACATCACCTCTCAAATCTTAATTTATGCTTGGCAACTCATAAGTTCTTCTTCCTATCGCAGGTGACCATCTTGTTTGCGGACCTCCACGCGTACTTGGACAACATGAAGGCTCCCTGGGAGCTGTTGAAGTTGCGAGCTCGTTATTATGAAGTCATAATCAAGACCATTATGTTGAGTCTAGGGATTTCTATCGACAGACTGAAATTTGTTCTTGGATCTGACTACCAACTCTCCAAGTAAGGACTCTTGCGGGTTGACTATCCTGGGTACAAACAATCCCAACCTCTTACTCAACACCCTCCTGGCCATCCGTCACCATTCTCAATACCTTTGTGGTTCATAAATATAAGAGTTCAGAGTTTTCAATACAGTTAGACAAGTGAGAAATCCATTTATTTGGAAAAGGTACAATATCAAAATGTGTTGGTGGGGGTTAGTCAACCTTTTCTGCAAGCAGACATTTTTAAACCTTCAACTTTATTAGAGAAATACGAAATCATCTCTAACATTATCGGTTACCTGGTGGTCTAGGGGTAAGGTGTCAGACTTCTGTGCTGAAGGTCCAGGGTTCAATCCCCGGTCCCGGCACAGATTTATCTGATTGCCGAACCCTTCCCTTCACTTCTGACAAGATGTATATTAATCACAACTTGTGAGTGTGTGTGGAATGCCAGGCCTCCACCGTGGTTCAGATCCCACGTTAAACTGTAGGTCCTCCATTTCATCTCACAATCACCCTACCATTACACATTAGTGTAAGTGCGTATAATACGAACGGGTAGTAACATTATCCAGGTTGGTCCAATGACAGCGAAAGCCTAATTAGCATCTGTGTGTGTTTGTGTATGGGTGGGGTGTGAGGGTAGGGGGGAGAGGAACATACCAAAAAAGGAGTTTTAAAGGACTTGGAACCCCTCCAAAGCTTTAAAAAAGTGTTGAGGACTGTATCCTGGCAAACGTTTGACGGATGCCTTTAATTTATTGGAGTGATCCTCGCCTGGATTTGTTATGGAAATTATCCACCTCTATAATTTGTTTTTCCTCGGAATATTTTTGAAATTTGGATGCCCATGGAAAGTATTTAGAACGGTACCCACCTGATTTTTTTTTTTCACATTTTAATACAATGTATTTAGAAGATATTTGGAGTTTCACTTAAGTGAAAAATGACAACCTGGACACAGGAATCGAACCTGGGACTATTGGCTTTGTGCGCCAATGCACTACCATGTTGGTCTCGTATCCAGTGCCATTCTTCACTAGTTGTTGGTGTATTGAGCTATATGTGATAACTGGTGCAGCATACTGTCAGCTACGAGTCGCTATTGACTGTGATTGTAGATAGCTCTGAGTAGTAGATACTATCACCAGCTCCCACATATAAACTAAATACACCAACAGCTAATGAAGAATGCCTCTGGATACGAGACAAACCAGGATGGCTCAGTGGTAGAGCATTGTCAACTAAAGCCAAAGGTCCTAGGTTCGATTCCCATGTCCAGGTTGTCATTTTTCACCTAATTGAATTTGATTCAGCTATCTTGACTGATCTTGTGTATAACCATTATGTATCAGTTTGTAATACACATTGATTAATATTTGGAGTTTGTTTTTAATCGTATCATATTCATAAATAAAAAGGGAGTGAAACAATTCTAGAGTGGTCAAATTTATTGCAGGAGGGGAACTATTTTCAGGGGGAAATGCTTCCCTCCATCTTAAACCACACTCTCAGCTATGGTCTCACTTTTACTCTATGTCATTATATCTCAAAAAGGAAAACCTCTTTTCGCTATATGAGGCAATTGCATTATATTTGGAAGAAGGTACAGGAAAAGTACATCGCATTGTAAAAGCCATATTGTGTTTATTCCTTTTTATATGTTTCTATCCACCTATCCTGTACCTTCTTCCAAATATAATACAATTACCTCATAAAGTGAAAAGAGGTTTTCCTTATTGAGATATATTATATATTCGCATCCAATGTCCTTTTCCTGTGTTTGTCCTTTATGTTTTACCTTTTACTTGTTCCTATCTATGTGTCCTATCATTCTTTACAATTTTTCATTTTCTCCCTTTTGTGTTTTTTGGTTTCCTCTTTTAGGAAGTTGCGTTGCACGTTTCACACTCCTCCCTGATGAGTTCCGATAGAATGAAACCTGAGTCGGGGGATCGGGCGGTGACGATCGATTTTCTTTAAGAGGCAACCATTACCTCTTTGTCCATTGGCAGTGATGTAAAGTGTGAACTGTGTTCTTCTTTTCACTGTAAAAGCCATATTGTGTTCGTTCCTTTTATATGTTTCTATCCACCTTTCCTGTACTCTATGACATTAGTAACTCGAAAGTCATTACTTTACTTACAAATTGACACCGCCTATCCCTATCTTGAGTTATTTCTATCCAGTCCACCTCATTACATTCTGTCCCTCACTTGAGCTAGCTCTATCCAGTCCCCTTCATTACATCCTGTCCCTCACTTGAGCTAGCTCTATCCAGTCCACCTCATTACATCCTGTCCCTCTCTTGAGCTAGTTCTTTCCAGTCCACCTCTTTACACCCTATCTCTTTCAGGTCCATTCTAAGATTATCCTCCCCTCTGTGTCTAGATCTTTCCAATGGTCACTTCCCTTTGGGCTTTGGTTTTAGCTATACCGCAACTTAACCTTTATTTAAGAAATGTTCAATATAAATTTTTGGACTTGTAGGGATGAGGTGCTATGTAAGTTTCTAAATGTTAAAC
This sequence comes from Timema podura, assembly GCA_033556935.1. NCBI lineage: Eukaryota > Metazoa > Arthropoda > Insecta > Phasmatodea > Timematidae > Timema > Timema podura. Next base: position 51,085,890 of record JAVRXN010000004.1, on the reverse strand, counting down.
ATATTCTTTCCCCCCAAACTTCCCCTTTCGAAATGTTGGCTTGGTTCCAGCCTTGGTTATCTCTGATCTATTCTTTAGAGTGATAGAAGCTACAATATTGACAACTTTTTTTGTTTAAAACTGGTATTTGTTTAATTTTCGGACAATAGCCTTTCGCAAACACTACTATTTAGTTACACGGGATCATGAAATGTTGGTATCCATAAAAATCTTGAATTCATCTTTTTGGAGGATCACAATAATTAGGTTCTCTGAGGGGTCTTGAAAAACGTAGAAAGAATTTAAAAAATAAAATTTGACTACCAATTATCCACTTTAATATAAATCCAATCTCTTATATACTACAGAGCTGGTGATGAAATAATATTAAAACAATTAATTATAATGTCCATCGTTACAGGGAATACACTCTAGATGTTTATCGGTTGAGTTCCATTATCACACAACATGATGCCAAGAAAGCTGGTGCGGAGGTTGTAAAGCAAGTGGATCATCCCCTTCTTTCAGGACTACTTTACCCGGGTATTTATGTACAAGAAACAGGATTATGTTAGTGTTAACTCGAGTAATAAATATAACACTGCTTATTTCCAAAAAAGCTGGTTCAAGTTAAATGGGCCCCCCCCTCTTTCGACACTGATATACCTATGTAACTTTCAACATTCCCAATTAAATTTAGTCTCTTTCCAATTTTTTTTCTTCGTTGTGTCTTATTAACCGTCTCGGCTTTCCTAGTGAGGTGAATTGGCCCCCATTATTATGGAGTATGATTGGGAAACCATTTAGGGAAAACCACCTTCGGTACAGCCAGCTGAGTTACAAACTCTGATATCCCTGTCACTGGCAAACAAGAATAGACGAGCTTGACCTCTGCTCCATGTTTCCATGTGTTCCTCTTACTTCGCAATCAAATTGAACAATATGATTTTTAGTTATTCTCACACCGTGAATGCTCTGAAGGACACCCTAATCCACCCCTTTATTTAATAGAAGAGTTACGACAAATCTTCCATTGTTGTGTTGATGGCTTCATTTTATATCTTTAATAGTTTTTCTTAGTACTGCGTCTTACCCGCATTTGTGTGTGGGGGAGAGTGGAAAACTATTTAGGGAAAACCACCCTCAGTACACCCAACCAAGATTTGAACCTGCACGGAACTACATGCTTCTTGAAGAATTTGAAATATAACTATATTGTCATATAATATCTTTCTTCGTGTGTTTTAAATGTTTAAACTTGTGCTAAATCTTTATATGAAAAAGTAATATTTCTGAAAATTCAAAACAATGTGTAAGTGTGAAGAAGTGGGAAGTGTTAAAAATGTAAGAAGAAACGAAGAAAGAAGTGTGTTTGTTTCTATCTAGCCTAACCTAACTAACCTTTCATGTTGTCTTCCTTCACTATCATTTACTTTACTTCTTTATCATAAATGTTATTCAATGTAACCTTTTAACTCGCTCACCGGCTGCAGTTGTCTGAATATGTTATCATGTATTGACTGTGGATAGGTCTCCAAGCCTTGGACGAAGAACATCTCCATGTAGACGCCCAGTTTGGAGGTGTGGACCAGAGGAAGATATTCACCTTTGCAGAGAAATATCTGCCCCAGCTCGGGTACACCAAGAGGATCCATCTCATGAGTCCGTTAGGTACTGTTTATTTATAAGGGTATATGGGTGGGCATTTTTCACTTCTGTTGAGTTTGAATAACGAGCTTTTTCCAAGTTGGAATAATCTAGAGAAATATTTAACCAACAAATATTACAAGTTAAATAGCGCTAATAGAATCATTCATAAACCTTTAGCAAATATAAATATAATTTTTTAATCAGACACAAGGAAATATTGTTGGACTGTTGTTATGAAATTATATCTTAAAATTGAGTCAAGTTAATTCAACTCAAAATTTTTTATATCAAATTGAAAATTTTGCCTAATTTTTTTTTTAAAAATCCTTACCATCACAAAAATAAAATTAAGATTAAGTACATCAAATTTGAAGACTCAATCTTTTCTCAGAAATTTGAAAGTTTTTGTTTTTAAAAATATATATATTTAATATAATTTACTCTATTTATTGATAAAGCTGTAGCAAAACCTATTCTAGTAAATTATGTAGCAATAGGTAATTTAAAAATATATATATATAAAAATGCTAAGCCAAAAACACATTCAGTACACCTAACAATGCACTTGTCCAACGGATTCCAGTGCCAGGTCTGTCTGGAGGGAAGATGTCAGCGTCAGAAGAAGACAGCAAGATTGACCTTCTAGACCCACCTCATGTTGTCAAGAGGAAGATCAAAAAAGCGTTCTGCGAGCCAAAAAACATAACCGACAATGGTTTACTTTCCATTGTTGAATATGTTATTTTTCCTCTGTGCTGCCCGCCTAAAGGTAATAAATAGCATATTTTGATTTTTAGTGGTTTTTTAAAAACTACTATTGTGTTTAAGTGGTTAAGCGAACAAGTTTTCCTATCTCAAGTATTTTCAAATTGATCTTTAATGAATGTCTCATAAAGCTTCCAAGCATTGAGTCAAGTTGACTTTGAGTTCAATAAATATCAAGTATTTAAATTTAACTATTATATATAAATTTTTTTAACACACTATGTTTGAAATAAAGTTTATTGAGCAAAAACCATTTATAATAAATACATTGATATATGTGTTAGGCATTTTACTTTTATTTGGTATCTACTGGTTTTCTGATATTCTTTAATTTTATCTTTTTGATATAAAAAATAATACATACTTGAACTATAGTAGTAATAAAATGTATTATTAAATGAACTTTAATCATCAGTTTCTAAACTGAATTAATATTTACTCTCTTATATTATATTTGGACGAAAGTAAAGAAAAGGTGGATAGAAACATATATTCCCTTTACATGTTCCTATACAAGTGTCCTATCATTTTTTACAAATTTCCTTTTTCTCCCTTTGTGTTTTTATGGTTTCCTCTTTTAGGAAGTTGTGTTTCACATTTCACAGTCCCCCCCTGATGAGTTCCGAAAGAATGAAACCCAGGTTTAGGGATTGGGTGGTAACGATTGATTTTCTTCTAGAGGTGACCACTACCACTTTGTCCAGTGGCAGCATTGTAAAATGTAAACTGTGTTATTTTCATTGTAAAAAACCTTTTGTGTTCTTTCCTTTTATATGTTTTTATTCACCTTTACTATACCTTGTTCCAAATACAATATCAAGTAGATGCTGTAGTCAAATAGATCCTGACAGTCAATATTTTTGTTCCAGGCGGGTTATTGGTCACTCTGGACTCTGGCAAGAAAACCAAGACCTACACAAGTGTGCGAGACCTCGAATCGGACTTTGCTGCAGGGGAAGTTCATCCTGGGGAGTTGAAGGACATGGTGGAACACTACCTGAACATACTCTTGCTGCCAATCCGAGCAGCGTTCACCAGCGCAGACAAGAGAGATCTTGTCAATCGGGCTTACCCTAAAACATACAAAGGAGGTAGGAGTGTGCGAAGCTTCGACTCGGCTTTGAAACAAATGTCAGCTTTGACTTCGCTTCGAAAATAATTCTGGCTTCAAAGCTTTGCCAATAAAATATTGATAGTTAAAATACTCGATTTATGTTAATTTATTGCCATTTATATATAATATAAAACAATATTTATTTGGAAAAAATTTTAAGTAATTGAATTGTAAGTTGTAATATGACTTGATTTTATAGATTAAAATGAAATATTATCAACAATAAGTACAATAAAACATTTTCTAAGTAATTTCAATACATAAAGTTTAATAAACAACTTTATAATAATGTTTCTAGTGTAAAAAAACAAACAAAAAAATATTCGAACCTCAATTCTGCTTCGAGAATATTTCATATATTCAATTCGAGCTCACTTCGAATTGAAAAAATGGACTTTACACACCCCTAAGGAGGTATAATCCATGTTTTAAGCTTGAAAAAAAAATATTCTTATTTATATTACTTTATGCACTAAAATTATTTGGAAATGCTTTATTGCATAGTTGTTTGAATATTTGGTTTTATTTTGATAAGTCAAGCTATAATCAAAAATTATATTCTCTTTCTTCAGCAGACGAGAGTAAAAGACCAACGGAACTATGTCAACATGGCTATAATTACTTCAAATTTTTTTTCACATAAATATTAATGTATAACAGCTCAAAATAGTGATAACTAAACATAGCTTGAGTATTTTAGAACTGTCTTTATTCTTACTGTCAAAACCAGAATTTTTTTTAAGGAAAGTTGAAGCTGATATTTGTTTCGAATCCAAGTCAAAGTTTCTAAGCTTCTCATACCCATTCACAAATTAATATTCAAATTGAAAAAATGGACGTCGCACACTCGTATGAAATATTAATCAAAATGCAATAATCTGTCTCCAAATGTATGTACAGGTGTTGACGAGTTGAAGCCATGGCGGCTGGATCTGTGTGTGGGGACAATTGAAAAGGCTGAGCATCACCCAGACTCATCAGGATATCTGATATTGCATTTAAACGATGGTGAGTCAAATATAATAATACTTTTTCATAGCTCAGAATAAGGAGTCTTTTTCTTACAAATAAAAAACCAAGAATATCACACAATTATAGACAGTAAATATTATAGAATTTATTATTTATTATTTGAGGCACTAAACACAGACCTTTTGAGCCACGTGATTAAATCAGCACACGACTTATAAACTAGATAAAATCTAGAACAAACTGGCTGTTAACACATCACTGTGAAAGGGGGAAACTCACATTTCACCAATGATACATTTTTTAACCATGCCAGGAATTGAACTCGAGACCTTTATAAATATAATTTATATTATTTCCATTCTAATGGGATGGATAAAATTATAACAACATGCAATTCTATTACTTAAGATTATTTCTTATACACATTAATTTATATCTTTTACTGAATACATCCCCTAAAAGTGGCAATAATTGAAAATAAATTGATGATACAAGTTATCAAAGCCGGAATATTTTTTTAAGGGAAGTCAAAGCTAATATTTTTTTTTCTTCGAAGCCAAGTCGAAGTTTTGAATCTTTGCACACCTTTAGTACTTATATTTATTATTTTTGGCTATTTTTTTTACAAGTTTTTCATATTTATTTAGTGACATATTACAACATTCTTAGTAAACTTTATTTTATACATGCTGCAATACACAATAAATTGACAAAACTTTATTCTCTAATTAACTTCTCACCCCTACATTAAAATATCACACGAATGTGGTAAAATGAAACTTTTTGGCTTTTCATGTTTTCTAGGATTCAGGGCTCATAGACAGAATGAAGATTTAGACTCGAGTAAAAGTGTTGTCAACCTATCTTTAGTGGGGAAGTATTCCAGATTAAAATTAAAGCTGATTTTTCAGGGTCGCTTGAGAGAAGAGTGGGCGTGGTCCCACAGGACAGCTTCACGGAGTTGAAAGATCTGCTAGGAAGACCCGTAATTCTACTGCGGAACATTGCACCCACTAAAACCTTGGGCATTCAAGTGACAGCGCTCATCCTCTATGCTCAAAAGTAGGGTTATGATTATTCACATATTATTATTATTATTATTATTATTATTAGCACCACGTCTTACTACCAGTTGGGGTTATATGCACGCATGTGTAATGGTAGAGTGATTGCGAGATGAAATGGAGGAGCTACAGTTTAACGTGGGATCCGAACCACGGTGGAGGACTGGCATTCCACACATTCACAAGTTGTGTTCAATACACGTCTTGTCAGAGGTGAAGCAAGGGTTTGGCAATCAGATAAATATGTGCCGGGACCGAGGATTGAACCCGGACCCCCAGCACAGAAGTACGACACCTTACCTCTAGACCACCAGGTCACTACTCTCTTATTCCTTGAAAGGAGGATCTAAGGGCATGGCCTACACACTTACCAGAAAACTGTAAGCCTCAAAATTCACAACTATAACACAACAAAACACATAATTATGTAGTTTTTGGACTGGTAAAAAGGGGACTGATGTGCCCTGAAAATTACATAATTATGTGTTTTTAATTTTGAACTTTTAGGCCTACAGTTTTCTGGTGTGTGTATTTAGGCCTTGCCCTTCTATCCTCCTTTCAATGTTCAATTTAATACAGCCGTTTGGTGCCATTCTTCTATTGTTATCTTATTCCTCGGTAGTTGAGCATCTTTTTTTGAGGAAATAGGTGGCATTTGCATTTCAAAATTGTGGGTGGAGAAAGGAGAGTAGCACAAAAATAAACAATCAAGTATCCTCTAATTTTCTAGTCTGTTTAAGACACCACTTTCTTTTAAATATATTAAAACTATCTCATGGCTGATTACCGTATTGGCCCAAAAATAGGCCGCACCCTAAATTTTCAACCACTTTCAGAGAAAAAAACAATATTCCCACTTAAATATGATCAGTGTATATTAAATCATTTGAACCCGCCTCGGTGGCGTAGTTGGCTAACGCGCCAGTCGTGTTGAGCCAGACCACCGAGAACGAGGAGATCGAGGTTCGAATCTCGGTCGAGTGAACTGGGGGTGGTTTTTCCTAAATGGTTTTCCACTCTCCCTCCACGCAAATGCGGGTTCACTTCCTCTAAATTCAACCTTCCCAATTCCAAATCCATTAGTGTAATTAGTACTTAAGCGTATAACCCGAACGGGTAGTAAGACGCGGTGCTAACATTTTTTAAAATCATTTGAAAAGAAACATTATTTATCGGTAGGGGCCTACGCTTAAAATTAGGTTACTTAAATATATAAAATCACTTTCAGAGAAAAAACTCACAATATTTACACTTAAATGATGTCACTTGGAAATAAAAAAGTAAGGTAATCATACTCAAAATTAAATCGCTTGGGAAAAATAGGTAAGTTATTGATACTAAAAATGAGATTACTTGGAAACTAAAAAATAATGATACCCTTAAAATGTGAGCAGTGAAAAAAATAGGCTAACAATGAGACACTTTGAGATGAACGAAATATTATTCATCACACACACACTAAATTATTTTTTTCACAATAGAATATATGTTGACCAACATACTGAAACAAAATCTAACTCGAAATATTTAAGCTCCTTTTACTAAAAGGATACATTGCTGATAGAATCCGCTGAAGAAACTAATTTTATTTTGGCAGTCATTATGGCTCAAATATTGTACACACAAATAAAATGGTCATTCTGCATCTATTTTTAAATAACTTTGCCAACGGCCATGGTTCATCTATTTCAAACTAGAAATAAATTTTAAGCTAAATTTTTTTGCATTCTTCATTTGAACACAATGAAATTAGTATCAGTGAAGAAGTTTATTTTTAATTTTAAAATAATTGTTTTTCAAATTTTTTTGTAATTTTTAAATTTGGTTAACTCTTAAAACCCTTTCACTGGTCTCACTTTCACTGTCTTCTTTCTAAAAAAAAGCCTTCAGGTTAGCGCACTAGAGTGCAAAGTGTGGTTGGAACTGTATTACCTACCTAAGTTAAGTGCTATTCATGGGGTGAGACGGCCTCTTGACCCTAACAATCCTAAGGAGGAGTGGGGTGTGGTTCGTCGAGCCCACACATCAATATTTTATAATTTTAGTCCCCTAATAATTGAGTCTGAATGGACTCAACCTCCTTAAGTTTTCTCCAAGGCTCTTATCTACCCATCCAAGCTAGTTCCATGTTGTATTAATAAACAATTTATCAATCATTACAGTTCTTTATAAGTAGGGCTATTCTGGTTGGGTGTTGTGTAGTATGTGGCAACACTGTTTGCTGTTAATTATGGCAGCACTTAATATTTATTAAGTGCTGCCACAATAATATGATCTAGAAACCAGTAAACAGATATTTTAAAATATACCAAAGGTAAAGACCACCGGTGGATGTGAAGAGACAATTACTGTGAACCAAATAGTGACTCGTAATCCGATTAGAGAGGAGTTTTTTGAGATTATGATGTTCTTTTATCAAAAACGATGCATTCTACTGTTTTAAATTCATTTTTATAGAGTAATTATTAATCACATAATGTTAAAATAGGAAAAAACCTTTGGAATTTTGTTTGAATAAATAATTTTATGAAATAAAAAGAGGAGCTTGAGGAGCCTCCCTTCCCCCCGACCCCCCCCCCCCCCCATAGTATAACCTATGACAAAATATTAAAGGAACGCTAGGTTTGGGAAGGTGGCTTGTGGTGTATTTTCTTGAACTGGGTAGTGACTGTAATAAACGCTAGTTATAACGTTACCCACAGTGTTGTTAGTAGCTATAACATCACCCACAGTGTTGTTTGTAGTTATAACGTCATCCACTGTTTTGTTTGTATTTACAGCCCTATCAGTGATAAGGTAGAATTAGTTCTACCACGTGATGACCTAACGATTGCGTCTGGGACCAAAGTACACATCCAGGGTTGTGAATCCGGCTCCCCGGACCGACAACTGAAAACTGGAGAGGGTGTATGGGACCGTATCAAGGTCAGTGTTAAACTTGAGATACTGGTCCATGTTGGGATACAGAAATATCAGATTTGTGGTCCAGGCCAACGAAACGAAAGACTGGTTCTGGTTTTTGTTGGATAAAATTGTATTCAACTTATGTCATGCATAAAGGACACAGACAACTATCTCAACTACTTACAAAACATTGAGAACTAAATCTCCATTGATGCATTCTTGTTCACCATAGATGTAAATTCATTTCACACTAACATACCCCACACCAAGGACTTTCTGCAATGAATCATCTTCTGGACAAACAAATGCCCAGTTCTAAGCCATCCACCCACCCTTTGGCTTTTTAGTGGAATCTGCCCATTTCATATTTGAAAAGAGCAATTTACATTTTCTGGACAGACACTACCTCCAAATCTGAGGGACGGCATTGGGTACACATATGGCCCATTCCTATGCTAACCTCTTCATGAGTAAACTTGAGACCAACTTCTTGTGATCTGAACACTTGCAACCTCTGCTGGATGTAATTTATTGACGACAACTTCATGATTTAGACAGTTTCCACAACTAATTTGCTACAGTTCCTGAACAGGTTAGATAACCACAGTACCCTCAGATTCACCCATAACATTTCACAACACCATGCCCTATTCTTGAATCTGTAACTTAACCTACATGAGAGAAACATAAGCACCACTTTCCACACCAAAGCCACCAACCATCTCCTCTCAATCTAAACTGCTCTCTACCCTACAGCGTAGCTACCAGAGCCAAATGTGTATGTTATTAGAAAGAAGACCTTAACAAGCAATGTCGACAACTCTTCAACAAATTTGGTTCATCTATTTACATAATAAGGTTTAGGGGTGTGTGAAGCTTCTTAACTTCGACTTGGCTTTTTAAAAAAATCTGGCTTCGAAAGTTACAAAGCTTCGTCACTAGTGGTGTGCAAAGTCCACTTTTTTGGCTCAAAGCGAAGTCGAGTCGAATATGGGAAATATTCTCGAAGCCGAATAGAAGTTTGAATATTTTTCTTATTTAATTTTGAGTAAAAATAATATGTTGACATTGAGTATATCTATCTAACATCAAATTAAATATTCAATTTATTTTTTCTTAATGCTAATATTTGTAGCTTATTTCTAACATATAAATATTATATTCACTTTACCTTTATATTAAAAACACTTTATGTTTACAGCCTGAGTAAGTAGTGAATAAAAACATGTATTTGCTTTAATATCATTAGATTTTTCTTGCATGGTGATTTACTAACCTTTCACACACAAATTAACAAAACACAAGCATTAATCGATGTTCAAGAACAAGAACAACATTATAGAAAAATATGAGTTTAAGTTAATTCGGCGGGTGCGTTTATATGTTTTAGAAGTCCACTGTTAACAAAATTTTAGTTTTTCTGTTTTACAAATCAACAAGGAAACCTTTGATTTTATAAATTCATTTAAATTTTGCCATATGAATTACTAACAAAAATATGGTTCATATTTTGAAAGCCTTAGAGCCAATCTTGAAAATAATATTACCTTGAAGATAGTAATTTTACTTATAAATTAATTCATGTAATCTGTATAAAATAACCACTTTTTATAGATTTTTATTCAATTTTATTTTTAATAAAATCAATTTTCATTTATAAGGACTCACTATTTGTCTACTTTTTCTTTTCTAAATCAAGGAATGTCATGTTCCTCGCACATGCGCTCAACTATCCCTCAAGTCTGCCACTAGCCTACACATTAACAGGAATTTGAATTGAACATATTGATGCTTGTAGTAAACAAGTGAAATGGTTGCGTTTGTGAATTTTAAAATATTAAAAAAATATTTTCAATATTCAAGAAATACTTCAAAAAATTAATTAAACACACTGAACATAAAAACTTTATCATTTATTTTAATTTACACTTTCAAGAGGAATAAATTCATCTTCATTTGGTACCAATCAATGTTTGTGATCAAGGGGGTTAGAGGTTTGATGTTATGCGCATCTTGAAATTCAAAGTGAAAGGAGATTTTCCAAGTTTGTAACATTTAAAGAGCTAGCCTGATATATTAATGTTTGTTCGCCACCATTAGCATGACATTTGATATAATGATTGAATTGGATCCAAGTTTGCTATCCTGTATTATAATAAAAAAAAGACGATGTCTCATTTTAGAAATTAAAAATTTTGATGTTTTATAGTTTTTTATTTTAAGTGGATAAACAGTTTTTTTCTAGGTATTTCACAAGTTGTAGATTTTAATTTAAAATCCCTACTATTACGTCATATACATGACAATTCCCGACATGTGAAATGTAGAACACAGGCTAAGATTCCATCGAGTTTACGTACACGGGTCCTCGGCAGGAAGGAAAGTGAGTAGATGCTAACCCTGAAGGGGTATATCAAGTGACATTTCCTTTTCGAAGCTTCCTAGAAAAAAAAAAAAAAAGGTGTGGACATCCAGGTGCGTCTCTGTTGACCAAACTGCGTTGTTTTTTTAAACAGGCACGTAGAAAGTTGTCGCCATACCTTGCAACTTAGCAACATAAAACAAATAAATCTTACTACTCGCTCTCATTTATAATGTCGTGATTATGAATATAAATGCAAATAATAAATTATAGGGATGTATAATTCGATATCATTACAAGTTCCACCAAGAAAATAAAGCAAATTTGTTTTAAAACTCAAAACGATAAAGATATATCTTATTTCTTGAGGTAATTTCAGTTCATTTTTATTTAATGTAAAAATAATTGTAATATATAATCATTGGACTTCGAATGACAGACAAATCTTCGAATAGCTGCTGAAGCCAAACATGGATTCAAATCGAATAAAAAGTACACCAAGATTCACTTCGGCTTAAAATTTTTTGAAGCACACCCCTATTCGTCAATAAAAGTATAAATTACAAATGATTGTGCAATAAAACATTTTCTAAGAAACTTAAGTGCATAGAGTTATAATAATAACCACTGTGGTATAGTAGTCAGAGGTCCTGAGTTCGATCTTCGGCTCTTCCAAAATTTATCTCTGAAGCAGTGGGTCAGGAAGGGGGTCAAATTCAGCCTCCTGAGGACAAATGAGGAACTACTTGAATAAAGAAGTAGCACCTCTGGCTTAGAAAACAGAGATTAATGGCCATAGGGCTTGTTTTGCAGACCACATGACACCCTCCATCTGCCAATGTTGGCATTATAATCGCTAACGGTGGTGTCCGATCACTCGATTTAGCTTGCTTATGGGTGCACACCATGGAGTTTAGAATAACTAACAAAAATGATTTGAACATCAATTTGGCTTCGAGAATATTTCATATTTTCAATTCGAGTTTGCTTCATATTGTTAAAAGTGAACTTTGCACATCCTTGATTTAAAGGCTAAACTTCTAGGTCATACACTTATTAGGGTGTTTAACGAGTAGGGAAATGTAGAACTCGAAAATATCTCGATTGAGATGAGGAAAAAATAAATCTTGATCTTGTTTTGAAGGTTAAAAATGAAACTCAGAAATTCAAGAAATTAGAAGAAAAAAAATACATAAAACAAATAACTTCTCTAATAAATTTATGAACCAAACTGTGAATTTTTTTATTTATAATACCATAAAAACCAGAAAATAGGCTGCACTTTTTTTCCTAAAAAGAGCCTTCAATAAGAAATGTTTTGGTTGCATACATTGTTTTTAAATATCAAGCTTTGACCCTATAAACCGTCACACAACCAAAATTAAATTATAATTGGTACACATTGCATCAATCACAATTTTGTTAATTGCATTTAAAATCTGTATGAGTTATATCTTAAGTATTTGAATGAACTATAAGATAATCCAAAGCAGGTGCCAGCCCAGATGTTAAAAGGAACTTTAGCTCTCCATTGTATATTTGCTTAAATAAACTTATTTTACATTTTATTATGTTCAAAGTAAGTTTTCTTGTCTCGTTGTCGCGTGTAAATATTTTTTTTCAAATTCTCATCTCTATGAGGGGTATTTAGAAAGTAAGGGCCAATTGATGTTGGCAGCCATGTTACAAGTGAATCCATGTTGGCGCATGCGTGATACGTTAGAAGGACTAGTTGGGAAGCGACACCTTGGTTTTCAGAGTTCTGTGAATGCATACATTTATCTACGAGTGATTTAAAATGAAGAATAAAATCAGTAATTCTGTTGTGTGTGAAGTCAGTGCTGTGATAAAATATATTCATACAAAAAACACAAATGCAGAAAAAATTCATCACCGGCTTTGTCAAGTTTATGGCCCTGCTGTATAGAGTGGAGGTGAGGTTAGGAAATGGTGTCATGAATTTAAAGATGGCTGAACAAACGCTATTGACGAGGAGCAGAGCGGCCGGCCTTGTGTTAAGTCTCCAGACTTGGTTGACGTGTGAACAAGAAGAGTCGTGTAAACCGACGCTTTACGTTTTCTAAACTTTTATCAGGTTTTCCCCAGATTTTGTACACTTTTCTGTACGAGATAGTTACAGAGAAGCTTCTTTATCACAAATTTTGTGTCCATTGTATGCCAAAGATGTTGACAAACATTCTCCAGAAGCCTTGACAACCTTGAACGCTACGTGATTGATGGTAACAAGTACCTTCACCACATTGACATCGCCTGAACCAAGTTATTATCACAGCTTACAATGAAATTACTTCACAAATTTTTCATGTGAATATTAATGTATAATATACATAAACATCTTTGAATGGCAATAATTTGACATAAATTGAATATCTTTATTGATAAAGATTCATAATTGTTAAAGCCAATTTTTTTTTGGAGCGTAGTTGTAGCTAATACTTGTTTCGAAAATGCAAAGTTTTGAATCCTTGTACACCCCTACTAGACTCAATACAACAACTAGTGAAAAGTGACCTTGGATAAGATACAAGCCAGGATAGCTCGGTGTTAGAGCATCGGCACACAAAGCCAAAGGTATCTGGTTCGATTCCTGGGTCCAGGTTGTTATTTTTCATTTATTAAATCTAATTGTTTGTTTGTTTCAGGTGGATTTGGAAGTGAACTTGGTGGGGGATGTAGAGTGGAGAGGTAAACCTATGCTCACAGCACAACACAGGCCGATCTGCGCTCACTTCCTCAACGAGGTTCCACTCAACCCACTTAAATAAGAACATTGGACATATTACGCTCACATTCACTCATATTTTGAATTGTAAACTGATTTTCAAATGTCAATAAACAAGGCCGATTTATAAATAATACTTTTTTTAATTTTTTGTTAATCATCATCAACTGTTGCCAGGTTAGTTTAGTAAAATGCCTCCATTTTCCTTTATTCTTCCACCATTTATTCAGTTTCTTTATGTCGATTAAAACATTTTCACACAAAATCTTATGAAGATTAGGAAAGGAGCACATTTTTGGAAAAGCTTGTAACATCAGTAATTTAGAAATCGATGTTAACATTTGCGCAGAAGCCCATGTGGCTGCCATTTTGGAATTTCAAAATGGCCACCCTAAAATAATTTCATGATATCTCAGTCTAGAAAGTTAATTTAAATTGATAAGCACATGTGGTCCAAAATCCAGGAATCCAAAAAATATATCTGGTTAGTGATAAAGAACACCAAAAAGCAAGAAAGAACAATAAAAAAGAAAACTATTTTTATTCAAAATTTATTGATATTGATAGTTTCTGTAACTTAATGAACACAGTAACTTGATTAGATTACACCCCATCTTCTTCATCATCCCTGTTAGCTAGTTCATTGTTAGGGTCCTCATCGATTTCGTATTCCGTGTCGCACAAGAAAAGTTCGCTGCATGTTTTGCAGGAACATCTTTGTGTGGAGCAGTTTGTTTCACAGTGGCATGTGGCCAGCTCGAGGATGGTCTGTGGTGCGGGAAGAACTGTATCCTAATTGCATTGGGTTAAAAGGCTGCCGCTGCATGACTGTGGTTTGGCAACGTACCCGGCTCTATAACCGCACGCGCTTGATGCGTTCTTCAGGTGCTCCAAGTGAAGGTGGTAACTTATAACTTATTGCTTTCAGAGAGTTGTTTGATTATTTGGTATACAATTAATGCAGAACCATTCAGACAATACACTGAGCAAAATAAACTTTTTCATTTCATCTTTCACTTCTTGCTTTAGATCTCCTTCCACTTGTAGTTTCATCATTTCTCTGAGTAATTCAACATCAGCTTTCATGAACTTTTCAAACCATTTTCTTTTACCAGCTCCTGGGAATTTTCCAATGTCCACTCCGGTGAATGCGTGGAATTTAGGTAAAGCTTGTGCTTTTTCTGTGCCTAAATATATCTAGATTGACCCTATTACACCATTTCTGGTACCATTGAAAGTGACATCCTTTTTTTGCGAATCTTGTCATAGTGTGCCAGGGCAAGGACCAACATGTCTATATCAGGAGTGAAGAAAACTAGTTGTACGTCAGGATACCGGCGCGATGCCTCCCCTGCCAGGCAGATCAGTGTCAGCTTCTTCATGATTGTTATCTTCATAGGGTACATTTATGTTGCTTCTAGTGTGACCTGATGCTGATGTGATTACTATGTCAGGTGAGTTTTTCTCTTAGTCGAGGATTGCTTTAGCAGGTTAGTCCTTCAGGTCTGTTTCTGTTTTATCATGTGATATAAACCTTCATTTAGGAAAAACCACTTTCAGTACACCCAACCGAAATCAAATCCCTATCTTTGGCATTCTAGTCTATTGCGAGAGTAGCGCCTTAGATCATGCAGCCACCAAAGTGAGACAGTTCCACTTTTATCTAAAGTGGAATACATAAAACTGAACCACGATGTGACAACCTGGTTTGAGGTTTATTACCCACCTAATTAAGAGGTCATCTGCTATGTGAAACAAGCTCTTAAGAGCCCATCTTCATGGATAAGTAATGCAACTGGGACCAAGTGATGGATCTCAGCCACCCCTATGATACTCCTCTCTACACATCATTTAAGAGTTGACCAGAATTGAAGCTTTTTATTAGCCATGTTTGCCGAGATATGAGCGAATGCTGTGAGAGCTGCATAACTTTGTTATGAAAATGTGATATCTAACAAGACATATTTATTGTTTTTGATAAACACTACAAGAATCCTTTAGCATAGCTTAGTTAAATAAAGATTAAATTATTATTTTCATTTAAAATCTAGAACTATATGCGTTGAATCATTGAAATGAATAATACACATTATTTGAGTGTAAATTTGGTGAAAAATAATTGGCCATTTAGGGTTTGATATGAGTTTTTGTTATCATTCTTTAGGCCGAGTTGATTAATAATAGTTTATTCAATCATTAAGACTTTTTTTACAGAAGTTCCGACATTTTTTATCTTTTTCTCAGGTTTAGACTACCTCTCTTTTCTTTTTTAAATGTTACATCCTTGACTAGTGAATAAAGTGCACATTTTATTAGCTTTGTCAAACCACTCCTATCTTACACTTCCAACAACAACATTTAAAAAAGTAAATTCAGAGATTACTGAATGAAACTCAGAAATGCTGATTAAGTTTGATCAACTTTTATAAGAAAAATTATTTCATTCATGCTCTAAGAGAATTCTTGTTCATTTCCTTAAAAGTCTCATTCCTAATACAAGATCCTCAAATTAGTTAAGCTGCAGAATGTCCAGATTGTCATTGTGTAGCAAAAATAATATTAAACCAATAGTTGGTAGATTATTCCTGACATAATTCTTAATATCAATTTAATTAAATAATACCCTATTTGGTGGCCACATAGTCTAAGACGCTACTCTTGCAGCAACCGATGACGGGGAGATTGAGGTTTGAATCTTGGTTAGGTGTACTAAGGGTGGTTTTTCCTAAATGGTTTTCCACTCCCTCCACGCAAGTGTGGGTACACTTCTAAATATAACCTTCCTAATCACTAAAACCATTAGCTTAGTTAGTACATAAACGTATAGCCCGAGTGGGTAGTTGGAAGTGGTGATAAAAAAATTAAATATATGGATGTAAATTGTAATTATCAAAGACTGACTTAAGTCAAATATAATCAATTTTAAAATGTCAAACACATTGATGGGGGCATGGTTCAAAACGTCATTCTCGTGTTTGACTGGGTTGCCACTGATGAGCAGATCTGATTTCAAATCCTGGTTGATATTACAAAGGATGTGTTTTTCCCTATATGTTTCCCACTAGGGTACCCGTCATTTGGCCTAAAGGCATTTGGCCTAAAGTGTAGGCTAAATGCCTTTAGGCCAAATGACTTTAGGCCAAATGCCTTTTAGGCCAAATGCCTTTAGGCCAAACGCCTTTAGGCCAAACGCCTTTAGGCCAAACGACTTTAGGCCAAATGACTTTTTGTAAAGTTAATTTTTAGACCATTTATTAAAATGTGTTTTGCTGTCTCCGGAAACATTCGTTATGATTTGTAGTGATGCTAATAGATGGCGAGGTGTGTAGTGTTTAGTTAACTAGTATATACAACCGTTTCAAAATACGTCTTTTCTCAATTTACTACTTCCCAAGTTATAGCAGCACGTCCATTAACCTGTAGTACCACTTTTGTATATGTTGAACTTTTTACATTGCCAAGGTTTTATTCTAGTTTTTTTACCGTTTTTTTACCAGAAATAAAAAGTTTTGTACACGTACCGTTTTCTATTAATTAGCACATACATGTGGTCACACCATTTTAATAATTTTGTTTTATTTTGAATTTTGAATTTTTTTAAGTGCCAAAGTATATTTTATTAGTCTTTCTTAGTATATTTGTTTACTAATTTTGCTAAATGAATTAATCAATCATTCTTTTTTTATAATCATATTAACTTACTCGAGTTTGCCCACGGCTTCGCTCACATTTAAGTTGGGTAAATTATCTTATTTCTAGCAAATCATCTAAACCAGGTTTTCTCAAACTCTATGCTCTTGAGCCTTACATGAACATTAAAAGTAATTGTTAAGACTCTCTTTCTTAGAATAAAATAAGTTTTTACGTTAAAATACAAAAATGAGACATTTATTATTTAATATATTTCTTTATTTTCTGATAAGAGCTTTGTAGAAGTTTATTAAGAATAGTAAAGATTTGTAAGATATTAATTAATTTTATTGCTTCATAAGCCAAACAGAATATTAATTTTTTATTCAATCATAATTTAGCAAGTCGAAGGAAGTGAAAAATTGGTTCACACCTCATTTGAAATCCCCTCACGCCTCGCAGTTTGAGCAACCCTGATCTAAACTACCAAAAATTATAATTTTAGACACGTGTGAGGCGAGAACTTTGTATGTTGATGAAGCCACAAATTAACTACTACCTATAAGAAGTAAAATCAATTATATATATATACAGTCTTTGCATCAATATTTGCTCGCTTACGCGGAGACATTGTTGAAATGAACACCAAAAGAAATAGTTTAAATTTACTAATTAAACTTGAATTAATTTAAAAGAATCACTCTAGTAAGCACCTCAGCTTATCAAATAAATTATTTTGTTAGCAATTGTTTCTATTGGTTTTTGAAAATTTTCCCCTCTCCTCTCCAATCATAATTTCTCTATTCTCTAATATTCACACATAGGCCCTTTATGTGGATCATACCGGCCTGTAAAAATCATTTATCTCTATGATATAACTGGATGGACATACACATGCACATTCCAAGGACAAAAGCGTGACGCTCAAGTGTATCATCTGCTACACAGAGGGGGGGACAGATTTAACGGTTTCTTTAAATGTTCTTATGGGAAAACATGTCTCTGATGAATAAAAGTGTTATTGTTTGAAAATAGTGAAGTATTATACCACACTTTCCCGAAGAAACATTTACATTAAAGGATATACAATCCAGTTTTACATGTAATACTATACAGATATGAATAAAACCTTAGATATTCCCATTTCTATGTATTTATCATCAATGTTGTTTACAGTCTGGCACGATTACACTTATATTTAAAGTTGATTATTAGCTTGTATATTGGTTTCAGAAACCATATTATATTGAAAGTTCTATAAATATAATGAACAAGGTATCTTAAAACTTGATTACATTTGTTTGAATGACAAAATTTGAATAGTTGCCATGCATTCAAACTATCACTTAGGTTATAGGCTTGTGGAAAGTATTATTATAATATTACCTGTTTTTTTAAGTTGGCTCATATCTTTCAGAAACCATATTATGTTGAAATTTCGATAACTATAATGAAACAAGTTAGCTAAAAACTGTATTACATTTGTTTGAATGACACACTTTGTGTAGAAGTCTTATGTTCAAATGATAATTTAGGTTATAGGCTTGTAGGAAGTACATTATCTACTAAAGCCTGATTTTAGTAATAATCCCAATCTGTAAGGCTTTATTTCGTACCAAAATAATATCATATATATAATATTTTGGTAGGATAAACGGCAATTTAGAACAGAAGTAGAAATTTCCTTCTGTAAGGTCTTTTATTCTAACTAAACACAACTATAGGGTAGGATTCTGGTACGAGATAAAGCCTTAAAAGTAAGCTTCCTTCAAAAATCATCTTACATATTAGGCTACATCAACTTATTTAAAGAAAAAAACTAACCAGTTTTGAACTTTTATATGCTCTTCAAAGCTTTAACTAACATATTTATTTAATTTAATCACTCACACATTGATGTTTCTCATATATTCAATCAGATTAATGAACTAGGTCAAAATGACACATTGCCTTGTATGGGTAAAAAAAAAGAAAGAGATACCCGAAAGTTTTTTTCTCTCTTAAACAATGGTATGCAGACGACAGCTCGAAAATTTCAGCCACAGATGTCCATCCAGTTATACTATAGAGATCAATGGTAAAAATATCATTTACTAACTTGTCCTGCTTATACCCGGACCAAAATCTTTTACGAAAGTTTATCTTTATTGCTTCATAGGATGTATAGTCAGCCTCGTGACTATTCATCCACACTACAGCTTCACCTACTAACTTTGAATTAAAAAATGCTGTTTTTTGTGCTTCGGTGAGTTTACTATTTTCAAAAAGTCTATTCATCTTTTTCAAAAATTGTACAGCATGCACCCTATAATTATTTCCACTGAAGGTGGGTACATAGTCCATTAATTGATTCTGGATGCTTGTAGTAGGTAATACCAAAGCACCAGCAGTAATTAGCGTCCCTTTTTCCACTACTTCGTTATATTTTGACTTAGCTTGTTCTAATTGTTGTCGCATTTGTTCGACTGTTTGTAACGTCTTGTCCACAGTTTCAGTCAAGTTGTCCTTAAATTTGTCTAATTGCTGGTCAACTATATCCTGTAAGTAAACATCTGGTACTGTGTGTCCATCAAAGAAATCATTTTGGAATTTAAGGTTATCACTACATTTTTTTTACAGTCGCAAATCGTTCTGTTAAATGGTGTACCTGTTCTAAAATTTCATTTTTATTTCTATCGCAACTTTCCTGAGTAGTTTTTACTTTGGAATTTAAAGCGTCCTGTCTAAGCTTAAAGTTTTCCTTTGGATTTTTAAGTTTTTTTATCTGCTCATTCGTCTGTTTTTCTGACTTACTACAGTCTTCCCTAAGCGTCTGTAGTTCGTCCCTTACCTGCGTTTGGTCACTTTCAGTCTGTTGTATTTTCTGTAATTTTTTGTCAAAGTCGTTTTGTACTTCTTGAAATTTACCCTGAAATTCTTATTCTAACCTGTTGAATCGTTAATTTACACCCTTAAATTTTTCATCAAACTTTGTATTTAATTTCTGATTATTTTCTTTGATTTCTTTTAACTCCTGGCTATTTTTTTTGTAGCTCCTGTCTAGTTTTTTGTAGCTCCTAGCTAGTTTTATCGAACCTTTCATTTATTTTCTGATTTAACTTTTAACTCTTTTCACTACTCTCTTTAATTTGCAGACTTAACTTTTCACTCTTTTCACTACCCTCTTTCATTTGCTGCACTAACTGAATTAATATTGCATTTAGGTCATTTGCTGATGTTTGTTGAGCTACACCTCCTACCTTTGAAACATTTTTCACCCTCCTTAAGTCTTCTTCTTTATGAACTATTGGTTCAACTACTTTCTCATGTTGTTCACTTTGTTCCTGATCAGATAGTTCTAAACAAGAATGTTCTTCTACCATTGGTTGGGAATATTGCGTTAGGGGAGGATTATCCTCACTGCTACTACTGTCTGTCTCTTCCATATTTAATGAAGTTTTGCTGTTGATGACTTAAGTGAGATTTTCCTTGCGTACCTCACCTGAAGTCTAGAAGCTTTGGACCTTATTCTGAATCTACCTGGTTTCGAACTCTTCCCTCTGAAGTCACCTGGTTTGGAGCTTCTTCTTCCAAAATCACCTGGTTTGGAGCTTCTTCTTCTTAAGTCACTTTTTTTTTTTGTAATAAAGCACTTAAGTTGTTTGCGGCACTTTCACTGTTCTTTGAGCACTCACTTTCTCGGGTTGTGAACTGGATTTAATTTTATTATTTCAGTTTATCAGGCCCTCCATGTTGGGAAGCCATTATTGTAACGTATAAAAGTTAGCCTGATATATTAATGTTCGTTCGCCACCATTAGGGTGATATTTGATATAATGATTGAATTGGGTCCAAGTTTGCTATCCTGTATTATGGTAATCAAAAGGGGATAATGTCTTATTTTATAAATTAAAAGTTCTGGTCTTTTATAGTTTTTTTATTTTAAGTAGATAAACAGTTTTTGCTAGATATTTCACACGTTGTAAATATTAATTTAAAAACCCGACTATTGTATTATGTGTATGTTAATTCCCGGCACGTGAAATTTATCATAGACCCAACCCACACGGCTCCTCGTCAGGATTGCATGTGAAGAGATGCGTACTTTGAAGTAGGTATATCTAGTGACATCTCCTTCTCGAAACTTCCCAAAAGAAAGAAAGGTGTGGTCATCCAGGTGCGTCTCTGTCTACAAAACTGAGTTCGCCTTTCAAACAGAGACGTATAAAGATATCGCCATACCTTGCAACTTAACACAAATAAATCTTACTACTCGCTCGTATTTATAATATCGTAATTTTGAATATATATGTGAATAATAAATTATTTAGATGTATAATTCCATATCATTACAACATATATATACAAACACGTGTATATACGGGCGCATTACAATTGGGCCACGTAAACAAGTTATGATCTCCGTTTGACGTCTACATATTTACTGGCAAAATTTATTTAATGCGTCACTATTATATATATTAATTATTAATATTGGCTTCCACTTTCATTTTGCCTTTCGAAATAAGTTGTCAAAAGTCCCCGAGAATGGTGTTTTCTTATTGTTTTTCGTTAACTTTATGACCGTGAGATATATTAACAAGGAAATAATATCGGAAATCTATACATAAAAAAGGTGATATAGTGTTTTGTGAACTGATCTAGTTGTATGTGGGATAGTGTCAATGTTTTTAGAAATATTGTAACTACCTTGCATCAGTTGTGCTATCTATATTCAGATGAAACAACTAACAGTACTTTTTACTTTCCGAAGATAGCCGAAGGTTTTAAATTTACATTTTAGGCCAAATGCCTTTAGGCCAAATGCCTTTTAGGCCAAATGCCTTTAGGCCAAACGCCTTTAGGCTAAACGCCTTTAGGCCAAACGCCTTTAGGCCAAACGCCTTTAGGCTAAACGCCTTTTAGGCCAAATGACTTTAGGCCAAATGACTTTTGGTTTCATTTTTAGGCCAAATGCCTTTAGGCCAAATTATTTTAGGCCAACTGCCGCGTCCCCTCCCACTATTCCTCCTTGCAAATGTAGGAATGTTTAATTTTAAATTCTAGCTCATCCCTTTTCCACTAGTGAAATTAATGTATATGAAAACCCAAACTGGTATTAAGACGCTGTTACACCGTCTCCATTGCCTTCTACTTAACGACCCCAAAATGAAACAAACATTAAATATTCTTGCCTGATGGGCTCCTCAAACAATTACAAGTTACAATACGAAATTTACAAAACATAACGTGAGAGTTTGACTTCCAGACTCAAGTCAAAACCTCCCGGGACTAACTATCTCTTATAAAAATAACTAAAGATTGAAATTTAGAACAAATTTAAATTATATAAAAAAAATAACAAGCATGATTTTATTTCTACAGTCGCGTGAAATAGCAAAATACAAAAGTCCACACATTTTAACATTTTACATTTAAATTTACTCAATACAAAATTACCAAAGATGGAAATCAAACTAAACTAACCAACATGCTACCGCGCCTAAGTGGCGACATAATAGTTAAATTTAATCGACTAAGATAAAGAGAAAAGTTAAATATTACACGAAAAACAAAATAATGATTCTAATACAACAAATTTATAAGCTGAAAATAAATAGAGTCCATGAAAAGTAGACGCCATAGTTACTTTCCAATTAGTATATATGAATGTGTATCCGATCATTGACCATGACAATGATCCGTCCTCGTTCGTGGAATGATAGATAGTCATCCGCCCTCGTTCGCGGATTGATAGATAGTCATATTTGCAGACACATACAGCCTGTTATATAGTGAGTTTCGTTACACGGAAAGGAGGGGAGGGAATTCTAGCACGTAGTTGCTAGCTGTCTTCGGTCACGTAGGCACTTTGTAGGGTTGTTCCATCAGAATATTAGAACAAGTCGACGATCATTCGATGTTTGGGGTAGTTCTTCAAACAGCCATCAGAGGGCGGGTGGATTGTTGTCTTCTATCGGACTCCATGTCGTTACGCCTCAGTTTCTATCTGACCAGACTGAGAGCAATCACGTGTTGACAGTAGACTTGCGTTAGCTCGGCCCATTCTCCACATGGCTGCACGGAGTAGGTCAGCTTTGGTGGCGGCTAGTGATAGAAGATTTCAAAGGTAAGTTCCTGAACAATTATGAGTGTAATATTACAGAAGATTGTACTGTATGAAATATACTGTGTCGTATTATCTTTCCGTAGTAGCCTACAGGGACTACAACAGAGAATAGTACCATTGTAGGGATTCTATTTGGGTCGGAATTATTGAGCAGGTGGTATGAATTCTTGATAGTTACGTATCAACATTATAATGGAATGGATCCAATTGTAACTAACTGTAAGTTAACGTTACAACGCGATGGAATAAGTCAACTTGGGAGGGGCTAGCAATGGGTTATTATTTTTTAACTTTTGTTATTTAAAAAAAATTCAGACAAATTACCCCAAACGTCACCCAAAAGAATTAAAAAACTAAGACCATCAGATGTTGTAAGTTGGTGTTTTGATTGATACCTTAGCTCTTTACGTCATTAACACATTTTATTTATAAGATAATTTTGATTTAAAAAAATCGTATCAAATGGAACCCCTTTACTTCTAACTTCAGTAGCCCAAAATTTTGTTTAAACCGAACGAGATTTTCAGAAATTGGAAAAATGAGTTGAATGAGATATAGTTTATTGATAAAAATCTTGTAAATTACGAGAAACAGTGATAAGTATTTATTATTTACAAGTTGTACTCAAAATAATTACAGTCCCATAAAAGATATATTGTAAATGTAAATTAGAATATATTTTATATTCTATAAATTATTTAAATTGATGTAAATTTTAGTCTCCTCACAGACCCAGTGATATTCACCTGCTTATTAAAACAAATGTATATTCTTTTACAATAAGGAATAAACAATTATAGTAATATATGTAGGTCTACTATTTTATTAAAATATTATATATATACACTAATATCTGGGTCCCTCGAATTCTTGAACACTCGAATACCATGAATCTTCAAGTAGATTTGAGAAAATATTGGATTTAAAACTCAAATCCTTAAGAAAAAGCCTCAATTTTTCAATTGAAATTTGTTTTAAAGATCTAATACTGCCTATTTGCTGGTTTAGAACCAAAATGAAACCATAAAGTTCAATAATCAGGCCCCAGACCCATAATTTAACACTTAACTAAATGTATGAATTTTATAATAAATGGATTATAAAAAAAATTTGGACTTGACCCAACTAATAAATATAAAATAGATCCCCCTATGTGCACCCAGCCCGGATTTGAACCCCGAACTCACCGTCACCGGCAAACCATACTAAATAAGTTTGACATTTAGACCACGTGTCGACCAGCGAAGTTTTCTCATATTAAAACAATATAAAAAACAAAGACAGGATACCAAAGAAAATGAATGAAATGAAGTGTGTAGGAGAAGGACCACAAGAGAGGCCAAGAAAAATATGGGAGGAGCAGATAACAGAAAGTGTGCAGTTGAGAGGAGAACAGTGGAAGGAGAGAAGGAGATGGAGGCATTTTACTAAACTGACCCGGCCGCAGGCTGGAAACAGTTGATGATGATGATGTTGATGAAAACACATTTTAGGTTAAAAACTACATGGAACGCTACTCATCCGAATTTTACTGTTGTCATCTGTAAAATGAAGATTGTCTGAACCTTTAGCTCAGATGGTAGTGTGTTTGCCTACTGAGCTGAGGGTTTCTGGCTCAATTTATATACTGAAAATTGAAAAATGACACCTGGACACGGGAATCGAACCCGGGACCTTTGGCTTAGTACGCCAATGCTCTAACCACTGAGCTATCCCAGGTTCGATTCCCGTGTCCAGGTGTCATTTTTCAATTTTCAGAATATGATATCTAGATGGAGTAATTCCCACTAATAAGCATAAATAATAGCTTTGGCTATAAATTCTCAATTTATATAGTTAGTAAAGTTGGGGGTTCCCCTTTCACAGTGAGGAATTAACGACCGGAGTCTGGATGTTGTGTCTGTTCTAGTTTTAAGTTAGTTTATAAGTCTTGTGGTGATTTAATCAATTGGTTCAGAAAGTACAGTTTAAATATCTAAAAAAAAAAAAAAAAGGATGTAGATAAAAAATGCTGTATACTAATGTCCTTAAAAATATTGATCTCTAACAGGTTTAATAATAGGAATATTAATATTTAAAGTTAAAAAAATTATAAAAACCATATATTTAATCAAATTACGCATTTAAAAACCCAATGTGTGTTTTGTTTTTGCCTATATTTCGATGTGTTTGGTTAAAATTTAACTCGTTAACTATTTGCTTTGAGCTTTTAATTAACTTCCAGGGTTTGAAATCATAGTGCAATTTGATAAAAGTTTAAACAATAAATATGATTACCAAATTATTAACAAGGACAGTAAAATATATTATCAGGATAATGTAACAAAGCAAATGTCATCAGCCATACGGCATGCCAGTTTGATTGGATTTGCTTTATTCAAAGCGTACTGTAACTAATTGCTTATGGATTGTTTTATGGTATTTGAAATTTCATTGATATTTCCAAGAATGATAATTTTAATACATTATAAAGATATATTTTTATTCCTTCATCCAATCCAAAGCTATGCTTTTAATAGGTTTTACTTCAAGGGAAGTGCTACTATTTGTGGTATCAGGTTAAATGGGGAAGTCATTTATTTGTTTTAATTACCTCTGTAGTCACGAAATTTGAATAATCAGTTCTACATATTAATGTTTTGTTATTATGTCTTTCTATTTGTTTATTAAACAAAGTATAAAAGCCTAGGTTTACATAAGATATTAAACACACATGGATATAATTTCTAATGATGTATTTTACTTACTTACTCTGTGGCACTAGGAACTCTAAATTTCATTGCCACACTTAAAAAAGTACTCAACTATCTCTATCTTGAGCTAGCTCTATCTAGTCCACCTCATTACATCCTATATCTTGAGCTAGTTCTATCCAGTCTACCTCTCTACACCCTATCTCTATCTTGAGCTAGTTCTATCCAGTCTACCTCTCTACACCCTATCTCTATCTTGAGCTAGTTCTATCCAGTCTACCTCTATACACCCTATCTTTACCTTGAGCTAGTTCTATCCAGTCTACCTCTATACACCCTATCTTTATCTTGAGCTAGTTCTATCCAGTCTACCTCTCTACACCCTATCTCTATCTTGAGCTAGTTCTATCCAGTCTACCTCTCTACACCCTATCTTTACCTTGAGCTAGTTCTATCCAGTCTACCTCTCTACACCCTATCTCTATCTTGAGCTAGTTCTATCCAGTCTACCTCTCTACACCCTATCTTTACCTTGAGCTAGTTCTATCCAGTCTACCTCTATACACCCTATCTTTATCTTGAGCTAGTTCTATCCAGTCTACCTCTCTACACCCTATCTCTATCTTGAGCTAGTTCTATCCAGTCTACCTCTCTACACCCTATCTTTACCTTGAGCTAGTTCTATCCAGTCTACCTCTATACACCCTATCTTTATCTTGAGCTAGTTCTATCCAGTCTACCTCTATACACCCTATCTCTATCTTGAGCTAGTTCTATCCAGTCCACCTCACTACACCCTATCTCTATCTTGAGCTAGTTATATCCAGTCCACCTCACTACACCCTATTTCTTTTAAGTTCATTCTAATTTAATCCTCTCATCTGTGTCTAGGGCTTCCCATTGGGTTTGCCAGTCATTACCCTGAACATGGTTCTAGCTTATTCCATTCACGCTGCTTGTCCTGCCCACAATAATCCGCGAGATATGACTTTTCTAACAATGGCTTGTGATGAGTACAGGGTATGTAACTCATCATTATGTAACCTCCTCCCCTCCACAGTAGCCCAATCCCTTTTATGAAAAAATATCTTCCCAAACAAATTGTTTTCTAACACCTTAGTAGTCTAGTACGACCACCTGAAACAGCTCGAGGATTGGTCGATATAAATAGATCTGGCCTCTGATTGGCTGCTATAATTAGACCACCCCCCTCCCCCTCCCTCCGCTCTGATTACAAAATCTCCACCAGTTGATTACGAAATTTCCTCCCCTACAACCCCTCCCCCTACAACACCCATCCCCTACAACCCCACCACACCTTGAACATGTTGGTACTTGTGCGGGCCCTTTTTTTTCTTGATTATTGTTGCGTGCTAATTAATTATTCATGTCTGCTAATTGATTATTGATGTGTGCTAATTAATTATTCATGTATGGGTAGGGGGAAGGACATTGGAGTATATTTTATTTGGATGGTGAGCATACGTCTCTGCACGAACCTCTCGCTACGACTGTCCTGCGTAGAATGGAGGGGGTCGGCCGCTTACCGAGTAGTGACCACTGCGCAGAACGGTTGAGCCTTTCTCTTTTTTCCTCCCTCTTCCCTTGTGTCAACGACCCACAGTGTTTAGGGGGGTAGGAGGGGGGTAGGGGGGGGTCAGTTGCCTCCCAGTGGAAAATTTTATGTTGCAATAAGCAAACGTTTAAAGTTTCTTGAACTCGTCTTTCCCGCCAACCCACCCCCCAGTCCCACCCCTTGTCACAGAGGTCGTGGACTCAAAGCTAATTTTGGCTACTCTGTTTCTATAAGCTACAGCCATCTTTTGGTAGAAACTCGAACTAGAAGGCCTCAGGGGGTGACTAGAATTAAAATATATACAAACAACTAATGATACTCGACTAGAAATAACCAGGAGGATAAAAAAGTATAACGGGTGCATTAAAAATATGAGTGTTTTCATGTAGAAAAAAAATGTCTGTCTAAAAAGATTATTCAACCCAAGGGATTCGAACCAGACCCAGTGACTGATAAGCACCGACCTCTCGAAAAAAACGGAACTAGTACAAGGTTTCGAACCCCGCTACTAGTTGTTATGTGTCCAGCTCTATCATCTAGTGTTTTCTTATAAATGGTTGAAATGTATACTCCGGCTAGATATCATCGACGGGGATCGAATCAGAGACTTTTGACATTTGTTGAGCTTGCAATGGCTTGAACACTCCTAACTCCTTACGTCACAGAGCGAGATGTGAACCAACATTTGCACGCCTGACTGTCCGAGGATCCACCCCTAGACAGCGCTGAAGAAAGACCTCCGTCCTCTGTGAAAGCTTTAACGCAAATGCGATATAACGGTACTTACACGGACCGGGTAGGCTCCGATGCTGAAATGTTATTTTCGACCAATGAGAAGGCGACACCTTTCATGTGGCACACATCTAGACAATCCATCATCAGAAACTATTATTAACTCTCAGAAAAGACCGCTTTTAAATTGATTGTATTTTTATTCTACTCAAGACAGTCAATATTTTCTTTAAAGTTACCCACCTAATAAATATTGAGAATTATTTTAAACTACTCAAAACATTTTAAATTTTGATTTTTATGGCATAATAGTAGTAGAATCTAGCTTCTAATATTTCAATGCAGCACGTTTATTTAAATATATAAATGTACTTATATTCGCCCCATACGAGCTGAACCTACTAGCTACAGACTATACTACCAGGGTTTTAGACCCACAGGTAGGTTTAACAGTCAACTGTTTCCATCATTCTATTGTTTTATTTTCTCATTATCACCTTCCCCCACAGTATTTTTGAAAAGCACCACGTCCCACTTCTTATTCAGGCTATACAAATATTTACTAACTACGCTAGTGAGCGAAAGACGAGGACGGATGAATTTAGAGGAAGTGTACTAGCATTTACGTGGATAGAGAATGTAAATCAATTTTTTTATAAACTACCCTCAGCACACCTGACCAGGATTCGAACACCAAACTCCCTGTCATTGGCATAGGCACGAGAGTGATGTCTTAGACCATGCGACCACTAAAGTAGGTAAGTATTTATTACAAATTAATCATTGAATCTTCCTAATTAAATGTGTGTATTTTATCCCTTTTCCATGTGTGCGTGGCTATATTTTTTCGCATTTCTTTTCAAGTTTATTAAAGCTAATATATATATGATTTGTGTTCAATACTTTCGGAGATTTTGTTTGGTTAAAATAGTCTTCCCCCTTAGTGCGAGCCTGACGTCTTGTACCCCGCGACCACCGGTCTATAAAATATTAGTGTAACTATGAGAGGGTGAAAAAACTTATTTGCGTGGAAGGAAAGTGGTAACCCATTTAGGGAAAAACCACCCTCAGTTCACCTGACCGAGATTTGAACCTCGAACTCCCGCATCGAAGCGGGTATATATCACTATGCACTCTTTTGAGAGAGTTAACAATCTTTACGAGGCTGGCTCTTCAACCAACCCAAATATTACAAAAAATCGAAAGAAGAAGCAGAACCGCGAGTCCAGCTGGATTCGGAATTGGGAAGGTTGAATCCACATCTGTGTTTTGGGGGGAGTAAGGAAATTTTCCAGCGTTTACGTGGAGAGAGAGAGGGAAAACATTTAGTGAGAACTACCAACAGTACACCTCGGCGGGTATTCGAATCCCTAACACAGATTCGAACCCCGATATCTTTTGCCGGTTGCTTCATGTTCTTTAGTTACCAAACACAAGAGAAGAATAAGGTGTTTCAACCGTTCTGACCCTAAAATACGTTGTGACAGAAAGGCGCCGGCAATATACACGTGTCAGCTTTGCCGGAATAAAATATTAAAGAGCGCAGAAGTGAGCCAGCATTTGTATAGAGGGAGAGTGAAAAACTACCCCCCAGGTCAAGACAGCACTCTCACAATATACTAAACTGCAGAGGGATTCGAATCCTGGTCCACTGGCTACCACACGCTAATGGATTGATAATTGGGAGGTTTGAGCCCGCATTTGCATAGAGGGAGAGTTAAAAACACCCCCACATGACACCTGACAATGGCTACAAGCGTGAGATAAAAGCTGATGTCGACCAGGTGAAATGTGTAACAGCATTTGCCATGCGTTTGTTGCCCTCTAAGGGACGTCACAGGGCGAGGTGTGTACCCACATTTGCGTGTCATTGACATTCGAACCCTCCAACACCGCCCGAATGAGAGAGATAAAATAATAAAATTATTGATGTACCGTAATTTTTTTTCAGGGCTGAAATGTGAAAACAGTCAAAGTTATTATTTATGCTTTCTCCTGCTAGATATCACCGATGGCGTTCGAACCCGGGACTTGTGGCGTTTGTCGACCATGCAGGGAATTTAACTCAGGACCCTTCGCAAAGTGTGTGTAATAAAATAAACTTGAACCCTAGGACAGCTACAAATACAGTCCAGGGCAGTTAATGTATCACTATGAACGGTTAAACCTACATTTTCAAGCATACAGGGAATCGAAATCAGGACCCCCTCGCAAAGTGTGTGTAATAAAATAAACTTGAACCCTAGGACAGCTACAAATACAGTCTAGGACAGTTAATGTATCACTATGAAAGGTTAAACCCTCATTTTCACCCCATATCTGGAATCGAACTAGGGTCCATGGCTAGGCAAACAAACAAATTATCATGCGCGAAGAAAACGGCCACGGTACACACGCACGACAGACAAGCGTGAGATAAGAGCTGATCTCGACTAGGTGAAATGTGTAACATGTTATGTCCAAAAGGTGAAAAATCAATTATTATTCTATAATAATATTTCTGTATGTGACCAATTAATAAGTACTATGATGTATTCATAAAAAATAAACACATAGTTTTGTTGATCACAATAACCAATCTGTAATTATAAACGTTAAACCAAATTGTTCTAATATGTTTAGCAAAATTTAAATTTTCAAAAATAAATTATTTGTAAATTACCCGAAATTATTTGGTATATGTGAAAAAAAAGAAATCTAGCGCGTTAGCCAACAGTACACCTCGGCAGGTATTCAAATCCCCCCACTACGGACTCGAACCCCGATATCTTTCGCCGTGTGCTTCATGCCCTCTAATTAACAATCCCATTCTTTTCCCTAAAATACGTTGTGACAGAAAGGCGCTGGCAATATACACGTAACAGCTTTGCCGACATAAAATATTAAAGATCACAGAAGTGAGCCCGCATTTGCGTAGAGGGAGAGTGACAAACTATCGCCTGGTCTAGGACAGCACTATCGCAAAATACTAAGTTGCAAGGAGTTCGAATCCTGATCCACTGGCTGGCACACGCTAATGGATTGATAATTGGGAGGTTTGAGCCCGCATTTGCATAGAGGGAGAGTTAAAAACACCCCTTGTTTACCCGACCGAGATTTGAACCTCGAACTCCTTAAGTATTAATAACGCTAACGGATTGATAATTGGTAAGTTTGAATTTAGAAGAAGTGTGCCCGTATTTGAACAATATAGGACTTGTCAAACTTGTAGGGATTGAACCCTCCTACCTCCTTACGTCACAGGGCGTGATGTGTAACCGCATTTGCGCGGCTGGAAAAAATAAACACTCCCTCAGAGGCTCCATCGGTTAAAGAACGGCAAATTTAGCATTTAGACGATATATCTCGGCTGACAATGAACCCCTCCCTAAGAAATAGACGAGCCTGACATTTAGACGGCATGCCCATTTGCGCCGGAGTGAAAATTGGGAAAGTATAACAATATCTTCTGCAACTGCGAGATTCCTGTTCAGTACGTTCACCTTAAGTTTGACTGTGCGCTTAAAGTCGTTGAGAAACATTCTTACTCTGTACAAGCGGTAGAGATTAGATCTTAAAGGATGGTACGTTGCAAGCATGTATTTCTGAAACGCACAGGTCTTTAGGAGCATTGACATTCAGGTATATTTCCGTCATAAATGGGCTTGTAAGTCAGTGGCTTTGGCCTCTGAAAAAAAATGAGCGAATTCACCCGCCCAAGTCTCAAAATTGGTATGTGTGAACCCCGCTATCCTTCCAACATCTTTACGTTGATAAATGCACCGTATTTTGCGCATCCAAACAGTTAATTATTCTCATGATTTTAGAGATTTGGAAAGTAACCGGATTTGCGTGGAGGAAGAGTGGAAAACAGGCATCAGTACACTCAACAGAGATTCGAACTTTGATCTCCCTCTGTCTTGTCTACCGCGAGAGTGGTGCATTAGTCCACGCGGTCACAGCGTTTGATGAAATTATGCTGACAAAAAAATTGTCTCAGTTCACCTCTGTTCTAGTATTGGATAAGCACTGAAAAAATGTATAGTTGTAAGACCTGCACTTTAGCTCCGTCGGTAGTGTGTTTGCCTACTAAGAGGTCCTGGATTCGAATCCCGGAATGCCCGAAAAATGTATCATGCATGTTATAGATTTAAGCTAGATTGTAAACTGTGTACTGATATAATCAGTCGGTGCATACAGTGCACGTTAAATACCTTCGATAAATTTTAATGGAAAAATATACTTGTAAATGATATTCATTCGTGACTCTATATATATATATATATATTATAAAAAAGCAAAGCCCCATCCAATATAAATGGCTATCGTGTTCTAGAAGCAAATAAGTTAATGCATTACCAAATATTAAATTGACATGATAAAAAAAACTCGCTTCAGAGATCGAGGCGTCACTCTCGAGTTAGACAAGACAGTGGGAGATCGAGGTTCGAATCCCATTGAGGTTTTGAAGTTTTTCTCCGAATGGTTCCCTACTCCCCCTCTTCCAAGCAAATGCCGTTAGATTACTTCTAAAATGCATCCTTTACAATTCCTAGTCCATTAGAGTAAATAGTACTCAAGCGAACCCGAACGGCTAGTAAGACGCGGTGCTTAAAAAACATGGTTTCCTAACACAGTTTTTTTTTTATCTTTTTTACACGTCTGAAACACTCGTATGCTTACATTAACTGCGCGGGGGCGATGCGTGAAACTGAAAATCCTTAGATACATAGTTTGTAGAGTGGGATAAGAAGGGAGAGAAATGTACCCGCATCAGTATGACGGTATAATACGAAATGTGTCTTCTTAAGCCACCGCGGTCGAGGAGTGAGGAAACTGGCCCCCCCCCCCCCGTACACACGCACGATAGGAGTTTGAACCCCCATGTCTCTTCCGTCACCATTTATTTATTTATCTAACCCGTAGTACCCTGTGATGCTCTTATTCCTCTATAAATTTATGTCTCATAAGCAGATTGGCTGTATATTATATAATTATTTTTCAGACTGCATTTATTATCGGGCACTTAATATATAATAGATTAATTTTGAATATAAAAAGACAATACGCTATAGTATTTATCGTTCACAGTTTCTAACTTCGAGCCAATTTAAAATAATAAGCGTGGATGGAAACTAACCTTTCGTAATTGTTAAGATTCTATTTTGATCTAAATTAGAAAGTATGGGGTGTTGGCTCTCTGGTGAAAGGGGTTTTGGTTCATATATATATATAGGGGGTGATTTTAGAGCAGCCCTGTCTTCTTCACGTGAAAATTATCCACGGAGCGACTGACTAATCAAGACGATGGAACATTCAGCAACATCATCCACATCAGGTATTTCAATTCTCTTCTGTGTGTATTAAACCTTTATGTTACATAGCTTAAAAAAAAGAGACCGATTTAATTTTAAATTGGATGTTTATTTGCCAGAGTTAAATTTGTGACTGTTCTAAAAGCTACAATTTTTTTAATTCCTGCTAAAAAATATAAGTGTATCGAATAACATTTGCTTAGGCTACTCCCAAACCAAGTTTGATTCAAAATTTTGGTCTAATCGACTAAGAACATTATCTAACTGACTCATTGATTTTAATTTTTAGTTGAATGTCTATTTGTGACTGTTATAAAAGCTACCATTTTTAAATTCCGTATATAAAATTCTATGTGCATTGAATAACATTTGCTTAATCTAGTCCTAAAATCAAGTTTGATTCAAAATGTTAATATAACCGATTATCGGACATTATCTGATTGATTCAATATACTAGGTGTTCTGGTACATAAATTAGAGGAGCTTCATTTTAAACTGACACTTTCTAAGATATCAATGGTACCGAATGCAGTCATATGTCTAAAATGGTAGGTTAGCGAGCTGGTAAAGCATCGCCGTTATTTACATTTGTTTATAATAATATCTATATATAATAAATTTAGCAAAACATTTGAAGTGCCTTCTAAAATTAAATATAGTCCACGGCACCTAATTTTTTTTTAAAAGTGTCCGGTAACACGTCTTACTATTTGTATGATTGGTTTACACACCTAATGAAGGTAGAAATTATAGAAAAGCTACACACACACACACACACACACACACACACACACACACACACACACACACACACACACACACACACACACACACACACACACACACACACACACACACACACACACACACACACACACACACACACGAGCTGTCCCGTTGTCTAGCTGTAGCTCGGTGTCGTAATAAACCTTCTCCCTAATAGATCGTTGACATGTTTTTGAAGCAAGACTATCAGAGCGGAAAACCGTTGCTGATGTTTAGAGGGTCTAAGGGCTGTAATCTTAATATAGTGGTCTGTCGGGGGAGAGGGAGTCCCTATTCGATTCCCTGTTTGGTAAATATTCTTTAATATATTGACCCCTTTCTTAACTACACTTCAAATATATTTTCCTAGGCGACTATCATTTTCTCTAGCAAGGGTCGCGAGTTTGAAGCAAGAAAATTATATGTGGCTAAAATCCGAACTTTATTAATGTTTGTATTTATAATATGATTAATATAGCTATCTGATTTTCATCGACAGGAAGAACATTTCTCAATAGTTCATGAATAAGTAGGCTAATAAGTTATTTATATTATTATATATCTACAATTACATATATACATAAATGGTACGGCGCACCGCAAATAGCTGTCTCTCAATTTTATATTAAATAAACATTTAATAAAAAAAATCGTAAGATTTGTGAAAAGAAATAATATGTCTATATATTGCCATAGAAACACTACATCAATGATTACACATTAAATAATAATTTAGGCCTTTACTTACGCGATGGTACTAGAATCTATTAACGATGTTCATAGCGAGTTATAACGAAGTAGTGCACTATTAACTTCAACGTTTACAATCCTTGACGCAATCTAGGTATTACTCATAGCATGGTGCGCTGTGTGTTCATACACCTTTAGAGCATCTTACACACTTTGATAAACACTTTGGTAAAATCTAGCTTAATTGTGTAGATGAGGCCTGGTGGAGCGCCGATGGTCTCACAGCTGCTCAGCAGGCAGCTGAAATAGCCCAGACCCGGGAAAGCCTCAGGTTGGCCGACAACTTAGTAGAGGCGATGGTCGTCTACCTGGCCGACCTTGTCCGCCGGCATCCTTCAAGGGAGCAGTTTACTCCGACCACCATGGCTCCTGAGGGCGGGCTACTCTCTATCCAGATCCGGGACACACAGCACCCGGGGGGCCAGAGCCCTGCTTCCCTCCAGGACACGCTGACACCCCCGTTCCAAGACCCGTGCTCTCCAGATATTTCAGGTGCCCAGATTGCCTCCCCCCTTTCACAAGTGAGGCCTTCGGGGGCTCGAACAGGGCGTATCGGCAGGAGGCGCGCAACGCGGCCTAACAGAACTAGGGTTCCAAGACCCTCAACGGATGATAATATCCCTATAATAACAATAGAATCCCCTTCACCGGTTTTAAATCCAAATAACACTCAGACCGATGATTTTGATGTAGACACAGTGATGCGCAAGTTGATGCCACATTATTTTGATTTAGATATTTAAATCGTACCAGCATCTTAATTTATCTAAGAGTTTATATATTTAAAATAATTTCAAGATCCATTTAATTGTATTTCTTATGAATTTTTTTTGGTAAAAGTTTATATATTATTATATCAAAATATTTTTTTTGCGAACATTAATTAACTGAATTTCTTTGTTGTTGTTTGAGTTGCTAATTTGCTTAGTGTAAATGTTATATATCAGGTCATCAGCTATAGTTTCATATTTAAAACTTAACAACAACAACAACAACATATTAATTTACGTGAAAGTTATATATATTTAAAATAAGTTCAAGATCCACATAATTGTATTACTTGTGATTTTTTTTGGTAAAAGTTTATATATTATTATATCAAAATATTTTTTGCGAACATTAATTAGCTGAATTTCTTTGTTGTTGTTTGAGTTGCTAATTTGCTTAGTGTAAATGTTATATATTATGTCAACAGATATAAAATCATATTTAAAACTTAACAACAACATATTAATTTACGTGAAAGTTATATATATTTAAAATAATTTCAAGACCCACATAATTGTATTACTTATGATTTTTTTGTAAAAGTTTATATATTATTATATCAAAATATTTTTTGCGAACATTAATTAACTGAATTTCTTTGTTGTTTGAGTTGCTGATTTGCTTAGTGTAAATGTTATATATTATGTCAACCGTTATAGTTTCATATTTAAAACTTGACAACAACAACAACAACATATTAATTTACGTGAAAGTTATATGTATATTTAAAATAAGTTCAAGATCCATATAATTGTATTACTTATGATTTTTTTTGGTAAAAGTTTAATATATCCTTATATCAAAATATTTTTGCGAAAATAAAATTTCTTTGTTGGGGGCTCGAACAGGGCGTATCGGCAGGAGGCGCGCAACGCTGCCTAACAGAACTAGGGTTCCAAGACCCTCAACGGATGATAATATCCCTATAATAACAATAGAATCCCCTTCACCGGTTTTAAATTCAAATAACACTCCGACCGATGATTTTGATGTAGACACAGTGATGCGCAAGTTGATGCCACATTATTTTGATTTAGATATTTAAATCGTACCAGCATCTTAATTTATCTAAGAGTTATATATTTAAAATAATTTCAAGATCCACTTAATTGTATTTCTTATGATTTTTTTTGGTAAAAGTTTATATATTATTATATCGCGAAAATAACATTTCTTTGTTGTTTAAGTGTTGTGTGAATAAATATTATAAACTGTTATGTTTGTGTTTTAACGTCTACAACCGAACTCTCTCTCTCTCTCTCTCTCTCTCTCTCTCTCTCTCTCTCTCTCTCCCCCCTAGAACAGCACTCCGACCGCTGATTTTGGTGTAGACATAGCATCTCCTTACTGTCTTTGATTCTCCAACCAAACATATTCTACCAAGAATTAAAAAAAATATAATAACGCATAAATCAATATTATTTAGGTCTTGTGAATTGTACAAGTAACTAAGCGAGGCTCTGCCTGTATGATTGGTTGGTTGAGAAATTCGAACACTGATGGTATTTCCAGCTCTCCTTCCATGCAAATCATAAATACTTTCACTATTCCTACCCTCTTTTGGATGTTTGAATTATTGTCCAAGTAGTAATTAAATATATACGTGCTATCCCGAGATATTGAAAAAATGTTTAGTTACTAGATAGTGCAGAATGATCCTATAAATACAAGTTTATTTAGCCTAGAACCTCTGTCTCAAACATTATGAATAAAATAATTAAATCATACAAGTTTATTTAGCCTGGAAGTTTGGTCTCAAACATTAAATAATTCCATTTACTTTGCTTTCTCTTTGGCAGTGGTAGCAATATAACGTCACCACAATTATAATTTATAAGTGAATGTGTGTGCGTGTGTGTGTGTGTGCTCACATTTTATATTTTATTCTGGTATTGTTGCCCCATGTATATTGTCATCTCCTTCTAGTCACAACATATTATAGGGATTTAAAAAAACAACATTTTATTGCTAGTTTTTTATTGACAATCAACAATTAATTTATTTAAAACATTCATAACGAGAAGCTACAAAAACAACAACAACATAGATTGATTTTTAGGCCTTGTGACCAATATAAGTAATTAAGATTAGAGTGCAACATGTGATAGCAAGGAAAAACCATATAGTCACTAAAACATCAGGAGAGAATATATTTTTTTACCATCTAGAAAATGAGTACGAGTCACATCCAAAATAGTACAGGACACGCTGCGAGGCACTAGAATGTCTATTGACAATGTCTCCAATATTTTTACATGGAAATCTTACTCTTCCAACATTCTCGAGCACGATAACGTTCGGTTCATTGGGGATCTCTTCCGATAGCATAACTTTTGTTTTTATCAAGTTCGTTTAAGCACTTGACACGGTTGTATTCTTCTTTCTCGATCCTGTCTAACGCATTGCACAATACCTCTTCGTCCCAACAGGCATCCTGGTGAGCAGTATTTTGAGATGTTTGATCACATTGATGTTTGTGGCGAATAAGGCTGGAGAGCTTTGCGTAGGCCCCCTTACAAATGCAGCATTTATATGGCATAATGGTAATTGGAAATGCAACGAAAGAAAATATCCCTGTGAAAAAAACCTCTCGCTCAAGCGGCAACGTTCTCTACTCACAAACTGCGTTCCCCCTCTCAAAATGTCTGCCACTAGCTCCAATGACGTCAGCAGAGTTCTACGACAACATGAGTGCGCCTAGTTTATTAATTCACTTTTAAACATCACACTTTGTCCTCCGAGATATATCATACAACGTGCTTTAGATTTAAATCGCTTACAATCCAAATAATAGGAAGACTTTGGAAGTAAGACGTTACCGAATCTGCCCAGACCTATTATGTAGTCATCGGGCGTTTCACCAATAATTTTAACGTTTGGATAAGTTTTGTACATTGTTAAACACTCGAGATTTGCGGGTTCTTCGGATTTTACCTCCTCCTCCTCCTCTATTGGTGAGCACTCGGGTGACTCTGGCTGTGAGTACAGGTTGGCAGATGACTCTAGTGGTGGGCATTCGGGTGACTCTGGCTGTGAGTACAGGTTGGCAGATGACTCTAGTGGTAGGCACTCGGGTGACTCTGGCTGTGAGTACAGGTTGGCAGATGACTCTGACTGTGAGCACGCGGGTGACTCTGGCTGTGAGTACTGGTAGGCAGACGACTCTGGCGGTGGGCACGCCGGTGACTCTGGGGGGGGTACGCCGGTGACTCTGGGGGCGGGTACGCCGGTGACTCTGGGGGCGGGGGCGTTGACTGCGGTGCCGTGAAGGGTGGTGGTGGCGGGTGGTATGGAGCTCTGAAGGGTGGTGGAGGCCTTGGCAACACGGCCACGACGTCCCCTTGGCGGAAATTGTACACAGCACATGTCATATCACACAGGTAAGTCTCCTCGATTCTCTCGTAGGGTAGTACTTTAGTCGCTCTTATCGTGTGACAGGTAGAGTCGCAAAACTCGATGTAGCCTCGCTCCTCTCTGTATTGGTTCACTATTTTGTAAATTACCTGTCTATCGCTCGCAACCACACTGTGAATATTTTCTCCTGTCATATAGGCACAACCCGTAACCGTATGACCCACAAACGTTAAATTAAACATGGTGAGCGTACCCGTGAGCTATAAAACGTGCTGTATGGTTTGTAGGGTCCACCGTGCACAAGTATTAACTACCCGTCTGCCCTATGTTGTTGTTGTTAACTGCTTGACTCTTAAACACGTTCAAAGTTCACAATGGTAGGTGAACCGGGTTTTACTCCGGCGCAGGTAAATACCAATTTTTCGTTATTAAGCTCGCACACGTCTTCATCTGTTAGAGTACCGAAACGACAAGGTAAAAATACACAAAACTCGCCATCTAGATAGGCTATTAGACGTCTCCCGAACTTTGTATTGACGGCCTTTAATTTATCCAGCGAGTACTTTTGATCCACGGTTAGATCACTCAATTTTACGGTCTGCACGGCGTCAACAATATTCACCAACTGCTGTAACTTGTCCATCTTGAACCGCTCTACAGACGCTTATAAATAGATGACCGAGCGGGTCTCCCCCCTATATATCCACCCCCTACGAGATGGCCCTCTCGTGCTCTATTCTTGTCTCGACTTGTCTTGTCAACCCGCCAAACCGGCGCCAATCATCAGGGAAAACCCATTACCAAATAGGGGGTGGGGGACATTATTCAAGGTCATGTTGCAACACCAGGAAAACCCATTGCCCGGGTCAATGACCTCAATTCTTGTCTCAACACGTTTTGTCGATCCAGCGACGGGTCTCGATGACGTCACCGGGTGATGGTAGGCGAGAGGAGAGGGGGAGGGGGAAAGTGCGCAACCGTGATGCGCAGTGGTCACTACCCGGTAAGCGGCCGACCCCCTCCATTCTACGCAGGACAGTCGTAGCGAGAGGTTCGTGCAGAGACGTATGCTCACCATCCAAATAAAATATACTCCAATGTCCTTCCCCCTACCCATACATGAATAATTAATTAGCACACATCAATAATCAATTAGCAGACATGAATAATTAATTAGCACGCAACAATAATCAAGAAAAAAAAAAGGCCCGCACAAGTACCAACATGTTCAAGGTGTGGTGGGGTTGTAGGGGATGGGGGAGGGGTTGTAGGGGAGGAAATTTCGTAATCAACTGGTGGAGATTTTGTAATCAGAGCGGAGGGAGGGGGAGGGGGGGTGGTCTAATTATAGCAGCCAATCAGAGGCCAGATCTATTTATATCGACCAATCCTCGAGCTGTTTCAGGTGGTCGTACTAGACTACTCACCTTACATTTCTTTTTTTTTTCATGTAAGATAAGCTACCATGTTTCACAAGCATAGAGAACAACCGGTAAAAACTATTGATTTTTACTCATATATTCTGAGTTTAACTTACTATTATTAACTTAAATTACTTCTAACACTAATCTAAGATAACTAAATTTTATTTCAATTACTAAACTTGATCTATTCCATCATAACAAATTATCTGGTGTTCAAAATACATCAAATATAACTCTTCCTCGATTCTAATTGAGTATAGCTCAATATATCTGCTCCTCTGGGAGCTGAATGGCTAGTTTGTAAGAGCCAAGAACACGACATTAGAGCTTCTGTATAACCTCCTTCTCGGTCATAGCTTCCTGATATCATCGTAATTAAAGTTTCCCTTCAAACTCCCGCTCTGTTCTAATTATAATTAGAGATAATCCTCGGTAAGTCGAGCTGGGTTTAGATCCTATGACGACGTTGTGAGATTTGTTTCTGTCCAATCCCTTCCTCCTCTCAACCTTCCTACCCTTTCCATTTTACCGAGCCATTATTTTATCATCTCACTTCTACCCTCACAAACCCTTTCCCTTTGACATAATTACTTTGTTATATTGTTTTATTTTCAGAGGTTTACAGGAATGTAATGGCAGGAAATAGGGATAAATGGCACTTAGCAAAATAATGGAGCTAAAGTTCAATTTTCATAGAAAATACAGACACATTTTTTGCGTCCAAAATTGATAATCTTAACTATATTTTACAGTGATATTTTATAAATATTGATGATATCTATCAAATGTTATAGGTGTAGATAATAATGTTATGACCTAACGTATGAATA
The DNA here is from genome assembly GCA_033556935.1 of Timema podura. Taxonomy (NCBI): domain Eukaryota; kingdom Metazoa; phylum Arthropoda; class Insecta; order Phasmatodea; family Timematidae; genus Timema; species Timema podura. The sequence continues at coordinate 51,044,412 of JAVRXN010000004.1, read as the reverse complement.
CGTGAAAATAATAATGTAACGACTATATCTCTATGTTGAGTGAAATACATTGTGTCACCTGACGTATTGTGCAGGAGCTCCGTCTTGCTGAAGGATCAAACCGATCGTTGTAGCCAAGGGAATCTCCTCCAATAGTAGTGAAAGTACGTTTTGCAGAAATTGTTGATAAATGGACCCTGTAAGACGACTTTATAACAAAACAGACCCAATCACCTGATTGTCGATCACACCACACCACACGTTTACAGAGAAACAATGTTGACAACTTGTTTCTACAATGGCAGGTGGATTTTTGTCGAACCACCAATTAGAATTGCGGGTATTGTTATTGTAGTTTTTTATTTTTATTTTACCACTGCACCGTTCAAGTTATACGCTTATGTACCAATTACGCTGATGGTTTTAGGTATTAGGAAGGTTAAATGGAGAGTAAGTGAACTCGCATTTGCGTGTAGAGAGAGTGGAAAAACAGTTTGTGTGACTGTACACCCGACCGAGATTTGAACCTCAATATCCCCGTCATCGGTAGTTTAGTCTACTGCGATAGTAGCGCGTTAGACCACGCGGCCACCGAAGCGGGTATGGGTATTGTTACCGTCACGGGTGAAAGTAGATTCATCGCATTAACACCAGTTTCAAAAAGCTGTATCTCCGCATCTATTGATAATTGGACACATATTTATATGAACTTTTTTACTCAGAATAATCAATACTATAACCTCCCAAAATAATTTCTATTCCACCTGAAACATCCTGTAGATAATATCAATACCTATAAAGTAACACAAATAATACAGAAAAGGTCATCAATGTTGACCACAATACCATTTTTCTTTTCTTAAAGCTCTTTTACAGCATAATCCTCCTATACAAGTTCTTTGAGATATGCGACATAATATATTACCTACCTGTGAAAGAAATACAAGTTCAGAGGAATATTACACGGTCATTAAAGTTTGATTCAGAAGATAAGGCCATGAAAAATTTATGTCCTCAGGATGGTGTGGGTACAATCAAAAGGGTGTTTGGAATTATTACAATTTATGTGCGTTTTCCTAGACATAATAATAGTAAGAATAAAGTGAAAAATTCAAGGGTTCCACCTTTCCACCAAAGTATTATACGGCGATTTAATGGGAAATTTGCAGAAAAGTAATTTGAAATTATTTTTTTAAAAAAATAATTTAATATTACTTATAAAAGGTATATTTGGATGGCAAAATTTATCAAAATCTTATGAAATATTTCACTAAATCTTTTTAAATGTGAGGTATAAATTAAAACATATAAATATAAGGAAAATAAAGAATTGTGGAAACTGACCAATAATGTGAAAAATAACACACAAACACACATCATATTAATAATATATAATATGTATACGTGTGGTTGTGTTATTTTTCACATTATTGGTCAGTTTCCACTCAGCTTACATTTACGTATAAGCCTATAGCTGCATCGGTGGCTATGTGGACCAAGGCGTAAATTCACCTAGTCTTAAATTCATTTTAATTGTAGTAAGGAGAAGTAAGAATGAGTATTATAAGGAACGTATTTGGTAAAAATGACAATTGGATGATCAATAGTTATACTTTTGAGTCAAGTTATTAAAAAAAAATTCTATTAAATAATTTTTTTAAAAATAACTTTTATGTTAATTGATCATCCAATTATCATTTTAACCAAATACGTTCCTTATAATACTCATTCACCTAGTCTTGTTTGCTCTCCATGGGGAGGTCATGGTTTGAATCCTGACAAGGTCATAGTGGATATTTTGAGGTTGAGGATCAGGCCGAAGGTGGCATATAGTCAGTTATTGCACTAGAGGCACGCCCATGTTGAAAGGCGCCTTGTGGCTAAACCGAAGCTACTAGTTAAAAAGTTATTTTATTTAGGCTCATTGGATTGGTCCGGCCGACAGGTGAGGGGGTGCCCCCCTGCGGACACCTAGCCACAAACACCTTGGGGGCCCCTACAACAAGCAATTTATCTGACGGCTAACAAGATGAAATACCCCAACCCCTCTAACCTCACCCCCCCCCCCCCCCCCCCCACTTTCTGGCCGCGGTCAGCACAAAATTAAATGTAAATTACTTTATCTTCCACTTAAGGAGATACATTTGATGGTATCAAGGGGGGGATTGGATTTTTTTAAATGGTTTTAAAACAGTTATTTTTAAATTCTGGATTTAAAGTGAAACTACCCGCTTTGATGGCCGCGTGGTCTAACGCGCTACTCTCGTAATAGACTAGACTGCCGATGACGGGGATATTGAGGTTCGAATCCCAGTCGGGTGTACTGAGGGTGGTTTTCCTGGGTTTGTTTTACTTTTCCTCCACGAAAATGTTGGTACACTTCCTCTAAATTCAACCTTCCTCATCCCTAACACAGTAGCGTAATTTGTTGATATGCGTACAACCCAAACAGGAAGTAAGAGGCAGCGATTAAAAAAAGGAGTGAAATTATTTTGAAAATAATTATTTACACATAATTATTTTAACGATTTAAAAACTTTATATATTTTACTATCACTGTAGTATCGTAATTTAACACCATGGTTATTAACAACTTATTCAAAGGGGTGAGGACTAGGAAGGTGAAATTATTGTAAATACACCCGCATTAACGTTAAGAGGAGATTAAAATACCACGGGAACAAATCACATTTGGAAAACCATCCCACTGTACCCTATCGAGATTCGAACCTCTCTCGTTACCGGAAATCCAATATATTGAAAGCTGCACGCCTTTGACGATAGAACCACCATTGAGGGTAGTTTTGATATCAGATATGTATAATTTAAGCTTTTTATACGTTATTCATGTTCATAGATTTATATTTAGTTTTGTCTTTAACACATTTTTTGTTTTAGATCTCTAAATTAAGTGTTGATCACCTTGAGGCAATTACTCATTTTCTTAAATCATCTCAATTGCCTTAATTGTTTTATTTTTATACTATTCTTCTTCTCGTGTTCAGTATTCCCCTTCTATAACACTCTTTCTTTTCATCCTGTCTCTTTTTAAATATTTCTTTTTATAACGCATAACATAATTTCGTTTAGAAAAAAAAAATCTCCCACCGAGATGAGAAAACGAAAGTGTCAAGTCGAACTGAAACAATAAATAATGATTATTTTTTTTAGTGTTTTTTAAATTTATCTGTTCACAGGTTTACCAAAGTGAGAAGTGTCCAGATCGGTTTGAGACGATAAACAAAAAGATGCAACCTCATAATTTTACCACCTGCCCCTCCACTCCCCCGCTGTTTCTTCCCCCATACCCCTTCTTAACCACTTGTATAGGAGAGATCTTCTGAGTGTTTCTTTGGAATTTGTAATTAAAATCCATTTGTTGCTGTTGAAACTTCAGTTCCACACCTTAAGTTGGCTTTGATAAATAGTCTTTGATCTGTTGGTCTATTATAAACTAGCTGGTATATCTCTTCGGTAATATACAAAGTACGGTAGTTTTGTTATTTTTAGTATATAATATAAACCACAGGGAATAGTAACCCATTCTTAAATTGTATTTAAATATCAATCCTTTATTGGTTTAATTAAATTGTTCTACAAAACGAGAAAGTAGGCTGACTGTTACACAATGTCACCCGCCTCGGTGGCGTAGTTGGCTAACGCGCTGGTATGTTGGGCTAGACTGCCGAGGACGGGAAGATCGAGGTTCGAACCTCGGTTGGGTGAACTAGGGTGGTTTTTCCCCAAATGGTTTTCCACTCTCCCTCTGCGCCAATGTGGGTTCACTTCCTCTAAAATTCAACCTGCCTTATTCCTAACCCATTAACGTAATTAAGCGTATAACCCGAACGGGTAGTAAGACGCGCTGCTGCTAAATGATGAAGATAATAATAATACACGATACTTTTAACTCTTGTCTGTTGGTGCTAATAAAAAAGAAAGAAGAGTGTCACTACATAAATAATTGGTTTTTAGGGTTGTAATTGAACCCAATCAAAAGTATTTTAGTTTTATTTAGCCACAATTACCCCGTTTAACCTTTACCAATTTTGACCTTTTTTTGCACTTTTTCGCATTTTTAAAATTTTTACTCTTTTTACCCTATTTAATAACTCTTCCCCCCCCCCCCCCCCCCGGTCACCTCGTTTACGCTTTTAACACGTTAATCTTTTAAATATTTTCCCCCTTTTTACACCTTTTGTTGGGGCTTATTAATCTTTTTACCTTTATTAATTTGTTTACCCCGTTTAACCTTTATACACCTTTTATGATTTACTTTCTTCAACCATTTTGGCTCAATCGTGTCCTTTTTGTTCCCTTTTTGATATTTTTGAAATTTTCTTAATTTATGGACATTTTTGAAACTTTTTCTTTGGTCTTATTGCCATTTTTGATTAGATTTACTTTTACTCTTTTTATCCTACAACCTTTCTACCCCGTTTAGGCATTTTAACCTTTTTTCTCTTTGTACCCCTTTTAACCTTTATACAATTTTTAATATTTTATGATTTACTTTTTGCCCTTTTTTACCATTTCAATCCTTTTTGCCCTTTACAATTTTTGCTCAGTTGTTCTCGTTTGACATTTTTGACACTTTGGTCATTTTTGGACATTTCTGCAATTTTTACCATTTTGGTCTTATTGCCGTTTTTGATAATCTTTTTTAACCATTTTAGTTTTTTCCCTTTTTCACCCTTTTTAGCTAAATTTGCAACAATCCCTGAACTCCGCGTAAGGGTAGGCACACTCACCTTACAGTCTCAATATCTATAATTGGATATGTAGTGTTTGAAACATTATGCCCCGAACAATACGAAGATTCCCAGAGCAACCATCAATAGAACTCAACGATATCTGTGCTTCAACCAACACTTCAGTGTGTTCTCGAAGCAAGAGTGCGAAAATAATGTAATCTTCTTCACTCCACTTCTGGGAGCTTTTTCCTTCCCTTTCCTTTAGTAAGCCGGTTGTCCGGGATGGAGGGAGGGTGGAATGGGGGGGAGGATAGAGGAGAGGCTCGCGTTTGATCGGAAAGCCACCGACGGAACCCTATTTACCCCAGCAGACAACTCCTTTACAAAGTTGCTTATTGCCTTGTTAGTCACCGGTTGAGTTGTCACTTTGGCAAAAACGATTGTCTCAAGAGTATTTCTGCATCGGCGGGCTTTTCAATTTCTCACACCCTCTTCCCTCCTTCATTCTTCTCTTTAAATAGACACAACAAGAGTGAGCAACAATATGTTCAAGTAATTCGATTGTCACCGGTGCTCTAAAAATAACCCATTCTGTTGACACAAGACTTCGACTTGTTCTAATTTTGGGAGTTGGGACGCTTTATATTTCAACAGTATTGTTTCTTTTAATCACCGCGTCTTACTACCCGTTCGGGCTATACGTTTATGTACTAATTATATTAACGGTTTTAGGGATGAGGAAGGTTATATATTTAGAGGAAATGTACCTTAATTTTCGTGGTTACCCGCCTCGATGGCGTAGTTGGCTAACGCGCCAGTCGTGTTGAGCTCAACCACCGAGGACGGGAAGATCGAGGTTCGAATCTCGGTCGGGTGAACTTGGGGTGGTTTTTCCTAAATGGTTTCCCACTCTCCCTCCACGCAAATACGGGTTCACTTCCTCTAAATACAACCCTCCCAATTCCTAATCCATTAGCGTAATTAGTACTTAAGCGTATAACCCGAACGGGTAGTAAGACGCGGTGCTAAATATTATATATATTGATATTTTCGTGGAGGGAGAGTAGAAATCGAAAATCATAAAATAAAAGCTTACGTAATTTAAGGACGGCCCCTAGGGTTTATTAAGCTTAGGCTGCTTTTCCCTGAATGGTTCTCCACTATTACTCTAAGCAATTGTGGGTACATTTCCATTTACCTTTCTCATCCCACAACGTTAGGGTGATTAAATTGGGTAGGCATATAGTCCGGATGAGTATAACACTATTTTCATGGGAGTATTATTATCTTAGAGCTATAAAAGTTACTAGATCTACTTTCAAGTATTCATACGTTAGGTCATGTGACATACAGCTGCCAGTTTTGAAAGCTATTATCAAAACCTATAAAATAACAATAATATTATAGTAAAATGTTACGCAAAAAATATATATTCATAATATTTAAATGGTATTTTAAATTAAAACTGGACTTGTACTTGCGGTTGAAAAAAAAAGATAATTGCTAGACAACATTATAATCCAGACACACACACACACACACACACACGTAACCAAAGAAGATTATTTGGTTGTATTCTAAATAACAGGACAAAGTTTCGGTCACAAAGATGTGACAGTCAACTGGACATTTGTTGAATAAATGAAGTAATTAAAATCGTAAAATATGTTGCCATTGTCCCCTCACAATGGGATGACGGCAGAGCAGTGTCAGAGCAAGGCTCAACAATGGGATGATTGCCCAAGTCACCGTGTTTTGTTCTCGCAGACAGGCAACAATGGCGGTGGAGACAGCGCCATGGTGGTTGATTGTCAACACTGCCGGTTATTATACTCACTTTATGAAGAGAGAGAGAGAAGGTTGGTTGATATGTAATATCCCGGTGACAGTACATCTTGCTTGCTAATTCAGTGTTGTCATTTTATCGACTTTGTCGTGACCAGCAACAACAAATCTAACCACACATTTACATTTAAAAACTAATTTACCCGCCTCGGTGGCGTAGTTGGCTAACGCGCCAGTCGTGTTGAGCTCTACCGCCGAGGACGGGGAGATCGAGGTTCGAATCTCGGTCGGGTGAACTGGGGTGGTTTTTCCTAAATGGTTTTCCACTCTCCCTCCACGCAAATGCGGGTTCACTTCCTCTAAATTCAACCTTCCCCATTCCTAATCCATTAGCGTAATTAGTGCTTAGGCGTATAACCCGAACGGGTAGTAAGACGCGGTGCTAAATATTATTATTATTATTAAAAACTAATTTGAGTTAACAAATATGGTGGAATTCTTACATTTTAATATTACTTGAAGTCGGCAAATGTAGTAAAACATTGATTAAATTTTAATGGTGGATTAAACTGCTTTGGTGGCCGCATAGTCTAAGGTGTTACTCTCGTGTTGGACTAGTGTGCCGATGACAGGGGGACCGGGCTCGAATCCCACTCGAGTATATTTAGATTTTTCGCAAAATGGTTTTCCACGTAAATGTGGATACAGTTCCTCTTATTTTAACCTTACTCATCTTTAACTCATTATCGTAATTAGTATATATGTGTACAACCTGAAAAGGTATTAAGACGTGGTGCTAACAATAATACATGAATTAAGTCAACAAATCTAGTGAAACTCTAACATTTTAATAGTGACTTAAGTCTCAATGCAATTGACATACCTCTACGCTACATGTGGCTCGGAACTACAACAATTCAAACAGCTCAGAGAAGTAGTCTTTGGATGTCAGAATGTAAGTGCTTAAATTCAAGGCGATCTTTCTTTCTTTCTGTTCGAAGCAAGAAACGCTGCAGAATCTTTCCTCGTTCTCAAAAATACCCCAAACCACATTTTTCTCCTATTCTTCTTTCCATCATTCTTAATGAATGAAAGTATTATTATTATTAATTATTAAATAGCCAAAGCTATTATTTATGCTTTTAGTGAGAATTACTCCATCTAGATATCATATTCTGAAAATTGAAAAATGACACCTGGACATGGGAATCGAAACTGGGACCTTTGGCTTAGTACACCACTGCTCTAACCACTGAGCTATTCAGAATGTATTTGATTGTCCGTGATATTAATATAATCACATATTTGTAGCCGACGATTTCCGCACGTCCATCATAGACTCTGCCTTAAAATATGAGTGAAGAATGACCCTGAGCACGGGACGAATCCTGGATAGCTCAGTGGTTAGAGAATTGGCGTACTAAATCAAAGGTCCCGGGTTCGATTCCCGTGTCCAGGTGTCGTTTTTCAATTTTCAGAATATTATTATTATTATTATTTTAATGATCTTGATGTTCCCCTGGATAACAAACTTTACTTCCACTATCATGTTGACCATGTTAACCTGGAGGTTAAGTGTATGGGTATATTATTTGCCTGTGGCCCAGGGGCACCAACTCGAGGGGGACGCCAAACAGAGTACCAACCTAACGCAACGTAACCTGGGCGTGACAAGAAAATAATCTCGAAACCAAGCCTTACAACTCCTAGGCTAGCGTATAACATGGGCGTGATCAGAAAATGTAACAAGGAAGAAATATTGGAATTGCTAAGTATAACAATCGTTCACTTTTTGATACTAGCATGAAATTTGACATATTGTTATAATTTTTTTTATGGTGAGTAAAATAGGATATAGTGATACTCTTTAACATTTTCTTTTACATCCACCATCTTGAAAAAAATGGCACTCCAAAACGGTTTTTTCCCATTATCTCAAAAAACATTTATATCAAAGTATTTGTTAGAAAAAAAATAAAGAAGACAAAATTGTCTACAAAATTATTTGTAAACCTGTTTTAGTACAGTCTCACATTAAAACGTTTGGAGTATGACTACCATTTGTAGAATTTCTCTTAAAATAGTAGTTTCACATCACGCCCAGGTTACATTAGTTTTGGCGATTATTTACCCATAACGCCCCGGTTAAGTTAGGTTTGGGGATTATTTTCATATTTTACTATTATCCTCCGGTTATACAGGGGGACACAAAAAAGCAATCCCACCCGGGGGCAAAATTTACCTTGGGCCAGCCCTGGGTACGTCGAAACATTAAGGTCATTTAGCGCCAATGTTGAACAGGCAACTAGAATAGCGTTCTGTACATCTACAGTCTAATTTTCATAGGAAGAGTATTTTATATTTTAGTAAATGGAAACATATTTTTATGTGGCTCACATTTTGCCATATTATTAGTGAAAATTGGGTTATCCTAGATCAGGGATAAGTTCATCACCGACATATTTAAATTAATTTTTAAAATGACACATAGATATGGTAACTGAACCCGTGACTTTCTACTTACCACTTCCAATGTTCTACCACTAAGAGATATCCAGGATTATTTTCGTGACCAGGGTTATTCTTCACTCATAGTTTAAGGCAGAGTCTGTGAGGGACGTGTATGAAATGTATCGGCTACTTGTAAGAGCGGCAGCATAAATCTGAACCCCCGATGTTAGCCGATGATTCCCACACGTCGATCATAGACTTTGCCTTAAACTAGTGCAGTGGTAGGGAATTAGCCTACTAAGTAAAGGGTCCCAGGTTTGATTTCTGTGTTAAGGTGTTTGTTTATCAACTAATTTAGATATATTATTAGTGTTATTTCATAGGTATTGATAATATCTTTCAAAAATGACAGCTGCATGTCATGTGACTTGTATTATTAAGCTAAGGAATATCTGTTATCTTTTCTAACTGTGAGATAATGCTCTTCATCTGAAATTGGGACTGTAAGTAAATTTTATCAGCTGATTAATAAGCAGTAAGTGATAACTACATGATATATAACACTATTAATACTGGTAAACTATTTATCAACTTTAAACAGTATCCAAATGTACTTAACCACCCCTGTGGTCCAGTGGTCAGAGTTGCTGGCTACAGATCCAGAGGTCCAGAGGTTTGGAACAGGGTCAAATCAACCTCGTGATGACAAATGATATACTTAATGAAAAAGTAGTGGTTCCAGTCTAGAAAACTGAGTTTAACGGCTGGAGGGGTGTGTGTGTTCATTGTGCTGACCACATGACACCCTCTATCCGCAAATGTTGGCACTATTTTCATCAACATGTGGTGGCCCCTATTTCGGTATAATTCACTGACGTCATAGAATTATACGTCTGAATATACTTTTACAATTGACAACGGTTCTATATTTACTGATAATTACACAGCAAGTAACAGATTTTTAAATCACTTTCAAACTAAGGAAATAATGTTAATCATGTTGCATGAAGTAAAAAGAAATAAACAGACTAATTTTTTCAAAGCATGCTTATCCATGTGAGTTTCACTTTTTTTTTGTTTTCGTTTAGAAGTAATTTGTTTCTTGTTGGACATGCAAGGTCTTTATTTACTTCTGTCGAAGGTCACGTCACTCTCCTATTGTTAACCTTTTATTGTTGTGAAAGGATGTAGCTCTACATTGTGTCCTCGCCATTAGAGTGAGTGACTAGACCAGGGAACAAAGACACTAATTTGGTTTAGGAACATCCTGGGAGTAGAACCAAGTGCCCCCAAGATCTTTAGCAGACTTCTCTTATCACTCGGCCCAACTTAAGTTCGACATTTTACGGTCGGGAAAACTTGCCCGCCGTTCTACTGTAAATATCCGGTAAACACTCACACAGGGCAAAGGGGCAATTTCTTGTTCAACGCATGGAGGAGTTAAATACATTACAGCAAGGATGGTATGTGTGAGATGGAGAGAGAAAGGAAGAAAGAGAGAGAGTGTTCAAGTAAAGCGTTGCCGGTGGGTAAAAGGGGGTAGGAAGGGAAGTTACTACCAAGGAGATCAAAGAGTAGGACCACATTTACACACAGGAAGATAATGAAAGAGAAACAGTGGAGGGACAAATTAAAGATGGGCCAAAAAGAGAACGACCCATGTCCCAAAGGGCTAGTACGGGTCTGAATTATAGAAGGGTATGGGCGCGCCAGAAGATTATAATTATAAAGGGTCATGGAGAGGAAACCGTTATTTTAATGTTTTCAAAAGCAAAATGAGAATGCCCGACTGCAGTTCGTATTGACCAGACGTGTGTGTTTGTATGTGTGCGCGCGCACGCGTATAAGAGTGATACAGGTGTTAATAACGTCCCTTGTCTGTAAAAAACCATAATACAATAGGGCTGTATAAGTGGAAGCCTTTTGGCTGGAGAGTCGGAGATATTTATAAATAAGCGACTTTTATACATAAATTACACACATATATATATATATACTGCATATATAATTACAATATACGTGAGGCAGGGATTAATTTAATCAATAGCCCCCTAAAACCACAAAATTAAAACTTAATAGTTTGAAATTCTCTTCAATATTTGAATTGTTCACGTACTACTATGTGACAGTACAGGCACTTTTTTGGCTTCAATTTTTAATCACCGGAAGTAAAAAATAAACAGACCCGTACTATATTTTAAACCTTGTTCAGTAGTAGCTTCACAGACGACTATGGCTATTTAGAAACGATAGTATATAATATTTAATTAAATATGACACACCTCGCTTTCTAGTAACATCACAACACATATACAGCCCCGTGGTACAGTGATCAGTGCAATTGGCTACAAAACTAAGGGTCCAGGGATAGGTTCCTGGTTGGTACCTTGGGTATTTTTCTCTTAAAGGGCGTTATCCCAACGTTTACAAGGGGTTGTTGGTAAATTAGGCTTAAGATAGATTTAAGACTCACACCTCCATATTCCCTACCATCACAACATCTCAATACGGGTAGGACGTGTGGACAACCTCCTGTGATGTACCCTGGACAACGTTCTGTGCCACAAGAGCGACAAATAGTCTACATACAGGCGACTGAACTGTCCTCCTGTCAAAAATGCCATACGATATATATACTATCACAATACATTACAACTAATCATAAAAATGTTATTGAAGTCAATAGAAATATAATTTAAATAAAACTAATTTCGAGTAAAACAATTGAGGTTGTTAATTTCACCAAACGTCAGTTGGTCTAAAGAGATTTAACCTAGAAATTAACTTGGCTAAAAGTCAACTGATGTGTTAGCCTACCCGGTGATATCTATCAAAAATGACAGCTGCAGATCACATAAACTAACGTATAGATACGTGAAAGCAGATCTAGTAGCTTTTTTTCCCCAAAAAATTGCATTCTACAAGGGTATCTAGCTCCTCTTCTGAAAGTCAACGATTTTTCAAACATTGAACGAGGGAAGAAAAGGCACCGGTAAGTTTTTTTTTTCCTCTTCGTACATAATTACTCACTCTATTTATGTTTTACCAGTACTAACGTTGCAAACGTCTGTCCTCTCAGAAGACCTCTGACAGATCCACTACTACCCTTTCTTTCATCCCCTCCCTCTGCCCCGGCTAGCAGACGAGGTAAATTACCACCGGCAGAGGAGACACTTTGAGGTGAGGCCGCTTTAAGAGACGCGGACAAGCTCTTTGGCAGATCTAGCAATTAATTTGTCTGCTATTTGCTTTCACGCATGGAACAACATCCCTGCCACGATGAACTCTCAGCCCCTCCCCTCCCCTCCCTCATTCTCTCTCAGTATCTCAAGCGAGGTTCACACTCAAAAATATTGGCTACCCGTAGAGTAACCGCCAGTCAAGAAAAGATTTTCCGTGTTCATTGAGCTAGCAATAACAGTTAAATAAATAAACGTTGGATTAAATAGCAAAGCTATATTATTTGTTAATTACGGCTATAGACAAATTTAAAACTCTCTAAATTGAAAAATAATACCTGTACACGGGATCTGAACCAGGAACTTTTGGTTTATTACGTCAATGCTCTAACCATTGAGCTATCCAGGTGTCATCCAGTGCTCATGGCCATTCTTCACTCATATTTTAAGGCATGGGACGACTCCTGTATAGCTTAGTGGTAGAGAATTAGCATACTTAGTCGAAAGTCCCAGGTTTGATTCCCGTGTCCAGGTGTCATTTTTCAATTCAAAGAATAAAATAAATAGATAGTACGACACAATTGAACATACTCTCTCATATAGGCTAATTTATTCTAGTTTGTAACACGATTAAAAAAAAGAGTAAATCCCTTGATAATTTGCACAGAAAACAAACAGTATCTAATATGAAGAACTCTTAATTTTAAACTAAATTTACAGAGGTATTTTTAAAAATTTAAAAATTCTCAAAAATCAGTCATCCGTGAACTAGACTTAACACTAAACTTAACACTCAGGGAAAAATTAGTTTATTTGTCATGCTAAATATTCTCCAGATATCCATTTTAAACCAAATTTTCAGTGTCATTTTCCTTTAAGAATTTTCAAAAATCACTATTTAGTAAACTATCCTTACTATAGGGACTAGAATCAAAATTAAAAAAAAAAAATCCTTGAGGTGGGTCCACATAGCATCTAAATAAACAAGTTTGAACCAAATTCATTAAACCATTTGGCTGAGGCCCCAGGGACAGAATTACAAGACTCACTTTTTTGGGGGTCTGATGAACATGAATCGTCAACATTCATCATAATTTCAAGGCGGTAAATAAAGTTCATGATTACTATACTTTCTCATTATGAGACGGTAGGAATATCAATCGTTCAAAAAATGATTCTAAAACGCCACTTAACATTAATTTATCAATTTATTTTTCAACACTTATCGATACCAGTTTGGAATACGTATATATAAGTCTAATATTAGCTATCCTAATGTGATAAGGATGAGGAATATAGGATTCAGAGGAAGTGTACCATCATTTGCGTGAATGGTTAGTTTTCTATCGATATACATCATTTATGAGAAATTTTAACATTAAATACAAATAAAAAAAAATCAAAGAAAACACGATGACGTACTCCAGGCACCCGCTGCTAGTAATAAACAATAGAAACTAATACATAACTGGTGGTCTAGGGGTAAGGTGTCAGACTTCTGTGCTGAGGGTCCGGGTTCAATCCCCGGTCCCGATACAGATTTATCTGATTACCAAACCCTTCCTTCACCTCTGACAAGATGTGTATTAATCACAACTTGTGAATGTGAGGAATGTCAGGCCTCCACCGTGGTTCGGATTCCACGTTAAACTGTAGGTCCCCCATTTAATCTCACAATCACCCTACCTTTGCACATTAGCGTAAGTGCGTATAACCCGAACGGGTAGTAAGACGCGGTGCTAATAATAATAATATATAATAATAATAATAATAATAATTTAAGGTAGCTCTAAATCCTATATTGGTACTTTACTCGATTGATGTTGTTGATTTGGTAATGAAAACCACGAACTTAGAAATTAATTTCTGATCGGTTTAACTTGAATAAATTATTACCAACTTTTATTCGAGAGCATGTTTGCTTTGGGCTCCAGCACTTCTACATTCTGAAATATGGAGGGGAGACCACAAAAGTGTTTGTTTCTTTTAATCCTACTGAGAGGTCTATTTTATTAAAAACGGACTGTAGCTGACGTTAGTACATTCCTTCCTCAAAAACTCCCTCAGGTGGGCATGTAGGGGACGCGAGAAAGGGCCAGTGTCTTTGCAGTTTTTATATTATGTTATGTTATTCTGAAAATTTAAAAATGACATCTCGGTACGGGAATCGAACTTGGAACTTTTGGATTAGTACGCCAATTCTCTAACCATTTAGCTATCCAGGATTCGTCCCGTGCCCAGGGTCATTCTTCACTCATAGTTTAAGGCAGAGTCTATGATGGACGTGCGGAAATCGTCGGCTACAAGTGTGTGATTATATTAATATCACGAGCTATCGGATAACGCAGACATCTTCGACTCGGTAGTTGGCTTATTGCTGCCATTTGTACAATTATTATAATTGTAAGGGATTGCATATTTAAGAATCAAATACCCAAAGCTATTATTTATGCTTTTAGTGAGAATTTACTCACATCTAGATATCATATTCTGAAAATTGAAAAATGACACCTGCCTTAAAATATGAGTGAAGAATGAATCTGATCACGGGACGATTCCTGGATAGCTCAGTGGTTAGAGCATTGGCGTACTAAGTCAAAGGCCCCGGGTTCGATTCCCATATCCAGGTGTCATTTTTCAATGTTCAAAATATGATATATAAATGTGATTAAATCCTCACTAAAAACAAATATGATAGCTTTGATTATTTGATTCTTATGTTATGTTGTTTGAGCAAATATGTGAGCCCACCTTGACAGTCTCACCCTGTTTTGAACTTATACCCTTGAAGCACCTTTTTAGGAATAGCATGGTTGAAAAATGTATCATTGGTGGAATTGGGGCTTCAGATGCTGTAAGTGTTCTAAAACTAAGTTAATTTGTAATTTGTATGAATTCATTATCAGCCAGTTCAGAAAGTACACTTAAAACATTTATAATTAAATAACTAATAATATAGTAAAATATTATAAATGTTAGTTCTAAAAAACTATTCTTTTGCAGTTTATAAACTGTTCTACCGATACTGATGTATCATTAAAATAAATCTCTGCACTATTTCCGAAAAAGAAGAGGTTTCAAAATGTATTACAAATGGAATAGATGATTTTTTTTTAAAAAAAATCACTGATAGATTTCAGTCGAATTTTGACCTATATAGATTTTTATTTTAAATATTTGTAGGTATTATTGCCTTAGTTAATGTTGTTTACTGGGGTCTCGATTGAGTCATTATAGAGCTAGTAAATAATCGATTATTCATTTATTTGTAATTTATTAGTAATCTTTGCCCTTTGGTCAGTTAATACCATCCAAGGTGAAGGGAACGCGTGAAAAGTTATTTGTTCTTTGCAGTTTTTATAACAAAACTTTTTTTTGGACAAATTAAATCAAATATTGCTCCAGTAGAAACAAATAGTTTAATTTTTTTCACATGTTGATAACAACATTTGTTGACCATCTATCATGAGCATAGTGGCATTAAATGAGAAACTTTTTAAATTAAGAGAAAAGGTTGTCATTAAATTCCAGGACAGATATTAAAGAACTAGTTATTATTATTATTATTACTATCAGCACCGCGTCTTATTACCCGTTCGGGTTATACGCATCAAGTACTGTTGATATCAACATGTGAAGAAAACTAAACTCTATGTGTGTACTGGAGCAATATTTGATTTATTTTGACCAAAATATTTTTTGATATAAAGACTGAAAAAACATCTTTTCTCACGTCCCCAACATCCCTACCTTACTACAACAGTTTTGGATGAGCAGTTAATGATATTATTTTTCACACCACGTCTTACTACCCGTCCGAGCTATTCATCCACATATTTACAATATTTGTGTAGTGACGAAGAAGATAAAATTAAGAGGCTCTGCAGCCCGCTTCCCGGGGAGCTAGACTGGAAAATCGTTTAACAAAATCCTGGCGGTCTAGGGGTAAGGTGTCGGACTTCTGTGCTGGGGGTCCGGGATTCAATCCTCGGTACAGGCACAGATTTATCTGATTGCCAAACCCTTCCTTCACCTCTGACAAGATGTGTATTAATCACAACTTGTGAATGTGAGGAATGCCAGGCCTCCACCGTGGTTCGGATCCCACGTTAAACTGTAGGTTCTCCATTTCATCTCAAATTCACCCTACCATTACATATTAGCGTACGTGCGTATAACCCGAATGGGTAGTAAGACGCGGTGCTAATAATAATAATAACAAAATCCACGCTCAGTAATTCCATGGCAGAGATCCGAATCCCTGCCTCCTAATCACCAGCATATAGCAAAAGACTAAGCTTACGCCTTTGCCCTCGTGCCCATCAGTTAGAATCATTAACTTAATCGGAGTTATTAATTATACATTACTAAAATAATTGAATCTAAGTAATTACTTATCATAATATGCTAAATAAAAAGGTTTATTATATTTGGAAACCACACCCTTTGGGTTTCACCGCTCGGCTTCGTTATAAAAAAAAAAAGGGAAAAAAGGGGAAAATTATGTTAGTTAGAACTTAAATCAGTAACATTTCAACGTAAAGATGTTTTTATAATTAAACGTCGTTATGCGGGAGTAAACTCTTATGTGACATTTTCTCCTTTATTTTCACGGAAATCAAAACGTTTGAAGTCGTCACATGTTGTGTATCATGACTTCATGGGTCGTTCACCTTGGAATAACAAGTATATAAGAGCCAGTTGAGATTCTAATTGATGGAATGGAAAGATCGTGATTTAAAGTCTAGGATATTTTTTTTTAAAATTTTTTTAATAGCAAAAATCTTTCTTGGCCAAAGCGAATGAAGTATTTCTTGAGTATATGCGTTTAGTTTAATTTTATATACATATCAACAGTTCTTAAATAATTTCCATAAGCCTAGTGAAATTTTAAAAGGATTTTTTTAAAAATATATTTAATAAGTTACTATTTAAATTCAGCAATGCTCATAATTTATATTAGAAAACTGTTGATATCACTTTGTGTGTAAAATTATACTAAATATCTTCTAAACCAATAATTTATTTATTTTAACAACATCATATTTTCACTATTAAAACACCAAAAACACTTATCTGAGCTCACATTACTTTCTCCCCCACATTAATATTATAGCAAAAGGCGCGTATTTATAAAATAATAAGACAATCCAACCCTCGATTTAACGAGAACAAGCTTAGATATACAGGATGTTCGGAAACTCATAGTCCAAACTGCAGATATAGCTTGTTTGAACTAAAAGTAATATAAAATCCATACACACTAACATCCGGAAAACTATGCTAGTACCATTAAATGGGGTTCAAAGTTTCGACGTTCACTACCGGGATAGTAAAGCTGTTCAAGCATGCGTGCGTGTACAACAGATTGCATAGGAGTTAGGCGCACGGCAGTACACACCTTGATATTTTGGAGAACGGCAGCAGAATATACCACAATAATTAATAGTAAACAATACACCAGTCCATCTAGGAATGAGAATACATTCTGAGAGTCATCATTAACGGTCCTACATCACAGAAAGTGCTTGTCATTATTACATGTGCAGTGCCTAGCGCCAAGCACAAGCACCTAAAGATATTTTTTTCCTCTTTTCGACACTCTAATCCGTTACGAACATGAAGTAAAGACAAAAGAAGAGTAGTAATAAGTTTTCTACCCGAAAACCCGAACCTAACTATTTAACATTCTTAATATTAGAATAGGCACGTACAAATAAATACAATTTATCTACCATAGTGATGTATTTAACGATTTTGTTTTCTAAATAGATATTTGAGAATTGTTTGACATTTTAAATATCATTAAGAGTATTTAACTGACAAGTAATACTTTAACATTATATTTTAAAAAAAATCTCTAATGTTTTTATTCAAAATGAGTATTTGGGGAATTATTTAAACAATAAATATAAATTAATATTTGTCTTCATAAAAACATTTGTTTTAGCCTAGTTAAAAGAGAAGTGAATTTAGAAAATTTAAATGGCTATTTTTATGACATAAGTATTTCTAATGATTATTAAATTATTATTTTTCTGATCTAAACTTTTTATTATATAGTTTTGTGATGACTTAATTTTGAAAATTTTGTCACAAATTGTAGAATAATATTTAATACGATTGTGTTGTACCATTTTTTTTAAATAATAGTTTTTTCAATGTTTCAAATATTAACGCGACATTATAAAAAATTAATACTTTAACCCTATGCTATTTGTGTGTTGGGTGGTGTAGAACTCTTTGATTAAAGGTTGACTCGCTTGACGTTAAATTGCGATTCCAAGGGCCTCTTATCTCACACGAGACATATATACATCTTCCCCGCCCATGCATACTGATGAGATGCAGCTAATGCTACCAGGAGGGTGACTCGTATACTTCAAAGAAACTAATTTGTACGATATTTACAAAAACCGCTTTAAAGAGAGGGTGGAGTTCTTACCGCATTACATTTTACAGCGCGTTGTCAACTTTCCTTCTTTAGCTTCGACGAACCTCATCAAACCTATGTGGAGGAGGGAGAAAAAACTTTCTGTCAATAATTTATACCAACATCTGAGAGAGTAAAATTAAATAACGGTCAAATAAATAATTTGTGGGAAATACACATTTCACAAGTTATTAATATAAAATTATAGGGGGCAGGCACGTAGCCAGGATTTCATTTTGGGGGGGTGTTATCTAATTTTATGCTACCCCTACCCTGACTTTTTTTTAAACCCCATTATTTCTGACTTTAGTTAAAAGTTTTTAGAAATTTTAAATGAAACGTTTTTGTGGAGTAATTAAATTCTTATTGTTTTTGGGTATGTTGGAAAAGCAGAAAGCAACAAATTTGCTAAATGAATTTATTATATTAAACTAACATAATTAAAGGTAACTAACCAAGTCCAAATAATGAAATTACTATGTGTATGGAAAAGTGTTCATGCATCACTATCTATCACTTTTACAATAGTAGTCTTGTGTTAACTTTCTTGGCCGTGACATCCAAAACATCTGCAGGTGTGAAAGGCGCTGGGCAGTGAATTTACATCAGTTCCAGGCCAGTCAATCTTTCACTGCACATCGAGTTTCTTAAGTAGGTCTTAATCCTTTTCAAACCGTTAGATTGATTAGTTAGGCCACTGACTGTGTAAAAGTTACAAGCAAGAGATCATACTATATTTTTAATTGTATTAAAAAAAATCTTTCGTTAAATTTCGGGGGGTGTCCGGACCCCATGGACACCCCTCCCCTGGCTACGGGCCTGATAGGGCTTCTAGCATATTTAAACTCATGAGGAAGGTATGAAAAATGAAATATTTAGATACATTTATAAGCGTGTATGCATTTTCGTGGAGGGAGAGTGGAAAATAATTTTAGAACCCAATCTCTCTTTTTTTTTATCAGAAAACCAAACAAGATGATACTCATGCCTTTTCCCACGTGCCTATTGTTACGTGTTTATAAATAAAAGCCTCTCCTACGTTACCTTTATTAAATTCATAATTTACGAGTATGTATATATATATAAATAAAATAAAGTACGTTTAATACAAGTGAATAAATGTATATATAAGCTAGTATGGTCAACACATTATGTAGGCCTACTCGAAAATTATGAATTTAATAAAGTGCGTATAACCCGAACGGGTAGTAAGACACGGTGCTAATAATAATAATATAATAATAATAATAATAATAATAATAATAATAATAATAATAATAATTTAATAAAGGTAACGTTTGAGAGGATTTTTTTTTAATATTTACATGATATGTTTATTTTTCTAGGAGTATAGAATATTGTGTGATTATTGAACTTCGTTATATTTCCAATCCCCAACTTTGTGACTCATCTTGACACAGCATTCACAGACTCAAACCACATCACGTGTTCTTACTCTGAGAGAGCGAGAACTAACGTAATTCCATCTCATTGTTTCCACGCTCCAAGTCTGATTCAATCTAAACATTTAGAGACCCCACACCCTTACGTTTAGAGACCACCTCCCCCTCCCCCCAGCCTTTCAACTAAAAGGTAGTTCAACATTTATTGGCTAACTTTGTCAAGGTTTCTATTCCTTAGGTCATCTCCATATTGAGTGGTTTAATTTTCTCGTCTGTTATTTCCCCGTTTGCGGGCATTCAAACGGTCTCCTTTTGTTTGATATGGAAACTTAAAACGGGTTTTGTTATATCCATTAAGCGGGTTAGGACCTCTTGCTCTTGACCAAGAAGGCAGGAGTTCAAAACTAAGTCAGTTGAATTGATTCGGTAGTCTATTGTTTTCCAAAAATGGCGTTATACACGGAGTTTTCGTAAATTTCAGGTTTTTAATCTATTTTCATTAAGTGATTGTTTTATCATATTGAGCTCAATCCAACTGTTGAAGGATTTGGTATATTATTATATAAATTTATTTCTACACGTTTGAGTTTAGCTACCTATATGTATTTAACAACATACAATATAAAATTTAAAATAATACCGGTACCATCTATTAATTTAAAACATGAAGCGATTCCTTTATAGCCTATTACCCAAATGGTTTGTGAGATGTGGTGAAATAAATAAATATTTCTAAAATGATTTTCAGAGTTTTACACAACCCATTTTCATAACATTTAAAATAAATGGTACGACAAACACGCACAAACTTTATCATATTTTGTATTATAACTTTGAAGAAAATTTTACAAAAATAGGCTCTTATAAAACTACCTTGTAGATATTATTTGACCTCGGTGGTCTTGGGGTAAGGAACTCGCCTCATGACCCGATGTTAGTGGGTTCAAATCCAGCCGGGGCTGACGTATTTTTCTTGAGCGATGAAAATCCGTAGCACAACTTCCTCCAGAGGGAAAGTAAAGCCGTCAATCCATGTCGATTGTAGCTTGTAAAATAACCACGGAAGGTATGTGAAATACCTTTCCTTGCAAAATTGGTAAGCCCTTTCACTCTCGTTCATAGAAAATTCTCATGTGCTGATATAATCAGTTGGTTCAGAAATTTCATGTTAAATACAGCAAATAAATGAATTTTTTTTCATAAAAACAAACACATTATCCTGTTAATCACAATAAACACTTATTGTAAAAAAAAATTAAGCTGAACTGTTCAAATTTGTTTTAACAAATTTCAAATTTTAACAACAAGCTCTTTGTCAATTGCCTTAAAATTATTCGTTATTTGTAAAAAAAAAAAGTATTGTTATTTATCAGGAAAAAACATTCCTAGATACCCATTTTGAACTTATTCTTCAAGGTCAACTTCAAGAATTTTCAAATTTTCTATAATCTATAGCAAGTAAAACACCATTAAATTAATATATTTTAGAAACATTAATAATATATTATTATTGATTATGTAAAATAGTTCCCCTGTACCAATTTTGAACAAAATCGTTAGAGCTATTCTCAAGTAAGATATAACTTTAGAGGAATTGTGTCCGTATTTGCCTAGAGCAAACGTGGGGAAACCACTAATTAAAAAGCATCTCAGTGCACTCAGCCGGAATTCGAGCCTAAACCTCCAAGTCATCGGTAAACTAAACCAAATGAAACTGATGCTTCTGTTTTGTTCAATCATAGATTGGACGTCACATAAACGAAGATACATATGATTGTTATAACCACTTACCAGTTTATTTAGAATGGGAGCACGCACACATTAAACAAACACGAGAGATGGACTATTCTCTAACTGACCTAATTTAATAACAAGGAATTGTGTATGCAATTAATTACAAAACTCTCAGAGTGATGTATACACATGAATATTAATGAATAACCCTTATTACTTGATCCGAGCCCAAGCAGAGGTCCTATGTTTAAATACATCCTCTGATGAAGTACCAGACTTAACTGGACTGCTACTCAGTTTATCCCTGGATGAACTCCGGTTAATGGACCTGCCATTCATTCCTAACTGCAATATACAATACATGCTCAGAGTACAGAGTACAGTATTTCAAGACTAGGAATGTAATCGTAAGCTAGGTGACCGGATTAAGAATTCCAATAATTCGTAGTTGCAACTATGAGTTTCTTTGTCCGCGCATTCTTAATTTTGAGAATATCCGTTTGGATCTCTTAGTCACCTTACAGCTCCCAACATGATGATTTATATATATATATATATATCAATTAAATAGCACTATACTATTTTGGTTCACAAAAGAGTTTTATTTTTGTTTTGTTAAAATTTTCCTGAATTTTTCTATATGATTATTAATATCCGCGCAAAGCGCTAGTAGTCGGACTCCAGAAAAAAAAAGGGAAGGTATTAGAATATCTTGGTGAAATATCTCCCATTGAAAGGTGCTATAAATATCGCGAGTCTGGTGTGGCCGTCAAACACACGTGCTACGGAGACTATAAAATGTTACGCAAAACGTAAGCTGAGCTCGTTACAAAAATAAAAAAAAAGTTAACTACAAACAGTTTGTATAAAATTGGACCACGTCGTCTTTTAGTTAGAAGAGCTACACATTCATGCCTGGAAAATTTATCTAATATATCTTATGGATCATAATAATAGAAATAGGTCTTTAATTTTTATAAAGTATAGCAGCTGGATCAGTAACGTGTTAACATCATGCCTTTTACTAGGAAATGTAAAATTTGTTATTTATGTTTGCGAAACGTGGTTTTTGACCTTACATGAAGAAAAAAATTTAGGTTGTTCTAAAACAAAGGGCTCTGAAGAATATGTTGTTCCAATATAAATAGAAATGGAGAAAAAAGGAGGTTACAGAATGATCAGCCAATATATTTTTAATCATATCATTGAAGTAGGGATGAGGAAGATACAATTTAGAGGAAATTTACGCACATCTACATAGATCAGACTATTTTATACTCCAAAGCACACGGAACAATATTCTAAAATTTTCAAGGGACACCATAAATATTACCGACCTAGACTCGAACCGCGATCTTGCCGTCATCGGAAGTACAGTCTACTTCGAGAATGACTCATTATACCATGTGACCACTGATACGGGTGAGTTTTTTAGAATTGCAATTAAGTACAGATAGACTTGTTGAGATTAGGTGATGTGTCAGCACATCTGACTCTAGCCAGAGGGTCAGATTCAACCAATTACTCAAAGGCGAATGGGAATTTGACAGAAGCTCTTAGAAATAAAGTTGGTACAGTTAAAATCTGCCTCATCCTGTGCCTTAGGTTAAATAGAGAAAGGTGACGTCAGGCGCACATTTAACATTCCAAACCATCACCAGCAGCCGAGTGATTTAAACCCTAACGCAGTTCTGGATAAATATACAGCTTGTCACGTATTTCAAATAGGCCCGCGAGATATACAAATTTAAAAAAATAGTGCTAGAAATACCAGAACTAAAAATATATATTCTGATGGAATTTCTATAAAACACACCAATGGACATTTATAATTAGTTTTTGGAATCTCATCCACTAAATTTACACCTTACAATAAATAAAATACGAAATATATGAAAAAATTGTACTCATTTTGTTGGACAATAGCCTTCCTTATCTCAGTTTTTAGAGTATTTACTGTTTTTTTTCATACAGTGTTTTTTAATGGTGTTAGCCCATGTGGGGGTCATTGACCTAGTTTGTAGGGGTTGATTCTTGCCCAAACTTGTTCATTCCTGACTATTTTGTTAGCACTGTCTGTCTCATTTGATTTTATGTGTGCCCCTTTTGATTTATTAATTATGCCTTCTCATTTGATTTTTATGTGTGACTCATTGGTTTGTTATGTGAGCCCCATCGGATCGAATGTCTGGGCAAGATAGGGGGTTGGCGTGGGAGGTTTTTTTTATCGGTGGGAGTGCAGTTTTCCGCAATGGTGGTCATGCAGAGTGTGTGTTTATTCGGTCGGTTGCAACCCCATCCGATTAAATCCTGCCCCATCGCTAGGGGAACGGGAGCGTGCACTATCATCCTCTCTCGAAATATACATGAAAATACAATATACATGAAAATCTTATTTTACTCGTCGGTCCATTCTTATATTTAAGTTCTCAATAATCCTTTTAGCCCAGAAAATTCCCATGTCTGCCCTAGTGTTAGATAAGCATTGCACTTTGTCATCGAGTTGACCTGTGAAGTGAGATTTATAACCGAGATATTCACATATTTTTTCCATACTGATACGAGCTAACTTCTCCTTCATCCCGGAACTTATAATTGACTTAATTTGTGGGCTAAGAGCCCACCTCACGGTCTATTAATCAAGAAATTAGGATACGATTACTCTCGAACAATTAAACCTGTGGGTATAGTGATTTTATGCATTATTCCCCTCACCGCAGTGAAATAGGGATCAGTAAAGCAGGATTTTTATTTTAAAATTATTGTTTTTGAATTTTTCTGCATTTTTAAAAATGTGGTAAAACTGTTTGATCTAAATTTCACTGTTATATTAAGTTGGATACAGAAAACCGTACTACGAAGCGATATCTAGTTCGAGCTGTGTTACTACCTACTTAGTTTAAATATTATCTTTGTGGTGAGATGCACCCTTAGGGTAAGAGTTTAGTGAACACAAGCTAAGGCCCGTTATTTTTTATATCGACACTTTTTGTGGTCTAAATAAATAAAATAACTTTCCAGTAGAAACTTAGAATTTAATTTTCTTCACATGGCGATATCAACATTTCTTGAATATCTAACAAAGGTATCATGGGATTTAATGACAACTCTTTCTCTTCATTTGAAAACTATATCATCTAAAATACTGCCTTAACTCGCGTAACTTGTACGCTCACCTTAAGTTGAGGATGTAGGAAACGCGAGAAAAGGCCCGTGCTTTTGCATTTTTATAGCTAACATTTTATTGTCCAAAATAAATAAATATTGCTTCAATAGCGGCGTTAGATGAGAAAATTTTAAATAAAGAGAAAAATTTGTCATAAATTCTAAGACCCCTTGACAGATATTCAAAAACTGCTATTGAGATTTCCTACATTTAGGCATAAACTATCTTTTAAATAAAAAATCCACCTTTCTAAAAAATGCTAGATTTTAAAAGTCTGCAATACAGCGATCCAGTAAGTGGTCTCCTTAAAATAACTATTATAAAATTACATTTCAACTTACAAGCTAATATGCTTGGAATATTGATCAAGAAGAGTCTTAAACGATGTTTTTTTTTTTGGAAAACCAAAGAAACACAAATTTTTGCATTGGCCCCATACAAGTTAGGCCTAGAATATGAAAACTTGAAAGTGATAAAGTCATTAACATGATTAATTGAAATAATATTTTTGTCCTGTGCTTTTAATTACACACTTTTTTTGGTAACAATAATTTAAGTAAATGATTTTATGTAGAATAAAATCAAAATGGGTTGGGTAAAACTCTAGAAACTTCTATCGAAAGAGACTCTAAAGTTCTACCTTTCTCATCCCTTTCTCATTAGTGTAAATATTCAGATAGCTTGGACGGGTAGTAAGATATGAGGAAGGATCGTGTGTAGAGGAATGTCCTACTCTGATTTGTATCCTTCCTAATTATTTATTCATCAATCTAAGCTCATGCCTTTATAAGCTATTATTGACTTAATCTTTCTTTGTTTTAGTGTAAACACAACGGACCTGTTGCTAAATTATCTATTTACCACTTAGCCTAATTTTACAATTTTACAACCAGCCAATTAAAATAAAACTAAAAATAATCATTTTTATCGGTAGATGGAAGCACTGCTGATTTTAGTTTATCTCCATGACTACACCGACCGAGCGGCCACCGTGTTTAGAAGGTGTCATGTGATCATCTCAGTTTTCTAGACCATCACCACTAACTATTTGTTCAAGTATCTCCTCATTTGTCCTCAAGTGGCTGAGTTTGAGCCCTTTCCAAACCAACTGCTTCACAAAAAACAAAATTCTGTAAACACTGGGGATCAAACCAGGTACCTTTGAATGTGTAGCCAGGATATGTGAACACAAGACCAAAGAAACGATCAAGATAAATTTGTTTTGCAGTTATTTATCATTGGAAGAAATACACAAATTTTCAAGAAGTTCAATTTTTTTATTTCCTTACAAACAAAGTATTTTAGAGTTTCCTGTCACACTTATGCGATGAAATATATTATGTTCTTCTAAACCACTAACTTTAAAAATTGTATAACATGTTTATAAATAATAATTAAAAATGAATAAATATTTTAACTTTGTTCAAAATTGTTTTTAGCATAATTTTTTTTTTAGAATCTTCTACTCATCAAAGGTAAACACATTTTATTTACGCCAGAGAAGTAGGGATGAGGAAGTATAATTGAGACGGAATATAGAAAACTATCTAGGAAAAACCATTCTCAGAACACCCTCCCGGGACTTGAATCCGGAACTTCTCCTCACCAGTAAACGAGACTAAATGAGCTTGACATTTGCTGTGCCTGTCCACCGGTGCAGGTAAGGTTTTATGAATGTGTCAGGACTAATTACTTTAGTAATCTTGTTTGAAAAGAAACATTAAAAGCCCTACCCTGTATTCAAAAGCTTTTAAAATGTAAATAACTTAGAACCCCCCCCCCCCCCCACGCCCCTCACAACTGAGTGATCCATGAGTGCAAAATACATTCATTGTTTCACTGACTGTGTGTTATGTACTACGTGAAAAGAATGTTTTGTTTTCAAGCTGACAGCTTATTTAATCTTAACCTGCACTAATATACACCTGTTAAATCAAAAAAATAGAAATACATACACGCAAACATTTCAGAAATCTCCAGAGAGCAAATTCTGATGGATGTAGGGAAATTACGTGACGGGAAGTTGTTCGGATGGGGTGATGGAAAAAAAAGGCTGTAAAAAATGAAGCGCCTGATATTCATCACTTCGTTGAAATGTTGTTTTTATATTTTTTAGTAATTGAAAGTTAAGCCAATGGGGGTGTAATGTACCGTTAAATAAACAGTAGACCTTTAAACACATCACGTTATAAATACACGCAACAGTATTTTATAGCCCTGCGCTCCAGTGGGTATGCAGTATAAAGGTCAAGCTTAATTAAACTGGTTTACCGGAGATGATGAGGCTGAAGATCGAATCCCAGTCGGGTGTACTGAGTTTTTTTAATAAACTATCACTTCACGCAAATGATAATACATTTCCTAAAAATATATGTTCATCTTTAACACATTAGCATTAATAATACGACTCTAGTGGACAGTGAGTTGAAGTGGATTTCCTTTATGGGCAAATCGACGAATTATAAACAAACTTAGTTCTAAAACAGATATAACATCCTATCTCACAGCCGTTAATTTATCACAGTGAAAGGTAAAACCCGAATTTAAATAACGATTCATTTTTCAACCTAGCCGGGAATCGAATCTCGGATCCCTAACTCATAATCAGACACGTTACAAACTGAGCTAATGCGTTGGGCGGAAAATAAATATTATTCATCTTTTCGTAATGCTTACAATATATTATACTTAGGTGGTTTGTTCAGAAAGTTTAGAGCACCATTATGTGTTGCAAAAAATCCAAATAATGTTATTATTATTAATTAATAATAATAAGTTATCATTTTTCACTTTATTTTATACCAGCAGAAGTACCCAGCGTTTCTTCAATCAGACAAGAAAAACCCTCAATTTATCGTTTCTGAGCCGGTTTTTAATTCATTAGAAAAATTCAATCAAAAATGTAAAATTCTGTCTTCAAGATGCACATGTTCGGACACATGAGTTACTAATTTTCAAATTTCAGCCCTCTCCGGGCGGTAGATGTCGCGCAATGATCGTGCGAGACAAACGAACTCTTCATTTTACTAACATAGATTGAATTTGCTTAAATTGTTACGTTTGGTTCCAATGATTATACTAACGACTTGTTTTTACTTTCAGCGTGTCTTTCTTTTCATCGCGTATTTACCCTATTTAGGATAGGAATTAGGAAACTAGACAAATTTACATATTAAAAGAGTAAGAAATCATTTAGGGAAAACCTCTTTTTACTAACCAGAAGGTATTTTAAGCCGACACCTTGTCATGTCAAACCAACTAAATGAGCTTGGTCCGTGTGCCCTTCAGTGTGGGCTGTTAAACACTTAATCCAAGGGCTAGGGGTTGGGCAAGGGAATGCACCCGCAGTAGCATGTAAGGGAATGGGAAAACCTTGTGTTAAACAGAATGTGGAGAAACCATCTCTAATGTCCTCAACCGAGACTCGAACCTAGACCTTCTTTTCGTCACCTGAAAACTAGTCTATCACAAGCTTGGCTTTATTGTGATTTATGTTTTTGATTAGTTTTGGTTGGATCATGATTAAAAAATGACATGGCACCAAATCGAAAAAACTTATTAATTTTATTACTAGAACTGTCATTAATCATTATAATGTTTAGTAAGTCTGCTATTATCACTAAACTATCGCGACAGATGAACCCAGAGGTTGTACTTTACATTAATTTTGGAAATTCAGATGACCCTTCTTACCCTATTTCAAAGCCCTCCCATTTATAATTTTTAAAAAATGTAAGATTTTTTTAGGATACTCTTGGTTATCTATCCATTGATATTATGTCTGCGAAATTTAAATTTTCTACCACAAATAGAACTTTTTTTATTTAATTTTGTAAATTCACACCCCCTCCATTTTTCAACCCCTCTACAATTTTAAGTTTTAAATTATAAGACCTTTTTTTGATTATCTAGGGGGTTACTTTACATGTCTGCCAAATTTAAGTACTCCAACTTATTTAATAGGGGCTCAGATTTCTCTAGATGAACACAATTTATTTATAAAATAGGCTCTAAATTGAGGACATGGTACACCATATTCAAATTAAAGGGATGTTCATTGTCCTTTATTCCATACAATTTTACAACCTTTGTATGACAGATTGAAAGCTATAAATCAATAACATAAGAGCTAATCATGCTTATTTTAACCTATTGCGTATTATTGGTTTTTTATTCATTAAAGTAAAAAAAACACATAAAAATTGTATATATTTTCTGCAATATTATGTCATAATATTGTTGGATTTTATTTCCGATCACTTGACAAAAAAAAAGGTTTAATGTGTCAGTCCATTTTAAACTATAAACATATAAAAAAAGAAAACCAATTAAGTACTTCGAGAAATTCCAGTTTGATTTAGATAAATTCCCATCAGCAATACAATCACATATATTGAAAAATTTATTTTAGTTTTTGTATTTAACGTCCACTTTCTTAACCGACTGATTATATCAGAACACGAAAATTTCTATGAGCGTTAGTGAAAGGACCTACCAATTTAGCCGGGAAAGGTATTTTCACATACCTTTCAGGTTTCTTTTACATGCCACAACTGACGGCTTTACTTCCCCTCCGAAGAAATTTGTGCTAGGCATTTTTTATCTCTCAATAAAAAAATCCTCGGCTGGATGTGAACCCATGATCATCGGGTCTTGAGGCGAGCGCTTTACCCTAAGACCACCGAAGTCGACCAAATGCCCGATATCAACTATCAATATGAAAATTGGAGAAATTCTCTTTAACTGTGTTTTATTATGAGATGTTATATTTTTCCCTGCGCAGTGCTGTGAACGTTTTACATGGAGAGGCTGCAACTAAATAAAACATGTACTTCAGAATTGCCAATCATGTAACGCAGACGAGGACCTAGCATGTGAGTGTGACATCTGATTTGTTATGCAACTCTGTACTAGTGAAGTTCATACATATTTCACGTATTTAATTTTCCACCTTCACTTGATCGTAAATCAACTATGAAATGTGATTATTTACCCTACTTCTACCGATTCCTAGAAGGATCACCTAAACTGTTCATACGCGCACTTATGTCAACGTGGTCTAGAGTGCCAGGCTCACAATATAATGAATTACCTTAATCTCCCCAGTATTATCTATTTCTAATTTGTCGGATTTAAATTGTGCAGCTAAATCCGACATTAATAAGGAACAGGGGACTAAAAAACAGATAAAAAAATACTAGTTGGCAAAAATTATTCAACTTTTTTTTTTAATTTACACATTTTTTAATACATTATTAGTGGAAAACTATTTAGAAAAGCTACCCTCAGTACATCCGAACGGAATTAAAACCCCGATATTTCCATAAATTGGAGTCCATACCACTGTGAAAGTGACACCTTAGACCACACGGCCACCGAGGAGGGTATGGATTTGCAAGTCTGTAGGGAAAATACCACAAGGGAGAACAAGGAAGAGTTATGAAGAGCAGATAAAAGCAAGTGTGCGAATGAGAGGAGAAGAATGGATGAGATTTAGGGAGGAAGAGTGGTGGAAGGACAGAGGGAGACGAAGAAATCTACTAAATTGACCCGCCACAGGCTGGAAAGAGTTCATGATAATGATGATTAAAGGCTACACATCTACGGTCAGAGGTCTGGTACTTTTGTCTATATTATAATAAAGTTAAGCCAAGTCAGTATTACTTAACTAATTGGCGGTAAAGCGTAACGATAAACATAAAAGAATTTCAATAAATTTTTCAAATAAGCCAACATAAAAACTGTCCCCACCACATTTAATTTTTCATGCCATCTTTCCTTTTTTTTTTCCTACAAAACTCCTCATTTTTGTGTGTGTTGAAAGAGAATGAGTGATCTGTATTTGATTGCTTCCTGAGCTTCTCTCTGACATTTTTCTTTTCACAAACTTGTCTTTCACAATTTCTTTTTTAATTATCTTGCCCCTCAATGATTGATGAAGAACAGACATTCCTTGTGGTTCGCTCGCGATGTCTTGGAAAAGGAAATATGCGCGACTCGTTTCTTTGTCATATCATAATTGCGTTTTTCTTCGCAACTAACCCAAAACAGCGAAATAAGATCCTTCTATTGTGACATAAATGTTAGAAGTTCGTACAATATTTTATTAGCATTTTACCTCCCTCGGTTTTTCTTTGGAGTTGGGAGAAATAAATTGGGTCGTTTCATTAAAAACTTTTAGTGACAATAATAAGATACGTATTTTTTAAATAACCAAGATTTTACTACGTAAAAACTCATCAATACGGAACAATGTAATAGGGGAAGGGAACGGAAGAGACCAATCATGAATAAGTGAAAAGTTCAATTTATACATAGCATCAATTTAAAATTGTGGGTTAAATAATAGAAGTAATGTCCTCACTCCACTAATTATGTCTCACTCATTCAAGTAAATCTTATAATTTTTTTTGTGAGAGTAAGTAGATGATAAATTCTTTACCACTCAAAGTAGTTATCGTGAGACAAATACAACTGAACAAATAACGAGATTTGGGTCAATATTAGAGCAAATTACAAATTGTGGAGTCTTAATTAATGTAAGTACTTAGTATTAAAAAATATGGCTTTGATTTAATCTTTTCTCCTTGATTGAAATGAATAAAGTGCCACTGGCATATTTGCCTTATTTCGGTCTATGAAACCAGCCTAAATGATTTCACTAACTAATTTATAAAGGTGGATCCATAAAAAGGCTATCGACGCTAAGTAAATATATTTAAAAACAATAATTGTATAAAATAATATATTATAATAAATACGTGTTAATATTACTGCCAATTTAAAAACAATCAAACTAAAAGTACCGTACTTAAAGTATACAGGTGAATGTTACTACTTCTCTTGCCGTGTATGCATACTTTATCCGCGCTATTGGAACAGAACGTCGCCCTGGGTATACCTTGGAGGCTGTCTACAAGTCATACCCGAAATGAGACGACGTGATGATAGTGATTATGAAAGTGTGAAGCCAGTGGGAATCTTAAATCTAAATTAAGCCTAACTAGCCAGATTATAATGTCCATAAGAGCAGCTCCCCTTGCAGAAAGCATACCTATGGTTCCACCGGGCATAGAACCCGGGACCTCTAAGTCAGTAGCCAGGGGTGCTGAGCATTAGATCAAGAGGCCGGTTATAAAATGTGATGAAGTCGCATCAGTTTCGAAAGTTTCACCCACTGGCTGGCCTTATCTACGCAAAAGGAACCTGTGATTGACAAAGAGGTTGATTTAAAGAAGTATCATCCCAACTCCCACTCGTCTATACTAAGGGTGCATTTATGCTAGAGCCTTGTTGCTTGCACATAGATGCTCGCCATGGAACATTTACCTCGCAGCTTTTACTTCTTATCTTCAGAAATGCTAATTATAGGTCAAAAATTCAAAATCTGAAAATTTGTATGATGATCACGATTTTGATTAAATAATGTGATTTTCAACTAGTAATGCATTTTAAATATGAAATTTGGCACCACGTTGTTTATAAATCGCATAATAATAAATATATTTTTATATCGATACAATTTTATATGTCACATATTATTTATGTCACATTTTACCCAAATGCAAAGTTATTCTGCTATCAGAACCATTCTTTATTTTACTTGCAACCCACAATAGTGTCAAACTAATTGATAAATAAGGAGTTGACAGGCCTAATATGGGCCAAATGAAATAAAAAGAAAATTTTTGAAAATTAGGTTACATCAACACAACTTGAACAATTTTGTGCTAAATTGGTGCTTTTCTCATTGTGGTGAGTGTAGTCTATAAAATCATATATAATTGTCTTAGGCATGATTTCAAAATAGAAAATAGATCCCCAAAAATACTGCACGTGCGCTACAAGTAATTAAATGCGGAAGTAAACAAGTGCTACTACTGTTATGATTTAGCAGCCGGTAACTCAAATTAAAAACCAGATGTCAGAGGCGCACGTGCATGCTAGTATGAAAAATTCAGCGTTCTAACACTCTTGTGGCTATTTCCGAGTGTTGCAGCAAGGGTAGATAAAGTTTACATGTCGTGAGGTAAAGTCGATTTCCGCAGTCAATGGGTATAACTCTGAGATCGGATATATCCGATTAACGCAGTAAAAGGGTTTAAATGCTGGCATAAGAGTTTGGCTGCGGTTCGAGTCTTTCGTGTTAAGGAACTATGTTATCTCTAATCTGATGACAGTGATAGCGATTCATTTTTTACAAAACTGTGGTACAGTAGCCCCATGGCTTCTTTGGTGCTGACTGACAGTTCACAGCTGACTTCTGACAGTCAACATTTAGGTATATACCTAAATTTTGACTGTCAGAAGTGACAGCTGCTAAATACATGTTTTTTGCAGATCATATGGTTCGGCGTAGGGATACATAATTTGGTCTAGTAGCTTTTCAAAGCCGTCAGAAGTCAGCTGTGAGCTGTCAGTCAGCAGCACAGAAGATAAAACTGAGGTATAGCTACAATAAGCTCGCTCCTAACGAATCTCGCAAAACCGCTCCGGAACGTGTTGACTGGCTACAAAATAAAGACGGACTGATGGCCCTCCCTATTGCTCGTCGACCCAGTGACACCGAGTGTCGAGTAAGGCAATCTAGCCCCCCCACAGATACCTTGATTAATTTTCCTTACCTTATATGAAGATGTTTTGGAATAAATGCTCCTCATTGGTCGTTCCTAACTCACACGAGCAATCATTGTTTTCGATTCATTGAAATGTGTTTGGCTACGATATGTATAGGGTTAGTTTGGGTTTCTCGGACACACTCAGTTCTGCGTGGTAAAAATAACTTATATTGATTTATTTATTATTTCCTTTTCAAAATGCATTCTCAATTCTTAACTCATTACCCTTTTGATCATTCTATACATATATATCAGATTTAACTTATTGTTAAATTCAAACAAGTTATGAATATCTAACTTAAATTTAGCTTTATCTCGTTTATATAACGAATCACGGTACTTAGAAAATAATCTTTCTTGCTCTTTGTATTGAAGATGTCTCGTTTATATGTAAATTCAAAGTCCTTGTGGCTAGATTAAATAGTATATTATAGTTATTGATACATATAAATAAATTAAATTTATATACATTTAAGTATATTTTTATTTTGGTTTCTTTTATATAACTAATACTTGTAGTATTAATCTTTTCTAAACTTAATTTTGAAGACGTCTTGTTTTAAATGTAACAAGGGTCTGTGGGACTAGATTATTAGGTATTTATCAGTCAGACCATTTAAAATGTGGTTTATTTAACTGATTTGCTTTTTGCTTTACTTCTGGTCTTAAATAATTGTTTTCTGCCTCGTGTGGCTATGTTGGAACCATGCTTACTCTCTGAACAGATGCATCTTATTTATGCGACTACGAAGTTGTATGTTCGCCCTAATAATTTGTATTTCCTTTGTAAACATATAAATTTTTGTCTTATTGAATAACATTTTATTTTGCCACTGAATTGTTATCTTGGTTCTTGTTGTGGTACATGACAAGGTGAAAATGAAAGAGAAGGAATGGAGCCCACCCTTTGAATCAAGAACGTCCTGGTTACAGCTAATTTCACTAGTTCTATAAAGCGCTAAAGTGTTAAACAGAGACGTTTATCAGGAATTTAAGGATGTAGGATAGTGAGGTTTGCGGTTGGCCGGGAGAGTGATTTTGAAGGAACCAATCACGGCTCAAGTTTCGGGGTGC
Organism: Timema podura; assembly: GCA_033556935.1. Lineage (NCBI taxonomy): Eukaryota > Metazoa > Arthropoda > Insecta > Phasmatodea > Timematidae > Timema > Timema podura. The sequence continues at coordinate 51,009,896 of JAVRXN010000004.1, read as the reverse complement.
CCGGCGATGTTCGAGGCTTTGAAAACAAACAAGTTTGTCATCATCATATAGTATTTTATATCAATGTGATAAACTATTTATTCTCGCATAGTGCAGACTCACTTTATTACATTAAAATGTAAAAAAAAAGCATTCAACCCAATTAAAAAATACGTTTACTACCGAGAATTTTTTTATATTTTAATTTTTTTTTACATTTTATCAAAAAATTGCACTAATTCACTTTTAAAAGACCAATTACTCAATTTAACGTAAATATTAAATCTAGTTTTACTTTGCATTTATATTATAAATTAAAAAAATACTATAATAATACCTTTAAACATATTTTGATAGTTATTTTAATGTGTTAAGTAAATGTTGCAAAAACACGTCTAACAAAATGTTGGAATCCTTAGTGATCAAACATAGTTTTGTCGGTCACTATACCACCCCTTCCGTTAGCTTGTCATCCGCTAATGGCCGCGTGTAGCGAGTCGTTGATGTAATGACCTCTAATTACCTTGTAATCACTGCACCTAACACTGGTGAAAGGTAGGAGGGAGGGAGGGGCTATGTTTTCATCCTCTTTTTCAAGGATCAAGTTACATACCATACAAAACATACCATGCATTACATTACAATCTACAATATACAATTAACAATATACAATATACAGTTTACAATTTACAAATACAATTACAATTACATACAAAATTATACATAAACATGTACTATGTACATACACACGTACACACGCACACTCGCACACACATACATACACACATACATACTACATACATAATACATACATCCACACATATAATCATACATACATACATACATACATACATACATCATACATACATACATACATACATACATACATACATACATACATACATACATACATACATACATACATACTACATACATACATACATACATACATACATACATACATACATACATACATACATACATACATACATACATACATACAACATACATACACATACATACATATACATACATACAACTACATACAATACATACACACATACATACATCATACATACATACATACATACATACATACATAACATACATACATACATACATACATACATACATACAACATACATACATACATACATACACATACATACATACATACATACATACATACACATACATACATACATACATACACATACATACATACATACATACACACATACATACACAACATACATACACACATACATACATACATCCCATACATACATACATACATACATACATACATACATACCACATACATACCACACATACATACACATACATACATACATACATACTACATACATACATACATACATACATACATACATACAACATACATACATACATACATACATACATACATACATACATACATACATCACATACATACATACATACATACATACATACATACATACATACATACACATAACATACATACATATATACATACATACATAATACACATACATACACACACATACATACATACACTACATACATACATACATACATACATACATACATACATACATACATCACATACATACATACATACAACATACATACAACATACATACATACACATACATACATACATACATACATACATACATACATACATACATACATACATACATACATACATACATACATACAACATACATACATACATACATACATACATATACACATACATACACACATATATACATAATCACTCCATTACTACAAAAATCATTATCAAACTACACTACTTAATCCATACTACACTCCTACAACATACATACATACTTACTACTATACATACTTACACATCATACATACATACATCACATACATACATACATACATACATACATACATACATACATACATTCATACATACACACATACATACACATATACATACATACACACATACATACATACATACACACATACATACATACATACATACATACATACATATATACACATACATACACATATATACATAATCAGGCCGTTCCTTTACGGGGTGGACAAGAAAATGTGCATATAGCTCAGAAAACTACTCCGTTCTTAATCCATTCTTACTAGCTTCCTCCACACATCCCTATAGTTGTACTCTCCCGCCACTTATACAATATCCTTACACCAAGTCATGCATGGTCTTTTATTCTTAAAATTCTCAATGTTTCTTTTTTTTACACATTCGTATACCACATTTAGCCACGTCTTACAAGGCCGACCCCTTCATTTTCATCCACACACTCTACCTTCTTATATTCGTTTCGTCACTCGATCCATATACATCCTCTCAATATGCCTTAACCAACGTAAGACCTTCTTTCACTTTGACATATTAGATTCCCTTTCAAACCTCACTCCTTCATCACCCATTCACTACTGACTCTATTCATACGAGTGTTTTACACATACATTTCTTAGATATCACATTCCAACCAATTCACCTTGCTCTTGTGTTTCTCTTGACAAACCCACGCTTCACATCCGTAAAACATGTTGGCGTAACACACTTTTATAAACTGCCACTCTTGCCTCTTTCGATACTACTTCATTTTTGTAATAGTCTACATACATCCAACTACTTACCCAAAATGCATTTTACACTCATACTTCAATTTTACCTTCCATCCTACCATTTTGACAGATCATTTTGCCAAGATACACAAAATCATTCACTTTTTCTAACAGTTTTCTATTTATACAAAGACGACAATCTTTTCTGATTCATCCTTATTAAAATTATCACCTTAATTTTGGACACACTTATACGAAAATCCATTCACCTGTCGCCACATTCAAACGATTTAATGCACTATAAAAGTCACTTTAAATCTCACCATTAATGCTGCATCATCTGATCAAAACTAATATTACTAATTTGATTTAGTAAGGAAATGCACTTGTTGAATATCGTACAGCTAACAATATTGGTCCAAGATTAACTTTTGAAAATATCTCGAGTATAAATTGCTTGAATTAGATATTTTCACATCCAACATAAAAACATAAGAATATTCCATTAGCTATATAAATAATAACTTATAACTAATGAAATAATATAAAAAAATACAACTTCTAGGGCATGGTCACGTGAGGGTGCTTAAAAGACAATGAATGAATAATGAAATGGGCAGTGAAATGTTAAAGGTTTAAATCCAAAAACTATTTCGCCCTTTGTGAAATTTTTTAGGGCCCTCCATCACTTACAGGGATTTCTCCAGTTGAAAGTTTATTAAGTTATTTGGGGGGTGTTAATACAATCCATACTTAAGTGTTTTATAAAAAAAAAATATTAGATACTGTAGCGGGCTATAGTCCTAGCCCATACAATTGAACTTGTTTGAATAGATGGTTAACTACAACATGAAAAAAAACCAACATAGTTGTGTTACAACCACTCCATTGGACGGGGACCGGTGTTGGAAAATAACACGGGGCAAGCACTAGTCTCCTTTAACTCCGACCTTCTCTACTCTCAACAGCTGACTGCTCATGGAGGGTTTGGTTCAAGCCCGTCTGGGTGCATGTGACGTCACCCAGCTCTAAAACGTTCTACGTGGCAGATATTCCTTCTACGCCTTTGGAGAACATGTTGGAAGGCAACCCCTCCCTGCTCCCCTTAAGTTATTCAGCTCACAGACCTGGTGACTTAATTTAATACTTGGACTTCATATTGGGACTTCACATTTGAACTCTACATAGTGGGTCAGTGAGAGACGGCTTCGCTCAAACCTTCAGGAGAATAGCTCACCAGTTCACAGTCCTGGCCAGGATGGTTCGATTGGACTCACCAGCGAGACGCAAAGTCTGGGAGACGTAGATATGTATCGACCAAGGTTCAACAGAGAGTGCTGAACACAGTCATTAGTTATGTAGGTTATCATCTGTTGGTAGTAGGCCTCGTACACGATTATGTATATTATATTACAAAATACAAGATGTTTGTCTAAGGTTATTTAATGTATAGTCATTTCAGCAATAAATTGTGTTATCGTTGGTTAAAGTTTCAAATTTTACTACACGGCCATATGACCTGTAGTTTAACTAGAGTGAATCTCACTTCCAAGTCTCTATGACCATGTCACGGTCAACGGCTCAGCCTAGTGTGAAAATTAAGGTTTGATTGATCAAGGCCTAATGTCTAAACCTAATTAGGTTTTTAGGAATGGTATATTTGGTATTAATATTTGTTTAATACTCTTGTTGGGGCGTGCAACTTGTGAATATAACCTCAGTCCTTCTGGCGTGGCCCGCGTACAAATTAGTGATCGTTTACAGCCCCACTCAGTTGCTGTTGGAGAGATTTTCTGAGTTTCACCCATCTATAATAATGAACTCTATTGTTGCTTATAGGCTTAGTTTGAATAATTCTGGCTGTTCAGATTTGTAACAAGCCAACTGTTTCGTGTGTGGGCTTTGAAGCCAAAGTGACCATTTCCCTAGCTACTGACCTCAAGTCTGATGTCTGAGACAAGCGACTGTACCATGTTGCTACTGATAGTAGCTAAAGTCTCATTTGGGAGTAGCTCTTCGACCTAACTGTATTTGTTCTTTAACTTATTTGATCCAAGCAAATTAACTACTCTTAGGAATTATATTGAAAGATTGGGAATGTCTAAAACATTTGCTTGTATTTGTTGTGAAGAAGTTGTTGTTTATTAAACTAATGTTGACTTGTATATTCTCATTTTTTTTGACACTTTATGACCTACCTATTCTCTTGTTTTTAACCTTGATACAACACTTCTATTAATGGTGGAAACGTCGTTTCAATACAATAATTATGTTACATTATCATGTTATTTTCTTTAACACATATATGAATTAGTGCATTTAAATTGATAGTCAATTAAATTAATTTAATAAAATAATATATTTAATTAAATTGATTCTACATTATGATTAAATTGTAATTTTAGTGTTTATAACTAAACTAATTAATTGATTATATAATGATTAAAATGTAAAATTTTGTGTGTATATCTTAACTAATTACATATCATAATTAATTTGGCTATATTAATATGCATTAGTTAACTAATTATAGTTCTAATAACATTGAGTTTAGTTTATTTAAAACACATAGGTGGTCATGACTCATGAGTACCTGGGATTTACTCACTATAGTGGAACCAAACATCAGTTTGCATCCTCTGGCCACTTCTCCTTGGAATACAAATGAGAGACAGTCAGATACAGGACACAACCACTTCTTGATCTCTGGTTAATGAAAAGAGTTTTTAAGACGTTTACCAATCCAATTAGAGTATTTTTTTTAAAAAAAGGTGACGCGCCACACATGTTTGACATCAACAGCGATACGTGCGGGTAAAACCTGATTCGTCATGGATGAGTTCGTCGTCCACTCGTGCGTTGGGATCTCCCAGAGAGTTTGACCGGTTTATTTCGTGCTCTGGTTAACCTTGCATCATTGCCAACTTCACGCCGCCAAACATACCGCCGAGATCCTGCAGCATGCTTGGTTTATGTTTGGAGGAACTCAGCTACTTTATTTAGATAATATTTCATCGAAGGGGCGTTGGTGTACGCCAGGAACTTAAGGTAAATTCAACAATGTTTGTCCTGTTTGGTCGTGAAAGTGTCAGTGTGACGTTGTTTTGCGTAGCTTAGGTTTACATAATTTAGAATCGTAGTTGAGTTTAAGGTCGTTCAAGTTCAGGCATCATTAAAGAGGATAGCGAATTAAACGTTCACAATCTCACGGCATTTATAACTGATGAGCTAGATCAAAGATAGAAGATTTGTAAAACAATATCCACACACACTTAATTGCCCGTAATACGTTCGGTTCCTTGATCAGTCTGATCAGATCAGGACGTTCTTTTACCACAATTAGAAAACCCGCAAATGATACGGCGAATAGTATCAAGTAGAAACGTACCGTGTTTCTGAGATATCCCCTTTACCATGATCGTTACGACACCCACATATCACATGTTTGATTGACAATGATTACTAACTATTCAATACAACCCCTAAGCAGAATCGAACCCGGAAGGACTATACTCGCAAATAGTATTAATTTATCTCAAGACCGTGGCGTTAGAAAAATTCATTTCAAGTTTAAGGGGTCCTGTTTGGATCCCGAACTATGAATAAATGTTGAACTAAATGAATTTATTATTGTTTGTAAGTATAGGCGAATTCTCTTAGGAAGTAACCTATAAAATACAAACTATTTTGTCTTCAACACTTATACAAATTTTTATTATTAGCGTTATTTTTTAGGTATTGAAAATAATCTATCGAAAGTGACTGATTAAGATCATATGACTTGATGTGCATATTTGTATTATATATATAATATTGTGTGTGTGTAATAGACTTTAAGTAGCTTACGAAAATGTCAGATAACTTCTTTATTATGTGAGTCTTCGTACTTATGGAAGACAATACTTGGCGTTAGGAAGGGTTGATATGGGTAGGCCTAGTATTGAGTTAATTTTTATGTGATGTGTTGTTAATAATTGTATTTCAATATCTCAGACTCAATTCTTTATTATAGCTATAATTATAATAAATATTACTATCAACACTATTAATCTTGTGTTTAGAAACGGCACTTTAAATATCCCATTAAAAGAATAAACAGCATAACACAAAATTTGGAAACTGAATTTGTCATAGAACACCTAGTTTTATATCGCCAAACATAGCTCCAGAAATTTTATATAAACCCAATAGTAATATTAGAAATATTCGTTACTTTAGAGGTATATGATATGGTATGTGGTACGTAATAATGGGACATTAAATTTTAGAAATGAATTAAAATAATGTTTTCAAAATAAACTAATTATACTTGATTATGTATCAATTAGTAACATTTATATATTTTATATAAGATTCAAAACAACTTAATTTGGAGGAAAATCAAGCTGCCCAGAAAAAGAAACCGAAATTTTAGTTGGTTGTTTAAACAAAATTGTGAGCTATTTTAAACATCATTTCATAAAACTAATCATTTCATGTATATTTTATAGTATTGTTAAACATGATTCAGATTGATTTTTATATTCAAACTATATTTTGAAAAAGGGGCTCCATTATTTCCACTTTCAATAGTAATATTTAAAAATTTAATAATTACACTAGACATATTATTTATAAACATTCAATTATGCATTTACATGTAAACAAAAACTTAGTTGTATATAACCTTTAATATTGAATTAAGTTAAATTTAAATGAGTAAATATTTAACTTATGTGTACAAGCTTAGTATATATAAAGGCTCTATTAGGAGTGTGCAAATATTCGAAAACTTCGGTTTGCTTCGACTTCGATTCGAGGGTGAAATTCTGGATTCGACAGTTACGAAAGATTCGTCAAAAAAAGTTTAGAGTTAAAAAAACACATTAATCTTTATTTTTATTTTATGCTGCTAGTTCCATAACAAATTTGTGTTAGTATAAACAAAAATTGAGGTAAATTATATGTTACATTTTGTGATAGCATAATTTATAACTTTAAGACAAAATATATTAGCTATGTTTGGAATATAGAATGTGTAAATAATATTCAATGCCTTAACTTACATAGTTATGCAAATTATAATATTTTTATCCTACATTATGTATATTTTTTAATATTTGAACTTCGATTCGGCTTCGGGAATGTCTCATATTAATCGATTCAACTTCGCTTCGAATTTAAAAAGTAGACTTCACATATTCCTAATGTCTATACAAATTAAATAACTTTTCATTCAAACGAATACCCACGTGTGTGATAAAATTGAAAGGGTATATGTGTATATATACCTTTCAATTTTAATTATATATATATATATAATATATATGTCGTGTGTGTAATGTTGTGCTTAATTACATCCATGACTGTTTCAGCCTGTGATCATTTTTTATTCAAGCCACATTTTTTAACTACTGATGGCTAGGCCTGTGTCTTCATCTGACTTATAATATAACTTAAGACTAGGACAGGCACAACATCTAGTCCGTCGTTAATTTATCATGTGAAAGGGTAAACCCATATTTTCATCAATGATACATTTTTCTGTCACGCCAGAAATCGAACCCGTACCTTAACTCAGCAGACAGACACGCCACCGACTGAGATAAGGTGTCGGATGGTATGCACTGTATGTTTAATTTTTCTAAATCAACAAATGCCTTTACTATTTATTTATTGTATGTATATATACATACATATACAGTAGCCTACATGTATACATCACATATACTATATATATCTCGAACATGTTTTTTAAATGAGAACATATTTATTCAAAAAGCTTGTTTTAGGTATTTAAACTTTATCTTTTAAACACTTTCTTACTGTCCTAGTATAAAACAACGTTTATTTAACAATTCCAAACCAAACGCCTAAAATAATAGAGCTATATAAAAAAATAAGAACAAATAAACCAAAATTTGTAGACATCCATTGACTTAATATCAGGTTTGTAGTTGACCTTCCTCTACTCTGGCCCGCGTCAACACTACTTGATCGCATTTTAGTGACCTTGAATTTTAATAATACGACGTAAATGTAAGTCAAATAGCCTTATTTATCCATGTAAACAGTTTATAGCTTCCATATATGTAGTTTATATCAAATCGAATTTCTTTATAGCTTATAGTTAAAACAGTAGTTCGGCGAGTACTAATTATAAACTTCTTGTGTTAATTTAATAATGTTTGAGTTTCGCCGGAACTAACTATTTTATAAATATACTAGTTATCTATCAAATACGATAATTGATAATGGATAGGATTGGTAAATTTATGCTAGACTGAGTTAAAAATTTGCATAAAATAGGTTAAATTTGATTTTTCTCGAAATGTTTTATCAACTGTAAACAAAGAATTTTATGATATTAAAACAAAAAGTTCAACATAGTATTATTACAGTTCTAAATAAATATATTATAGTCTTAACTAAATCCATTTTCAATAATATTAAATTGCCCCATTCTAGGTTTAAAAAACTATAATGTATCCCGAAGAAATATAGTTTTTGTCGTAAACAAATAACAATATTATTCAAATTTAAATAAATGATACGACAAAAAAGTACATATTTTCTCTTAATTATTTTATAGTAGGAATTTTTTTCTTCAAAATAAGTCAACAGTACAATAGGTAGGCATACAATTTTGATAATCATATAAAACAATCTTCAGACCTAGATTTTGAACAAATTTTTTAAGGACCATTCACAAATAAAATAATATTAATGTTTTTTTAAATAAGTTATATTTTTTTAGAAAAACAATTATACATGACACAGCATAGCTGAAAGTATTTACGATTGCAATACTTTATATATTAAAAATAGTAAAAACAAATAAGATTATTAAAAGATTCTACAAATCGCAGAAGATATTATATATTTTAGTAGGGGTAGTTTATTATAAAGCACAGCAATCAAATTTTAATTGATTGGTGGAGTATGAATAAAAATTCCAATTAGTCTATATTTAAGAAGTATTTTTACTACTTATATTAGTATTAAGTACGTAACACTTTCCTAAGCATTAGCATTCATTCACAGTAGAAAAATGCTAAGGGTTTAATTTAAATTTAGTAACAAAATATTTTATACGTGTATTTTTATTTTTAATAATAGTAGTTGTTGTAGTAATAGTAGCTAATATTAGTACACCCGCCTCGGTGGCGTAGTTGGCTAACGCGCCAGTCGTGTTGAGCTTGACCGCCAAGGACGGGGAGATCGAGGTTCGAATCTCGGTCGGGTGAACTGGGGGTGGTTTTTCCTAAATGGTTTTCCACTCTCCTTCCACGCAAATGCGGGTTCACTTCCTCTAAATTCAACCTTCCCAATTCCTAACCATTAGCGGTATTAGTACTTAGTACTTAAGCGTATAACCCGAACGGGTAGTAAACGCGTGCTAGATAAAAAAAAAAATATTAGTACGTTCCACCCCAAGGTCATTAATGATTTATTATTATGGATAAAATTGAAAGTATAACTTAGATATAGTACACTAGAATTAGAATGATTTGAGTATGATAAAACTCTCATCAGTATGAACAGTTTCCAGCCTGTGGCCAGGTCCGTTTATTAAAATGCCTCTATCTACTTCTGTCCTTCGACCATTCTTTCTCCTGCACTCTCTTTCACTCTCCTACTCTCACCTGCACACTTGCTGCTATCTGTTTCTCCCATATATTCCTTGGTCTCTCTTGCGGTCTCTTTCCTACATACTTCATATCCATTAATCTTCTTGGAATCCTCTCCCCTTCTATCCTCATTACATGTCCATACCATCTCATCCTAGCTTCCTCAACTATCTTATGTACCCAACTCTTGACCTTACATCTTCATTCCTAATCCTATCTCTTCTGGTGACAGCTAGCATGATCCTCAAAAACTTCATTCCCATGACCTTCACTGGGGATGATAAAACCTTATGTTGGATCATATGTGGAACACCTCCCCACACACTCTAACACGCCCATATACCTGGCAGAGATTTGAACCTTGACCTCCCTGGCATCGGTAATTTTATCTACTGCGAATGACCATGACGTCTTAGAACGAGTTACCAGTTACCACAGTGGCAGGTAGTTATTTGAAAGATAGAGTGATAATATTATAACCATCGAAATACTTCTAAAATACACGTAAAACCAGTACAGTTTCTCTTCCATTAAATGAAAACTAATTAGAATTTCATCAAAACAATTTAGTCGCTTTCACTCATTTTATGGCTGCCATAAGGAAGCAAACGCTATTAGTGGCCTATTTAAATTCATGTATTTTTAAAATAGTTTAGTGTGTGTTGATGTTGTTAGTCAGGCCCGCTATAACATTGTTTTATGGTTGATCATTTAGTTGAAATTTGAGTTAGTTTTTGACTCGTGAACTGCTTCCTACTTTTGATTAGAAAGTGTAACTTATTTTTTATTCCGTTCTTCATGTCTTACTACCTATCCGGGTTATGTGTATATTCACTATTTTACTCTGCCGCGTCTTTGTATTTGTTCGGTCTACACGAGATTATAATTATTACTCACCTTATTTAGCATTGACGAAAAGGTATAATTTAGAATAAATTAGTCAGAATTCATGTGGAAGGAGAATAAAAAAACATTTATAAAAAGAAAGATCTCACTAGACCTAAATGAGATTAGAACCCCAACCTCACCGTCACCAATAAGCTAATGTTAATGAAACGTTTCTTGAACGGAGAAATTTTCATTTTAGGACATTACAACACTTTCAGCTAAATCCACGGCTTTGGACACGCAGACTAAGGGATCAGTCTCATATTATTTTTTTTTAGTTGATGAGGATGTCGGGGGGTTAAATATCGACCTGGTACACTCTTCTCCTTAATTGTTTCCCACTCTCCCTCTAAGCAAATATGGGTTTATTTATTCTCAACTCTGTTTTACTCGTCAATATCCTGATTGGTTAAATCTGGCCCTGGAGGACGTGGTACATGGAAATTTTTGTAGCTCAAAGCACATTTGTGTGTTTTTTCCATCTGGAGCCTTGTTAATAACGTGTCCACTTTGTTCAAGGTTAGTACAGGTAAACATTGCCTTATTTGCATATGTTAGACGTTCTAAAATAACATATGATCATAGAAGTAGCATTCATTCATTACATAGTCATTTTTTACCTCTGTTTCATTACGATTTCGGGCTAATATGCATTGACAGGATTTAAAAAAAAGTTTCCAGCTGTTTTATCTCGAAAAGTATTCAAGATACTAATTTTTGAACAAAAGTTGTGTGGTTTAGAGGGGAAAGGGCATCATTATTCATTTTTGATTTGGGAAAAATTTTCGCGGTAAACTTTGTTTATTTAAATCGAATCCTATATTCATTTTAGCGGCATCTTATACTATGCAAAAATCAAATAACTTTTTGTGTGAAACAATTTTTAATTGGTTTATGTATTTGATAGCAGCACGCTAATTGTAATAATTAATTATAGTAACCACACGACTTATACATTAACATAAATCTAGATCAGACACAACATCCAGCCCCCAGATGTTAATTTATCACCGTGAAAGGGGGAAGCCCACATTTCACCAATGATGAATTTTTGCCCATGCCATGATTCAAACCCGGGACCATTAGCTCATTAGACAGACACTCTACCAACTAAGCTAAGTCGTTGGACAACTTACTTTCTCTAAATATGGCAGCTATTTATTTTTCAAAGTTCAGAGTAATTTGAACTATATTAAATAATTATACAGCAATGATGAGCTAACAGATAGATATGTGTACCTAGTTTATTTAAAATCCTATATACACTAGAGCTTAGATAATTCGGAATAAATGGGGATCTACTGAGTCCGGATTTTTGAAAATAAAGTACCATTACCGAAAATAAAAAAATAAGCATATACGGGATACTTACGAAAACTCATTGTTAAGGTAGAAACATTTTCACTTTATTTATACAACGAGCTTACAATATTTTTGTTGTTGCTAAATATAAAAAATTATGTAGGAATAGAATAAGGCAAAAATCTAACAGAATAAAAGTATCTAATTTTTAATTGAATTTAAGGGTTGAGGTCAGGGTCGGATTTACGACTCTGCCGCCCATAGGCACTAGATAAATTGCCGCCCACCTTTCTTACCTTAATTTACTCCCTTCTAAATCCCCGTCTCCCCCCTACCACCCATCATGTACCGACACACATATACCATATAAAAGTGCTATTTGTGGAGTATCAGATAAAAAATGGTTACATCATTTGATTAATTTATTATAGTGAGGTATTAAATATAGTAAGAACCTAAGCAAAGGTTTAGAAATTGAAATAAATTCTCTTACACTCTTATAACACACACATTTAACAATATCAAATTTGCATTAGTAGAGGGTATAACATGTTACTATAAATATAATATTATAGGACCCTACACGATCAGTAGACTGTCAGTATGCATCAGTATTTACAACGAGACCCAGTGTTGCCAACTCTATAGTCTCTAGCGATAGTACAGGGACCTGAAATGGATTGTATTTTTACCGGTAGGATACTACTTTTTGACATTATATTGATAAACCCACCGATTTTCATTAAAAAAAATAATTTTTTGTTAAATTTGTTACTTTATAGCAGGGCCACAGGATATTACTTGTAGAAAATATCCTAAAATTGGATTGTGATGTGCTGAAATTATATAAAAAGTAGTATCCAGATCGTACAGTTGGCAACACTGACGAGACCGTACACGGTCAGTATTCGTATCATTATTTTTTATCAGTCTCAGCTCCTGCATGCAACGCGCAACAACATGGATGATAAAAAGGAGTGGGCAGTCTATGTTTGCTACTGAGACTGAAGGAAATACTGACAAGCGCGCGCACACGGTCAGTCAGACTGTCAGCTTCTCTCACCACTTGCAAGACTGATGGAACTGACACTGATATGATCAGAAAATTTTGATCATATCATTATTTTAGTAAGTCCATCCATCAGTCCTGCCCTTACACGATCAGTCAGACTGTCAATATTAATTATTACTTTATTAATACTGAACATGTCTGACTGATGTAGTAAGGGCAGCATGTTGCCAATGAAATTAGGGTGATCCTCTGTCAAGTTGGTACGCAGATAATTTTTTTCTCATCTCAGCCCGAGAAGTTGCGTTCTGTTGTGCAATCAGAATCTAAAGTACATGTGAACATTCAGAGGGCAATGTCAACGTTTGGGTGGATCATCTGTAGTTCCTCTTTTAGTATTAAATGACACAGCTCAAAAGGACTTGGTTACTTCTCGCATCTAGTGTTTGTTAGAAGATGAGACTTTAAGTTTTCAACTAGTGTATCCTCAATGTATTCACAGGCAAACTTGTAACTCAACAGTAACACTGCTGCTTCTAAGTGCTAATGAAGAAATGGTTTTACTTGTATCCACCCTCTAGTTAGCACTCCTGTCTCCTACACTACTGCCTGGAGGAAGGAGGCGGATAGCAGGATAAAGTACGGTTTAGTCATCACTTCTACTCCTTCCACCACACAGTCTATGTCAACTTCGTCATTAACTTCAATGCACGAAAGAAAACAGCACACACACACACACACACACGCGCGCGCGCACGCTCGCGCGCGCACATACAAACACACACACACACACAGAAGCCATACAATTATTTTACCTGGCTATGCAAAATCTGCCACTCCTAAAATTTACCGCCGTAGGCACGGGCCTATTAGGCATATGCGTAAACCCGCCCCTGGTTGAGGTGCGTTATTTTGTTGGCCATGTATTTGACATTTATACCACCGTGCTTATTTTTATTAATAATATTTTTTCTTTGTGATCCGAATTTTTTTACGAATTTACGAGCGAATTATCGACGCTCTACTGTAATTCATAATTTTATAAAGCTATCTTATATGATACAGTTTTTATTAATGTTTATTAATGTTTATTAATTGGCCTAAGATAATATGTTTACTAAAATCCTCTTACATTGTTGATTTCAGATTTTTTGACTTAACGTGCATCAAGTCATGAGAAGAACGTCAACATAAACCAGCCAGTACCTTCCATCCGCCAAAGAATGCAAGGACTAGTGTATGCCTTGTTACTGCCTCTGGCATTCGTGAATGGATCATCCTGGAGGTACATCAACAAGGTTGACCCGTACAGTAAAGATGAGATCATGTTCCCCAGTGATCGAACATCACCATTTAACGAGAAGTTTGTCAATACCGGACAAGATTTGCATAAGAAATACCAGGTCGCTGTGGAGGCTATATACGGCGTTGCAGTCAGACTCAAGGTCAGATCAGTTTTTGAAACCAATATTAAAACCTGAAATACCTTTTGGGTAGAGATCTGAGACGCATTTTAGACGTTTAGAAATCCGGCATTATTAAGAAATAGTTTGATATTTTTAAATATTGTTAAAAAAATGTAGGCTAAAATTATCAGCGGGTTTTTGACAAGTTACAAATGTTAAATTTTTAGTTTAAAAAAATAGTTATCGATGTTCAACACGAAAATTTGTCCTTCTGAGATTAAAGAAAAATATTGGAAACCTAATATAGCCTTCCTTTATAAAATAAAGGCCTGTGTTGTTAGGGTATCAACTGATATTTTTTAAGATAAAATAGGATTGTTCTATAGGCTTTTTTTAAGCTGTCACACTTTTTTTTTAAAACACTTTAAACTTAAACTCTTAACAACTTTCACCTACACTTTGGTGAAAACAATATTGAAAAATACCAAACTATTTAATAAATAATCTGGGATTTCTAAACGTCAGCAAAGCTTTTTAGTGCTGTCCCAATTAGCAACCCCAAATATATTTATTTACTCTCTTATAAAATATCAACCATTGTTTTGAAAGACTGATTGATTTATAAAACTGTTTTAAAAATATACGTAAAGATGTTTATATTTATACACTCTATTATAAAATCCACTTGAATGACAACAAACAATTTATATATTATCAGTACCTATAAAATCATACTAATAATAAAGAAAATACTATCAATTTTTGCCTCAACCAACAAAGTTTGTATTTTCTAAAAGGCCCTTCTGTGAAAATTCAACTCTAGTTTGTAGTTGACGGGAAGCTCGGGGCTTCAATCCCTAAAGAGTATATATTGAGGGTGTATTTCCTTAAGGTTTTCTCACCCTCCCTCCAATCAAATGTGGACAAATTTCCTATAAATGATCTGGTTCATAAAACTAAGATTAGTGGCCGGAGGGTTTGATGTGCTGACTTCATGACACTTTTTATCACCAAATGTTGGCACTATCTTCGCCAACATTCAGCCAACTTGCAGTTGGTTTAGCTCGCTTGTTGGCTGACGTCATGGAGGTTTTATCTACATATCGTAATCAATATAAATTATTCACCCCGATATAAGCCTTAGTAAATTCGTTTTTGGTAACCATTTAAAACAGTTTGCGACAATCGATAACATAACTAAGACATTTTTGTTTTTATTAACTGTACTACCTCAGTTCACTAAATATTACAGAAAACCAGATATATCATAAAATAACAAATTAATTAAGGCTTAAAAAATCAGACGACAATGTTTGGACTCTGTGACAAAAAAAAAAGGTCAAAATTGAGCGAATTTCTAATAACGTATTTTTTTAACTATAAACCATTTTAAAACAACTTTTTTTCCTTCGAAAAACTAACCCAGTGTTATCATTAGATTACTAGAGTAGTTAATTTTGGTTTCACTTAGTTATGTTATCATGTCACCTGATTATTATATTCTCGTATGAATTATTCTACCCCCAGATCTTATTTGTATCTTTAAGGGGTATAACCCGCACTAATGTGTACGCGTACAAAGGTGTTGGTCTCATCTGGTCTTAACCGAGTGCAATGAGGCCATTTTTTTTTTCTAAATAATGTTTCACCCTTTATCCTCACAAAAATAAGGATACACTTAACCTAATTTTTATATTTGTCATACCAGCTTCTATTAATGTAAATTTTTCACATATCTCCCAAACAGTTAGTAAAATATGAAGAACGCGGGTAAATTTTTTTTAAAAATAAAAAAGTATATTGTTTATTAGCTAATATTAACAATCTGAAAATTGAAAAATGACACCTGGACATGGGAATCGAACCCGGGACCTTTGGCTTAGTACGTCAATGCTCTCTGGGCACGGGACGAATCCTGGATAGCTCAGTGGTTAGAGCATTTGCGTACTAAGCCAAATGTTCCGGGTTTGATTCCCGTGTCCAGGTGTCATTTTTTAATTTTCAGAATGATATCTAACTGAAGTAATTACCATTAATATAGCTTCGGCTATTTACACTTAATAATATTAACAAGTTTCAATATATTGAAATTAATGTTCTAGGTCTTGAGCTGCATTGAGGGAATAATAACTTCCTAAGTTTCGGCGACTCTAGCTACAACAGTGGGGGACGCACCACGGATGATGGCTAGTGCAACTACAGTCAAAATGTCGGAGGTTATTATTCCAGCTCAAGCCCGAAAACATTAATTTAACTACAAAGACAGGCCGCGAAAACCTTCAAAACAGGTTTATCTATATTTAACATATGTTAAAATTGACACAATTTTTTTCAAATTTAACGTTACAACGTCACACTTTCAAGAGAGTCAGAAAAGTCTTCCATCTAATGAATCGGCCTTTCTAATTTTTCATTTTAGCACCGCATCTTACTACCCGTTTGGGATCTACTCATATGTAATACTTACCCCAATGTTTTGGGGATGAGGAAACTTTAATTTAGATTAAGAGTAACCATATTTGCATAGAGGGAGTGTGGGAACCCATTTATGAAAAACTACCCTCCGAACATCCAACTGGGATTAAAATCCCAATCTCTCCGTCATCGGCAATCAAGTCCTCTGTGAGAGAGACGCTTAACTAGACCAAGTGTCCACCGGGTCTTCTAATGTTTTGATTGTTTTATTCGTGTGGGACAGTTGTTCATGGACGTGCTGGACACCACCAACTTTCTCGTGTCTCCACTGAGCGTCGCGACGGCGATAGGGGAGCTACTTCTCGGCGCTCAAGGGCAGTCGAGGGAGAGACTGGAGTGGCTGCTCTCCACTGGCAACAACCAAACAGTCCCCGGGGATCCCTTCGAGTTACACAGGTGTGGTGAAATATTCAGAGCCGTCGGTGGTGACGGGATGGGGGGCTCTAGTCTCTAATGTAGGATATCATCACATGACATGATTAAGTCACAGATTCTTAAATTCTGAGTTCATGCATAGAGCAATTAAAAACGTATACATTTGTTAGATAATACATCTCGAACCAGAAGGCACATAGTAACGCTGTTTTCTGTATTCCACTTAAGAAGAATGATGAATTAAAACCAGTGAAACTATTTTATCGTATTTAAACAAACACGTCTCTTAAGATGACATTTTGATGGAGTATTTGTGTAGTTAAAGAAAAATTGTATCTGGAAATGGATTTGAACTTTGGAAATATCCAACCGTACTGATGTGGTTTAGTACAAATACATGTTCTTTGAGGAGATCCCAGATAGCCCAATTGGTATAGTGGCCATCACGTAAACCTGGAAGGCTAGGGTTAAAATCCCTGTCCAGATGTCATTTTAATATATTTAAATTTTATCATAGTGTATTAAAATACAAATAAACATATTTTAATCCTCGTTATACAATAAGCCATTGACTAAACAAATCAGATAACATCATAACTTTAGATCAGAAGAATATAACACATATATATTTAATTATAAACCCACACATTGGGTCAGCTCAGATCAGATCCGGCGTCTCGGAACAGATCACGTCAGAAATATTTGCTCTTCGAGCAAGTTTTGCCTGATTCAAAAGGGTCGTGCATGTGCAGACTGCTCTCTCCTCCCTCATCTGATCCAAGCCACGCTAAACTGGAGCCATCAAACTGTTGGTGTGTTGTCAATTGTGCCATTTGTAGTTTTTCAGTGCTGATTAACAAAATGTCTTTGGACGAAAAGCTTACATCAGTTGTAGAACAATACCCTTCATTTATATTGTCCACCCAAAGACTCTTCTTAGCTTGTGCTCTTTCATGAAATCTTCTTCCGCAGCAAGTGCCAATGTTACAACTAGTGCTTCCTTCTCACTATTACTATCACTCATGTTTAGTTTACTAAAACACCCTATATTTACTGCTACGATCTTTAAAATCAAACACCAAACAATATTCCAAATTTACTACAGCAGTATGTCTATATTTGTGACTTGTCTACAGCTGAGCCTAGACTGACATTCTGTTTCGAATTGATCGGATCCAGTGTGCAAAGAAATAACTATTCTACTTCTGATCTGATCTGGCGTTTTGATCTGATCTGAGTGCGATCTGCTTTACATAGATTTGTAGATACAATGTATTCACATAAACTAGGTTGCAGTACTTCAACTTAACATAAGCAACACAATCTGTTGAGCACAACTTTAATTTTGATAGATTTCGTTCTGACGTACTGCTGATAGCATCATATTTTTTATATATATATAATTTAAGCGCAAGTATTATCATGTTAAAAAAAGTTTAATTTTCCCAAAGCTTTATTTATATAAGAAGAACCTTTTTAGCTGTAATTATCCTTTGAAACGAGCATATTACATAAAAAAAAGCATCTCATTTAAGTATCATTCAACTTACATGGTTTTTTTCAACTTGATAGGAAACCTTCGTAACAAACTAACCACGTAAGTCGAGAACTTGCTTTATTTGTAGTTCATTCCTCCCTTGTGATTTCTCCCCTACGTGAAGTACCATTGTAAGGTATCAGTTGATCATCAGAGCCCATTCTGCCAGAGTGGGGTTTTTATCAAATATAATGCTATGATTGGCTACCATGATGGGCTTGAGAGGAGTCAATGGCATCGACATCAGCTTGGATAGTCCATAAACCTGTTTGATACTTGCTGGCTGGACCAAAATACCAATATGAATCTGCTATCGATTTCCTCAATTTTCAACAAATAGTCGAATAAGTTCATTGGAATTTATAATATTTAAAATAACTAAAACTACCCTGGGGAAAAATAAGCAAATAGTATTATTTAATTTCTTAAAACTCTATATAGTTTATTTTTAGTTTCAATATAGATTGAATACTTTTTTTGGCCAAGCCAAAACGGTAAACTTCGTTGAAATTTCCAAAATAAAACTTAAGGCACAATATAGTTTAGTAGCTAAGAATTTTATCCCTAGTGATTAGTTTAAAAATATTGTTCACCTCTTCTTTACAATACATTAGAGAAGGTTTGGGAAACGTCTTGATTCAAGTGTCCAAGGCAAACAAAAATGGAAAGATTGACATTTCAAAGAATGATACTACGGATATTTCCACTGGCAACATATTTTATAGCACTGTTTAATAATGACTTAAGTGGTATTTTCAAGGTATTATCTTATTATTTTCAGGCAGCTAGGAGGGCTGGTCCAGCTACTGCAAGCTGATCCCAAACAGCATTATGATGGATACACACTTGAGTTCGCTAGCGCCTTCTTCGTGCAGCCTGACATTCAGATAAAACCAAGCTATGAACACGCCATTAAGACACTTTACGGTGTTCAAGTGCTTCCACTGAACTTCAGGTAAAACAAGGGCTAAGCATTAAGGTGAGATGGAAGGGCGTTCAAGAAAACGCCAGTGTTTTTGCAGTTTTTATGGCAAAACATTTTTTTGGCTAAAATAAATAAAGTATTGCTCCAGTAAAAACATAGAATTTAATTTTCTTCACATATTGACCTCAAATTTTCTTGAATAGATATTTAAAGTGTCCTTTTACTTAATGACAACTTTTTCTCTTCATTTAAAAAGTTTCTCATCTAAAACTGCTATGCTCATGACAGATATTCAACAACTGTTGATATAACTATGCGAAGAAAATTAAACATTATGTTTATACTGGGGCATTATATTATTTATTTTGACAAAAAAAGTTTTGCCATAAAAACTGCAAAAACACTGGATTTTTCTCACGCCCCTTTCCATCCAAACTCATTAGCCTTAAAAATTTCCAGTGTTCAACCAAATCAGAATTTTCTTATATTTTTTAATATTACTAGCATAGTTTATTATACAATTTATACTTAAAACATACCTGCACCAGTAATTGAACGGTCTAAGGCATCAATCTCACATAATACTGGATTAATGAACTACGAGAAGGTCAAGGTTTGAATCCCGCTTAGATGTATTGAGAGGGATCTTACACATAAGATTCATACTGAGATTACCCCACTCCTTCTTAATACTTATATGAGGGCATTTCCTCTAAGTTTATCTATCACTTCTTGTCACTTAAAATAAATAGATAATAATATCGGTGTTTAACTTACTAATACAAAATATCTAGCAAGGGTTCATTAATATTTTGAGAGACAAATAGGAACATTTCTGTAGTAAAATTGTAGCAATAGATAAGTATTTTGGAATATTTTTCAAAATCTTAAATAGTATGTTCTCTCTGCTTACCCTAAATTATTGTTGTTATACCTTGACATATTGTACTATGACGTTATCTGATAAGCTATACCATGTTATAATCAATTAAGTTAAGATTGTTACCTTTTAGAGTAAACGGAGTGGACTATACGAGTAAAATAAAGTACGTGTACAGTTGTAAGCTGTTAGATCAAACAAGATTAATTATTATTTTAGTTTAGTAGAACCTTTTTACATAGATTTTACAATTGTGTTTCTAAATGTTGACTATTCCTTTCTTGTTAAAGTGGAGACCCAGAGTACGCCCAGAACACAATCAACCAATGGACCTCCGTCCAAACGAAGGGAAAGATCCAATCAGTCTTGCCCACTCCACTCCCTCCGGGCACCTCTACGATACTCGTAAACACAGTGTACTTCAAGAGTGACTGGGAGATGCCCTTCGACCCCGAGCTGACCATACCTGGGCTGTTCCACGTCACCCAAGACAGGGACGTCAAAGTTCAATTAATGAGAGGTCACTTTGACCTTCTGTACGCCGACAGCGAGAGGTTGGGCTGCGGTTGGTAGCCTTGCCTTACAAGAGGTCTGAAGCGGCCATGTTTATAGTCCTACCTTACAACCATCTAGGTAACAAGACGTACAACATACAACAATATATGAACACTATCCTAGTGGAAGACATAATAAATCTGATATCTTCAGCTGTGTTGACACCAGTGACCCTTGCACTACCAAAAATGACTCTGAAAGACGTATTAAGCATAAGTGAAGCTGTTGGAAAAGTGAGAAGCAAACTGAACGAAAGTGACCCACCAATAAAGGACGTCTCCAGTAAAAGGCATCAAAGGAGAAGCACTCAATACTGGAGGGAAGATCGCAAATCCTACTATAAATTGAGGTACAGTTATAACCACCAATATTATTACAGGATCCCGGTTGACGCAGTAGCTTATCCAACTTATAGAGCGGAAAACGATGAGATGGACAGTAAAGAGGAGTTGTATAATCCACCTACATATCAAAGCTATTATGTTCAGAATCAAAATTTTTTATACTCAAGAAATGCAGATGCCAACCTGCAATTTCAAAATTTTTCTCAAATTAATAGCAATTGGCAGCAACAAAATCAGCAGAATAAACAACCATATCAGTGGCAGCGACAAATCAGCAAGAGCAAAATCAGCAGCAGCAACAAAATCATCAGCGTCTAAAAAATAATCGGTGGCAGCAGCAACGACCAAATATGCCTGAACGCCGACAACCAGCTCAGCATCAATCGAGAGAAGACGGTAACATTAACAGGCTGGATCTTGACATGAGTGGCGTGTCGTCCGACCTTCGCTTCAGGGTAGACGACATCCTACATCAGGTGGTGATGGAGGTGTCAGAATCTGGGACGGAGGCCGCTGCTGTCACCGCGGGTACGATCGACTACATCGGTGGTGGCAAAGTCTTCAAGGTGGATAGTCCTTTCTTCTTTTTCATAAGGCACGAAGCGACTTTAGCGTCCTTGTTCTGGGGCATGATCGTGGACCCTACAAATGGTCAAGGGGAATACACCTGAGCCCGGCTCCTGAAAAGAAACGAATTACAGCAGTCGTTGCGTTGTTAAATCGGTTCGAAATTGACCTAAAGGCCTAACTTAAAGGAATAAATGGATAATTTCATTTTTAAGTGTCAGGATAGAACATATTTACAATGTGTCCCGGATTTTATGACACTCTGCATCTTAAAATTGATAAATGTTTCTGAACTGATCTTATAATTTAAAAAAACAAGATAATTTACGATATTTAAATTTAGAAACAGAAATTAGGCTTATTTAAAGATTACCATCCCATTATTATTTTTAAACACACTATTCATATACAGAATATATTTTAAATAAATAAACCAATTATTTCTCTAGTCATATACTGTATATTCATTAGGTTTAAAGCCTCGCTTAGAGAATTGACTTTCAACCTTAAATCCTTTTTCTAATTTGGTCTTGTCACTCTTTGCCATGAAGGGTCTGACACGTTATGTTAAAATTAAATGTTTCTTTCATTTTTCTATATAACTTTTTTTTTTCGTGGATCGCTTGGGGCTTCTTCATTTTCCCGTCAATCGACGTTGAAACGTTTTAATTTTGAAGAAAGTTGTATCCTTTTCAAAGTTTCTCATCACTTGCCTCAATGTCTTATCGATTCCGAAGAAGACACTCCTTTTCCTTCATCGCATTGCACTCCCCCTCCCCAAGATACAAAAAAAAAAACTTCGAGTTGGAAAACTTGAGGCTTCTCAAGATTTAATTGGCAATCCGTCCCAACTTGTGCACAAGATTTAACGACTCTCTGAGAACACGGACGAACTCTTGTTTCTCTCTCTTATTTCTTTTTAACTATTTTACTCACCCTTTTTACTCGCTAAGCTTTTATTTAAACGGTTAATGGGTTTCCCTAAACTACTCTTTGATTGAAAAGTGGCAGGTATTAATGTCAAAGTCACAAATTTTTAATTTAAAAATCTATGTAAAAACGTTTACTAATAAATATTTATACTTTATACCTCTGTCTGATGAAGCCAGGCTCATCAAGTTGATTCAATGGGTGCCATTTTAGGGGGCTCCTTCCCCACAAAATAATTACTTTAGTTTATGGGCTTTATTTATTTAGCTAAGCTACATTATTATTCTATTTACCGTACTAATTGACTTTAAAATGGCCGGATTCAGAAAACATGTAATTTAAATTTATGTTAAGACTGAAGTTAGACTTTCTACCGTGAAGTAGATATTTTAGGCTGTTTGGGAGCCCCAGAAAAGTTGAAGTCTGGAGTAAACTGCCCATTTGATTGCCTCTCTCCCCATTTTTATGAGTAGCCCTGGATGAAGCTGTCTGTGATGAAGAACGATATGTGGTTATGTAAACATGACGTGTTCTATGAAGATTCTCAAGGCCATTGAGTTTTTACAAAGATAATTTGGGCTCCTGAATTTATATTTCCCCAATATTTTATAATAATGAATATATAATCCACAAACGAGAAATCCATGTATGCAGACAAATTAGAGGGCCGCACTAGTATCAGAGCAAGTTTTTAGTTGGCCTAACATAAATTAAAGTGGTAGTAACATAAACTAACAGAGAATTTTTACACATTATGGTAATTTTCAGAATAAATCAAGCCTAAACTTGCTGTAGTGGGTTTTGTTGTGATATAATTGTCAACTTTGAGGACTGAATTTTTCTGGTTGGATTGAATAGGCTTTGCCCTTTTATACTCATTTTAGAAATACATTGGGGGCATCTTTTTGTTTATATCTTTATGATTGTAATTAATAATATAATTGCTAACACAAATAATTTATATTATTTTTATTCAATTACAAACGTTTTAAATTTTACAAATAATAATAATTATATAACTTAAAATGTGTATACGCAATAAATATCAACTATTCATTTGAAATGCTGATTGATTTATAAAACGGCTTTAAAAATATATGTAAACATGTTTATATTTATACACTTCTGCATATAATCTACATGAAGGATAATAAATAATTTTTAAATGATAGCTTTTAATGGTACTAATTTTAGTTTAAAATAAAAAAATAATTATTTAACGTTAAAATTATATCCGACCCACACTCCATTATAAACCTAAAATACATAAATGTTACAATCTCTTCGAGTGAATAAGATTCACTACCTACCACCACCTATTTTGAAGCATTGGAGTGTAGCTACTTCCCCCTCCGTCCCGGTTAGTACGTCTATGGAGGGGATGACGAAACTTTAACATCAAAACTTGTTGAATAATATGAAATGTAATAAACAAGCTAATTCAAATAAAATTGTAAATATTTTGATAACGCCTAGGACTACATTTTAAAGAAGGATAGTTTATTAAATTGTTAAAGTGAGTGTCTTAGAAAATATTAATTTCATTAACTTAAAGTAAAAACATTGAAAGTAACACCTCATTTGAAAAAGCAATGAATTGATTTATATCTAATTAAAATCAGCCCCAATAACCTTTTCCATATTAGTTTGAAACATGTAATATTTTGTTAGCTAACATATTTTTATGTTTGGTCATAACTTGTCTTAAACAGCACATAAGATGCATTTAATTACGACCCAAGATGATTTCTAGCCGTTTACTTCATAACATGACATGAGATGACTTGAACTGACATAGCTGTTGAAATATTATTGAATTCAAAAACTATAACATGCTGGGGAAAGTTTTAAGTTTATTTTTTATTGATTGTATTCGTGCCACCCAATCCATGTTTACGTGCCACTAACATTTGCCATTCCGGTCTATACAGTTCATTAAATGTTTGCTCCCAAAAACAAACAACCCTATTTTGTTCAGCAGCTATTGAATTAAGAACAATATCAGATCTACATGTTTGAAAAAAAAAACTTTATTTCTTTAAAAACTGATTGATATATTATTTTTGTGGACAGTAATGTATTAATCATATTTATAATATCAAAGAACATACTAAGACAATTCCAAATAAAGTTTGTGAGTAAATTTAAATAGGTTACATAATACATACGCTTCTATTAAATAAAAGTCTAACAATTATAAATGTTATAAAATAAAACAATATAATTTTTTTCTTTGTTTTATAAATAACCAATACTTATTTAACTTAAAAACAGATATTTCTAGGAAATAAAGAACTTTCTTATTTATAATATGAGCCTACTTATTAAAATGGTTTGATCCCAATATACAATATTAAAATATTTCAATAGTTAGACATTTAAAAAAATCTCTGAGTCTGTTTTCTCATTCGCTCCAGTACATGCCTATCTAGCACGCTTGAGTGGGAGAGGGAGGAGGGGATATAAAAATGGAGAGAGAAGGAAACACACCTAGTAGTTCTTCAGCCGACGTCCTGGACCAGGGTTGACATACTCGCGGTCCGCGGGTCACATCCAGCCCGCGGGACATACAGAATTAACCGGTCTGCTTGTCTGTAATACTTTCTTTCGTTCCGGCCTGTAGTCATATAAGCCCACAGAAAATAGAATAGTTTAATTTTAGTGTGTACATAATATTGAATAAAAAAAACAAAACCTTTTGACTATTTCAAAATGTGCTTTGATTTTTATAACTTTAAAAACATGATTTTAGATTTATTTTAAATCATTTAATCAAATACTACTGCAATGTGTTTCACTAACCCACAAAACGTCCGGGAAAATTAAGGTTTTTAAATTATTTTTTAGCACCACGTCTTACTACTCGTTCAGGTTATACGCCTATTCGCTAATTACGCTAATGTGTTAGGGATTAGGAAGGGTTAATTTAGAGGAATTGCACCTGCAATAGCGTGGAGGTAGACTGTAAAACCATTTAAGAGAAACCTACCCTCAGTGCACCAAGCGGGATCAAACCCCGATCTCAGCCTAGTCTACTGCGAGAGTAGCGCCTTAGAACATGTGGCCAATGAAGTGGGTTTTTAAATGTTCATTAATTATCTTAAATACATAACATAAAATACACCTACATCGGCGGAACGGGATTAATTGTCAGGCCGTCTGTCGGTAGAGGCCAGGGTTCGAGTTCCAGTCGGATGTACATAGGGTGGTTTTTCCTTGATGGTTTTCCAAATTTCCTTGACTCAATTACGGTTACATTTCTTCTAAATTAAAACCATTGCTCATCCTTAACCGATTAGTGTAAAATGCATATAACTCTAACGGGTAGTAGGCCTTAAGACACGGTGGAAAAAAAAAAAAAAATAAATCCAAATTATATAACTTTCTCATTATTGGATTTATTACGAAACTAATAAAATATCATAATAATTTCATTATTAAGGTGTAACTATAAGTACATTAAATGAACCACACCTGTTTGGCACTCGAGCTAGCTGTCAACCTTGATGGGGGAGGTCAGGGTTCGTTTCTCGGCTGGGTGCACCTAGGGTTATTTTCATAAATAGTTTATCACTCACTATCCACAAAAATTTGAGTATATTTACCTTTATCGTATCTACTTCATTAGTGTAAACGAGCGGTTATTCTAGATGCAATGTAAGACACGATGCTTAAAACAAACTGAAATACTGGGGGAAACATAGCGAGTGTAGCAGAATGAAAGAGAATTTTATTTTATGTGTGTGTCTTTGGTTAAAGCTTGAATAACTTAAATACTATTAAAATATTTTTAATAACTAATCGTCGCTACCAGGCAGTTAGTCTGTAATAAAGCCCAGCGTTAGGCCCAGAAGTTTAGTGAATTTGGTGTATCTCTTCAGCTCAATATATTTTAAGATACCTCAACCACTTTGACATTAGGGACCCTGTTTTAATAGCGTCCATACATTCTACGAATAACATAAATTGTACATGTTTAAAAAAAATTTATCATCACAGCAGTCATAAATCTATTCCAGAGATCTTCCCGCACACAATTAATATCCAGTAAAAGCAATAAAATTATGTTTAATATTTTCTAAATTAGAAATATAAACTCTCACAATAAAGTTTCTCTCCAGGCTAGTGGACTCAATTAACAGAAACAAAGTACATAATTAAAAGAAAGCTCAGTTCCAAGATTAGATTTAATTAAAGTCAAAATTAAAAAAAAAAAAGAAACACTAATGAAAGTTTCTATTTTAACTTCAATTTCTAGATACATCTTCAAATTAAACCCTTAAATCGTCTCATTAAAAGGAAGAAACGGAGGGAAAAAATAAATTAAAGTTAAATTTAGGTGAAATGTGTACCCAACCATGCAAACTAATCTATTTTTTAACACAAGGATCTGTTTATATATCAAGTATTTTATTTTACTCGAGGATTTTAAATATTTTTAAACCTTAAAAAAGCTTAATAAACTGCCAATCAACTTTGAATAGCAGGGTGACATATTATTATTATTATTATTATTATTATTATTATTATTATTATTATTATTAGCACGTCTTCTTACTACCCGTTCGGGTTACACGCACTTACGCTAATGTGTAACGGTAGGGTGATTGTGAGATGAAATGGAGGACCTACAGTTTAACGTGGAATCCGAACCACGGTGGAGGCCTGGCATTCCACACATTCAGAAGTTGTGATTAATACACGTCTTGTCAGAGGTGAAGGAAGGGTGTGGCTATCAGATAAATCTGTGCCGGGACCGAGGATTGAATCCCGGACCTGCAGCTCAGAAGTCTGACACCTTACCCCTAGACCACCAGGTCACCTTCGGGTGACATTGAACACATAAGTAATCTGTTTATGAATAAAAAACAAATTGTTGCTAAATCCATACATAAATGGGTCTAGAAAATATTATTATTGAAAGTAGTGTTGTATATAAAAATACATCAAACATAACTATTTAGAAATGCGTTTTAATGTGTTATTCTCAGTTTTAAATACGCCGTTTTGTAGAGCTCGTTGGCATTTTATACAACTCTCGGTATTATTTTGGCAATGGTTGATATAAGGAGTTGTTATTTTACAAAACTGCTTCTATAGCAACCCATTCTAGCCTCACCTGAACGCTTGTGATTAATTTGTTCGAGGTTAGATAAAATCAGGATGGGTTAGTTTGTATTAATGAAAGTCGAAACATAATATTATGTTTTTGTGAAACGTGTTACTCCGTGTTTTATTTTCCTCTGTATTGTTATATAAAACAAAATCCAGACCATGTGATCCGCAATTGAGATATACCGACCAACCAAGCGACCACCGCCTGTTGGTAAAGATAGTGCCAACATTTACGTATAGTGTGTCATGTGGATAGGTGGGAGACAAATGTCGGACTAACCTTAAAATTATTTTAATTAAATTATTTATTATGATAAAAAAAATAAGTTTGATTTATGAACATAACGGGTCTATAAAGACTTGCTTTCATTTGTTTTTTAACTACTTTTTCCTTAGCATAGCGTCTCCCTACCCGTTTGGGTTATATGCCGATGTACTAGTTAAGCTAATGTTTTAGGAATTATAAAGATTGAATTTAGAGGAATTACACCCGTGAGAGTGGAAAACTATTTTAGAAAAACCGCCTTATGTGAGCCCGACCAGTATCGAACACCGATCTCTCTATTATCGGCAGTCTAGTCCAACACGAGAGAAACGCCTTAGACCATGCGGTCACCAAAGCTTGTTTGATGATGTTTTTGGTGTTAATGACCTTAGGAGAAATTAATCTTAAGTATAAACGTTGACATTTGGGATAGGTCTATCTCTCTATCTATAACTCGATTACATTAGTTCCATTTAGTAAGTTAAAATTATTTACAGAAATTATAATTGAAAATTATCCATTTTGGAAAAATTTCCTGAAAAAATATAGGAACAATTTTTCCCTTCTCACATCTCTGCTTGTCACGCAGAAAATGAGTGATAATTGAGAAATAGTGTAATTTGTTCTTCATCTATAGACCACCCTAGTAAACATTTAATCTCAGCTTGAGTGAAGATGACAAAAAAGTAGTTTCTTTCAATACCGCTCTGACCCGCCTTGGTGGCTTGGTTAGCTAACGCGCTAATTTCGTGTTGAGCTAGACTGCCGAGGACGGGGAGATCAAGGTTCGAATCTACATTGGGTGAACTAGGGTGGTGTTTCCTAGATGGTTTTCCACTCACCCTCCACGCAAATGCGGATCCACCTCCTCTATATTCAACCTTCCCAATTATTAACTCATTAGCGTAATTAGTACTTAAACGTATAACCCGAACGGGTAGTAAGACGCGTTGCTAAGTATTAAATTAATATCGATCCGATTCCGAAGTGTGAGTACTAATATCAGTAAAAGTATCGGAAAAAACTATCGAGTAAGAAAAATACTGGTATCGAAAGGAAAATATCGATATTAGTAAAATATCGACACTTTTCCCACATCCCTACTATAGAAGAATGGGACTTATGTCATTTTTAGATATGAATTTTAATTACCTCATTCTTAAAGTCTGTAAACTTGAGAATCTTTCATCACGGATAAAACGTATTCAAAGATACCACATAGTTGGAGAGCATTCACTCTGAAACAAGAAACTTAATTGCTTTATCACTTTTTTCTTTTATTACCTAGATTCTGCTTCATTCCCGACTGCTATATTCTCTTCTGTTTTTCATGTCACATTTTACATCGTTTAATTTCACACTGAAAAGCAAAAATGTGATTCCAGGTTCACATGTTCGTTTAAAAACAAGAGCAGTACATAACTGGAGTCACGTGATGAGCTGCAAGCCAATCAAAATATTTCGGCGGCATCCCCTCGACACAAAGGCGATTGATGAAATATAATCCGCTTTCAATTATGTCAGCTCTAGACTAAGGTGATCCGTTTTTACGAATCAATTAGCTCAAGTATTGACTGTAAAGTGTTTTAACAGTATAATTTTCATAAGAAAGATCTTACCTAACAGAAAATAATATACTAAATATACTTTAACGTAATCATATGTTAAATCCTGTGATCTGCCTCTTGTTACTTTTGAGAGATAGTCAATAGTCAATAACAATAAAATAACACTAATAATTTGGTTACATGGGATCTGTGTTGACAGAAAAAAAAAGTTTTATGTTCTAAAAAAGATCTCCAGGTGAAAATTAGACTGCAATTGGTATTGCACAGCATTATGGGTCAACACTCATTTCCGCGATCGTGTGAATTCTCTGCGCCACTCAGCGTGCGCTTTATTTTCAGTGTTTGTGTGAATCAAGCCTAAGCCGTAGAAGAGGGCTGAAAGACTATCTCAAAGAAAGATACGTTTACTAAGAAATGGATTTTGCCGTTGTAATTTTAATCTAAAGGCAGCGTGACATTGATAATTTCATGGTACTGCGGCTCACATAGGCGAGAGGATTAATAAGGGCGTCTTGTTCCGACACAAGATATGTCAACTGCAGGAAGGGAACTATTTGGTTCTGGTGATGTTGGTACCCTTTCAACCGTAAAAAAACAAAAAAGTGGAATTCGATACGATATTGTTAGCTTGGTTCACGAGACTAAGATTAAGAGTCCAACCTTGGTGGTCTTTGGTTAAAGTGATGGCATCGGGATCCAATGTTAGTGGGTTCAAACCCAGTCGAGTTTGACGGATTTTTCTTGAGCGATAAAAATCGTTAGCACAACTTCCTTCGGAGAGGAAGCAAAGCCGTTGGTCTCATCTCAATTGTGGCATGTAAAATAACCCTGTAAAGTATGTGAAACTACCTTTCTCGGAGAAATTAGTAGGCCCTTTGAGGCGACGTTTCTACTCATCAGCAGAAGTGTCGTATCAATGTTACAAAACAAGTGAATAGGATAGGTTATAAAGTGTCAAAGAATAAGAGAATATGCAAGTCAATATTAAGTTTAATAAACAACAATCTTCACAACAAATACAAGCATAAGTTTAGATACATTTCAGGCAGTAGTTAATTTGCTAGGATCAAATAAGTGAAATAACAATTTCTATTAAATCGAAGAGCTACTCCAAATGAGAATAAGACTTAGTGAGCCAATCTACCATTAAATCGCTTAGACCACCGACCAGGGTCGGTAGTAGTCAAAAACACTCCTCTCCTAAACTACAGTAGCCCCATGGCTTCTTTGGTGCTGACTGACAGCTGACAGCTTTGAGAAGTTACCAGAGCAAATTATCTATCCCTACGCCGAACCATATGATCTGCAAAAACATGTGTTTAGCAGCTGTCACTTCTGACATTCAACATTTAGGTACATACCTAAATGTTGAATGTCAGCTGTCAGCTGTGAACTGTCAGTTCCAGTAGCCATGGGGCTACTGTAAGTATCGAGATTCTTTCTAAAACGAAAGATTAATCATTAATCAACTAAACCTCAATCTGGCAAACCTGGATGGCTAATACAACTTGGCAACAAAGGAAGTTTGTTGCAACTAACTACCAAAGGCGAGGCAAAGAACCTGCAACAACAAATATGAACTAAAACAAACTAGTCGAGTTACAACATAACAATGAACAATCCTAATAAGAAATGAGTGCTATTAGAGCTAATGTAGCTAGCTACTATCAGTAGTAACATGGTCCAGTTGCTAGTTTCAAACATCAGACTTAAGGTCAGTAGCTAGGGAGAGTGGTCACTTTGGCTTCAAGGCCCACACACGAAACAGTTGGCCTGTTACAAATCTGAACAGTCAGAATTATTAAAACTAAGCCTATAAGCAACAATAGAGTTCATTATTATAGATGGGTGAAACTCAAATAATCTCTCCAACAGCAACTGAGTGGGGCTCTAAATGATCACTAAATTTGTACGCGGGCCATGCCAGAAGGTCTGAGGCATATTCACAAGTTGCACGCCCCAACTAGAGTATTAAACAAATATTAATACAAAAAATATACTACTCTTAATTACCTAATTAGGTTTAGACATTAGGTCTTGTTCAACCAAACTTTATCTTTGTCGCCAGGCTAAGCAATTGATCATGACATGGTCATACAGACTTGGGAGTGAGATTCACTCCAGTTAAACTACAGGCCATATGGGCCGTGTAGTGCAATTTGAAACCTTAACCAACAGTAACACATCTTATTGTTGACATGACTATACATTAAATAACCTAACAGAGACATATTGTACTCCTCTAACTTTGAGATATAATATCACATAAACGTGTACGAGGCCTACTACCAACCTAAGACAGATGATAACCTACATAACTAATGATTGTGTTCAGCACTCTCTGTTGAACCTTGGTCGATACATATCTACGTCTCCCAGACTTTGTGTCTCGCTGGTGAGTCCAACGCAACCATCCTGGCCAAGACTGGTGAACTGGTGAGCTATTCTCCTGAAGGTTTGAGCTAAGCCGTCTCTCACTGACCCACTAATGTAGAGTCCAAATGTGAAGTCCCAAAATGAAGTCCAAGTATAAAATGAAGTCACCAGGTCTGTGAGCTAGGTATTATATACGAGCTGAATATAACTCAAGGGGAGCAGGGAGGGGTAGCCTTCCAACATGTTCTCCAAAGGCGTAGAAGGAATATCTGCCACGGAGACAGTTGTAGAGCTGGGTGACGTCACATGCACCCAGATGGGCTTGAACCCAACCCTCTCTGAGCAGTCCGCTGTTGAGAGTAGAGAAGGTTGGAGTTAAAAGGAGACTAGTGCTTGCCCGTGTTATTCTTCCAACACCGGTCCCCGTCCAATGGAATGGTTGTAACACAATTATGTTGGGTTTTTTTTCATGTTGTAGTTAACCATCTATTCAAACAAGTTCAATTGTATGGGCTAGGACTTAACTCTCGTTCATAGAAATCTAGGTGTGCTGATATAATAAGTCAGTTCAGATAGTTCACGTTAAATACCCCAAACAAACGAAAAAAACCCCAACAAAAACACTGTGATTTGGCCAAGTATCGTGTGGTTGGGAATGGGCGGGATGATTTACGGTATTTGGCGGATAGCTGCGCAATAGAATGAAGTTCGCGTGAAATACCCTAAAGTTAAAACCGCACAGTAGACTTAACGGCCGTTAATAATTTTGGGCTTTTTCTCAAAACTTACCATTTCTAACCTAGGTAAAAATACGTTGGTCCAAATGGAACTTTACACTTGGTGAACGAACGTTGACATTGATGCCAAAGCGGCGAAACTAATGCCTTGATTCGAACTCCTTTACTTGATATTTTCCCGGTAATTCTCTACTTTAAGGTGCGACAGTAGGGGGAGCGAGAAAAGGCCAGTATTTTGGCAGTTTTTATAGCAAAACATTATTTGGGATAAAATAAATCAAGTATTGCTCCAGTAGAAACATAGACTTTAGTTTTATTCACATGATGATATCAACAGTTGTTGAATATCTTTCAAGAGCGTAGCGGCATTAAATGAAAAACCTTTTAAATGGAGAAAAACAGTTGTCATTAAATTCCAGGATACCCTTGACCGATATTTAACAACTGTTGATATCACCATGTGAAGACAATTAACTCTCTGTTTGTATAAAAGCAATATTTGATTTCTTTTGACCAAAAAAGTGTTGATAAAAAACTACAATAATACTGACCTTTTCTCACTCTCTCTACACTCTCACCTTAAAGTAATCAAAACCCGAGCTGGATATGCCGCGCGTTCAATAAACGCCCGTGTAAAACGTGATTAATACCTATTAGTGTTGACGTCACAACCTCGTGACATCAGAGAAATTTGACCTCATACTCTACTCTAGGGTGGCATTAGATATCCACGTAGGAAATGGCTGTGAAATAAGACAACCCTATCAAAAAGCTGAACGTATTCTCCTCGCTTCTTAATCTCAATATCACGTTCTCCTCTTTTCCAAATTAAACTGGATCATTCCTTTATAAAAAAAATAGCCACGGGGACTTCATAATAAAATAAAACTACTTCTTTTCTCCTCGTCTACCTCCTTTCTTTCCATCCCTCGGTTGTCTTTAATTACTTCTTTAAATTCGATCCCATGGAGGAGGAAGTTTCCTTCGAAATGCCCCCCCAAAGCATCCCCGGAACATAAGCCATGGGAAGGGGAGAGGGGATATTTTCTGTGGATAGGGTGAGGGCAAAGGGCAAAAGCCTGCAAGATGACTATAAGCTGGGCAACTATTCTCAGGCCAGACATTCATCCCCTACGATCTGAAGCTATTTAACATTTCAAGGGTTTTTTTGGGGGGAAAAGGTGTTTAGTTGCAGCTTTGAGAAGGGTAGAGGTTTCACAATACCCACCAAAAACATATATATATATATATATGGGTGGTAGAAGGAATTACTGCAACAATGAAGAGTTCTCGTAGGCTGTGTGTCAAACACATATTATGACATATCTTCTCTTGCGTGTTTTGTGTGTGTGTGCGTGCGTATTTATGTGTGTGTGTGTGTGTGGATAATCTTACTACCCATCCAGGCTATCCGCATAGTTACACTAATGGGATATGACGGTGGGTTGTAGGATTAAGATGAAATGTACCCGCATTCAGGTGAAGGAATATTTAAAAAAACGGCTCTTTGGTATAGCGGTCACAGTTCCTGGCTACAGATCCAAAGGTCCCGGGTTCAATCCCCGGCGCTTCCAAAACTTTTCTGTGATTCAGTGGGTCTTGAACGACAAATGAGGAGCTATTTGAATAAATAAGTAGTAGCTCCAGTATATAGAACTGAGATTAATGTCCGGAGTGATCGCTGTGCTGACCAAATGACACCCTCTATCCGCAAATGTTGGAACTATCATCGCTAACAGCGGTGGCCGCTCGGTCAGTATGGCTTGATTGCGAGCTGACGCCATGGGATTTTTTAAAAGGAAATATAGTTCTAAGAAAACCCAATCGAAGTTTGACTCTCGACCTCCCTGTCCAAGGCAATCCAGTTTATTGCGAGAGTTGCGCCTTATACTATTCGATCACGGATGCGAGTTTCACTTGTTTTTCTATCTGGTATGCGTTCAGCGAAACATTATGTTCCGGTGGGACAAAAATTGACGTCCTGTAATAACCAGTAACTAAAAGCACTTCATACTCCATTCTCGGGTAGGGGCCATCCTTACATTAACCAAGGGTTTTCTGTGGGAGGGGGGCAGGAGGTTGAGTATTTTCTTGCGTTTTATTACGGTGGGAAGGGGGGAGGGGCGTGGATCAGAATACATTTTACATAAGGTTTATTTTATTAATGTTCATTGTGAAACAAAATACAATTTTTAGGGGTAAGGGGGGGCCGAAAATAAGTATATTAATCATAAAATCTCACTTATATTTACTTATTGCAATTTAAGTATCTTACCATTTAATATCACTCGCTTAGTTATCACACCATACGTGATATCATACATAAGTACTAACACCTTACATTGAACTGGCTGTCTTAAGTTTAGGAATCCAAGCAATCTAAACAATGGTGTAGTTTGTGCTTTGGAATCTGAAAAAGTAATAATTATATTTGTTTGGTTAACATTAATAGCGTATAGCGAAAATGGGTTTTAAGACGTGGTGCTAAAATATATTTATTAGTTACTTCAAATGTTTAATGTAGATGAGCCCCTAAATCTCTATTCCGTAAAGTAGGTGAGGATGTAATGTTTAAAACTATAATTTTTCACAATCGAAATTGGGAAAATATTCCTCAGTTTGTATAAACACCAACATATTTTGAGACGTTCTAGCTTAATGACTTAGTCTGAGACCCATTTGACGATAAAATCAAGAACAGTGCCAACAATATTGAAGTTATTGTCCTAATTTTTATAAATTTATTTTTATATCAGTATTGTCATTTAATGATGTTTAGATCTAATCGATTATTTAAGATGTTTTGTTTATGTGCAATTTAAAGTTAACACAAGCACACACATATATAACACACAATAAATATTAAAACTTAAACACAACTCCACTTTTACATGGCATACACACACACATACATACATACATACATACATACATACATAAGATATATTATATATTACACATATATTATATATATTACATATATATTATATATTACATATATATGTAATATATGATTTATATTACATGTATAATATATATTACATTACATATATCATATAATATATTATATATGTATACATTATATATATATAGAGTAAGAATGCCTAATTTGGGGAGGGCTCCTAATTTGGTGAGGTCCTGTATTTCAGTCCAGGATATGCGGTTACCTAGTAGAGTACCTCAGAACTACACCAGCAAGCCATCTTGACTTGTTACTGGTGGCAGCAGTTTTATTAAGACCGTGTGTTATGTGTAGTGAGCTAATTTAGTTTTTGAGTATTTCACAATATTTTTCGACTAAACTTTTATTGAAGAACATTTTATGAACGGTAAGAGATATTTCATATGTATCTATTGATAATTAATAACCAATAACTGTAATATTAAAACACTATAATGCACATTTGTGTAGCAAGTTTTTTGACTGAAAATGTTAGGCCAACAATGAAACACATTGTGTGCCCTAAATTGGGGAGGTCTCGGGTTCCCAAATTGGGGATCCCCAAATTAAGGACACATTTAATTTATTTTAAAAACAACAGGTTTTTTTTATTTACAGATGGCTCCAAGAAAGTAGTGGGATAAGGAGCGCATTAAATCTGCTGTCAACGCAGTTAGAAGAAAGTAAATGGAGAATTTTAAGGCTTCTAGAGTTTCTAATATCCTTTAAACAATAATGGAGCGTTACGTGAAAATTTCTCTTAGTGATAAATTATCTGTTAGGCCTATTGGTAGACAGCTGACATTACCAAAACTTATAGAAAAAGAATTAGCAAAATATTGCACAATTATGGAAGACAAATGTTATGGTTTGACTACAAAAGATATCCGTATCATGGCATAACAACTAGCGTCAAGAAACGGAATAAAACATAGATTTCCTCAAAGTAGTGAACAGGCAGGGAGGAAGTGGCTAAACAATTTTTTTCGTAGAAATCCAAAGATGTCTGTAAGAAAATGCAAGGGATCTCTTTTTCTAGGGCAAAGGGGTTCAATCCTGAGGGTGTTTCAAATTTTTTTTATTTGTATGAACCTTGTCTCCAAAAAATTAAGAACAATCCTTCACGTTTATACAATTGTGATGAGACTGGAATCACTATTGTACAGCACAAGCATACAAAAGTAGTTGCACTAAAGGTAAAAAAGCAGGTAGAATCTCAATCTGCAGAACGAGGGTCCCTAATGATGACTGTAACTTGTACAAGTCCTTTAGGCATTACACACCTCCGATGATAATTTTTCCTAGGAAAAACATGAAACTAGAATTGATGAATGTCACACCTCCTGGTTCTATTCATGCTCATCATCCCTCAGGTTGGATTCAATCGCATATTTTTACTGAATGGTTGTTTCATTTCATTAGTCATGTCAAGCCTACTGAAGATGACCCGGTTGTGTTGGTTTTGGACGGGCACTTCACCCTCACCCAGAATATTTATGTCATTAACATGGCTCGAGAAAATCATGTCATCATAGTTTGCTTACCACTGCACAGTTCTTATAAATTGTAACCACTTGACGTGGCGTTTATGAAGCCCTTCAAGACATTTTACACAAAATAAATTGAAATGTGGCTAAGAGGACACATAGGAAGGGTTGTAACTGTTTATCAGATTGGTTAACTGTTTGGTAAGGCCTACATTAAAGCAGCAAATGCTCAATCAGCTGCCAATGGCTTTGAAAAGACAGTTCTTTATCTACTTAATCGTTTCGTTTTTGGATCAGAGGACTTTACTCTACACCCTCAACATGAGGATAACTCTAACGAGACCATTAAAACATTAGCCGTTGCTAATGTGGGAAAATCATTTAACAAAAAGGAATTATCCAATACAGGATCATCCAGTGGGACAGGTCCCAGTGTACCAACCCGATCACAAAATTATTCAGAACCCTCTATCTCTGCAGGAGAGAGACAAATGCCTGTTGGCCTAAGTGATAACAGGAAAACCCCTGATGCTTCAAGTGCATGTAAAGAAAATAGGGCTATACGTGAAATTGAAGGTAAAATTGTAAAGGCCTCACATATTTTCCCTATTCCAGCTTTTATTACAAAAGTGAATAAACATTTCCTTACTGGACCAGCTGAAATAATAACTAGCAGTCCATATAAGAAACTAGTTGAAGAAGAGAAAGAGAAGAAACTACAAAATGAAATTAAGAAATTGGAGCGAGAAAATAATATTAAAGGGAAAAGATAGGAAGAAAGAAAATTGAAGGTCAAAAGAAAGGGAAAGAGCTGAAGGAACCGAAAAAGAAAATGGCAAGCTGTTGACAAGTAGCTCATCAGAGTCAGAAGACGAAGACTTTATATACAATGATGACTCAGCCGACGACTGCCACTTGTTTTCAGACGAAGAGAACGACGCAGAATGTCTATATCGCACCGGATTATATTCAGAAGATCACAACGGAGAGGACTGGGTGCGCTGCACTGCTTGTTTCAGATGGTTCCACACAAATTGGGCTGATATTGGTTCTGCTATATTTGTTTGTGTTTTTTGTGCAAAAAAACAGGAAGGTTTTAAAATTACTAAAAGCATATTGAAGTAACATTGTACATTTTTTAATTTCATTTAATCTTTTATTTTATATGTTAAATAAGGTGAAAAAACTCTTTAAGCTTGTTTACTATAATGTATTAAAATATGCTATGACTCCATTAAAATTCATAAAATTATAAACTAAAAATTAATGATTTCATGTTTTATAAGGATTTTCTTTGAATTTGTCAACATTTTCATAAAAAAACTAGTGTATAAAAGCGACCTCTCCAAATTAGGTGCACGTGTTCTCAAAATGGGGAGATCGCATAGTTTTTCTATTTTATTCATTATATTGAAAAAAATAAAAATTTCATTTTGATAACTTGGCATATGCAACATAAGTTAATAATCTATATGTACAGTGCTCCACAGGTTCAAAAACATGTAAAACAACAAAGATATAACTTACAAAAAAAACCTCCCCAAATTAGGCATACTTACTCTATATATATTACGGTTGGATCAAATCCATAATTTTACCAATACGAATTTCAAATAATCTACAATTTATCTTGGAATCCTAAAATTCGAATCAAAATCTTGGAATATATAAGAACACAAGAGGAAAATTTATATTTACTAAAATAATAGAAAATAGAAATAGTAACCGAATCTTAACATTGTTTCTTAGAATCCATTCATTATAACATTCATACATTCGGTTAAATGTTTAATTACTGATCTGAGGCTTTGTTTTTAAGTTCTTACTATAATTATAATTGGTTCTGAACTACCAATAAACGGTATTAGAGCTCTGAAATAAATTTCATTTGATTCTCAAATCCGAAATTTTCTCGAATCCTCAAATCTCGAATGGATTCGATATATATGAAAGTTGTTGGGAAGTTCAACGCCCAATCTGCACAAGGAGTTTGTTTGAAGCAAAATTAATACAACATCCCTATACACTTACATCCGGAAAGTTACGCTAACGCCATTAGATTGTGTCAAAAGTTTCGGCGTACAGCGCCTGGAGAACAAATCTGTCAAGCAAGCGTGTACAGCAAGTTGCATAGGAGTTAGGAGAGTGGCACTGCACATGTAATAATTGCAAGCACTTTCTGTGATGTAGGAGCGCTAATGATGACCCTCAGAACTAAATGAACTGGTGTGCTGTTTACTATTAATTGTGTTATGTTCTGCTGCCGTGCTCCGAGATGTTGAGGTGTGTATTGCGGTGCGCCTAACTTCTATGCAACCTCTTGTACACGCACACATGCTTGAACAGCTTTACTATCCCAATGCTGTACGCCGAAACTTTCGACTCAATTTAATGGTATTAGCATAGTTTTCCAGATGTAAAGGGAATAAGGATTTTCTATTGCATTTGGTTCAAACAAGCTATATGTGCCGTTTGGGTTATGAGTTTCCGAGCACTATATACACATATATAATAACCCACACACACATATGTATGTATTATTTTTAGTGTAGCCATGCGATATTTATTCATCTAGTCCATTTATACAGGATTTCAGTTGAACCAGTTTGGCACACATCCCAAACTTCTTGAGGGGTGAGGGGGGTGGTTGGGTGGTATTGGTATTAAAGGAGGATTGTGGGGGCTGGAGGAGGTAGCAGATAGAAAGTCACATAAGAAATAACACCCTTCTCTTAATGGGCAGG
Source organism: Timema podura (assembly GCA_033556935.1). Classification (NCBI taxonomy): domain Eukaryota; kingdom Metazoa; phylum Arthropoda; class Insecta; order Phasmatodea; family Timematidae; genus Timema; species Timema podura. The sequence continues at coordinate 50,969,289 of JAVRXN010000004.1, read as the reverse complement.
GGCTGCATGAATGACCCCAGCCATGTTTTGTTTCGTTTTCTATCAAACAAAACTAATCGTTCGGCAGTAAGGGGAGAGTGGTGAATAAACTTATGAAACTTACAGTGGGGTGAATTCAAGAGGAATTATATTGTAATTGGACCTAATTTAGGACGGTATTTCTTTTTTTATATGCCAGTGATACTGATTTGAACTCATTCCTGTGGATATATATCCAAACCAATATTTTTTGTGTTTTAATGATACCAATATAATAAGATTGGTATATTTTGATAATTTTACTTCTTTATATGACGGATTTTTGAGGAAATTCAATCAATGCTACTCATTTTTATATTCAACTATTAGTGATGTTCTTATCTTTAACATAGTCTTAATATTTATATTTGGATTTAAGTTTAATTTCTTCTATAATTTTCTTGTATTTGAAGTTAAAAATTTTCCTTGTTGATCAAGTTAGACTGAAAATAGAATTTTATATTGAAAATGTTTGCTCACGTGGTTTGAGAAGCCAGTCTCGCAATAAACTAAATATTTTTAAAAAAATGCCCTAGGTAGGTCTTCTCGATCGTTTGAGTATAATTATAGTTTAAAATCACTTGAGATGAGGTATCAAACGAAAAACCTTTGATTGGCCATTATAATGAAACGAATAATTAGATAGAAAAACTATGTACAGTACATTTATCCTTTGGACTAGGCTCAAAGAATGTTCCTGCAAAATTTTGTTAGAAACTGTCAATGTATTTGACAGTGATCTATTGACAAAGATCCTGACAGACAGATGGCTAGATAAAATACTATTATACTACTATAAAGCCACATGGCTGACTCACTAACTCACTGATATTAATGTTTACCCACTTCCAGATGAACTAGAAACTTAAAATTTGACAAAATTATCATTTCTAGCCTGTAACCGACGGGAAAATTACAAAAAGTTAAAAAAAAATAATTTTTAACTCCCGAAAAAAATATTAAAAATGGTGAAGCAACTTTAAAGTCAGTGCGGACCTTTCTTTGGAGGTCTCTTGTGGCTAAACGGTAAGATCTATCAAAAAACTGATTGCACCAGGAGCTACGGATTTGGTGAGATCCACAAGCTTAGTCCTATTACTTTTTGTCGTATCTCCATCGGTTATACCTTAGATAGAGCTAGATTTTTTTATTTTAGGTAAATTTGGCACATTTTCTACACATTTTTTAGTTTCAAAACAATGCTGGAACTAGGCTACATTAGTTTACATCCACTTGCAAAGAAAACTCACTGGGGGTTCGAGGGTGGTGTCCCCAACGAGCAAAGCGAGTAGTTAATATGAAACCTCACTTCACTCGGTCAGCTATAATTTTAAATTACTTTTAAACTTAAGATAATCGCTTGGTTGATATAATCAATTGTAAAATAAATGTGAATAGAACATTAATTCAATTATTTTGGGGTAAAATTTAGATCTAGCCATAATTTACATATTTATGCGCCTTAGTTCCTAATAAACATGTACGTAAATATTCTAACTAGAAAGGTTAATACAAAGAGTAATCCTCTTGACATGGAGCTGGGAGGTCTGGGTTTGATTTAAAGAACGTGCATTACGGATAATTTTTAACTATTGGTAGTTTTCCATCCTCTTTCCAGGTGGAAACGGGTAAATCAAACATTTAAAATAAATGGTATGACCCAATCGTACAGACTTTCTCATATAGTGTATAATATATTATATAATTAGATTTTTTTTCAAAAACAAATTATTTGTAAACTACCTTGAAAGGATTTATATTTGTAAAATTAAAATGTATTATTATTCCCAGATACTCATTTTAAACTCAATATTCAAGGCCAATTTAAATTATGTTAACTTTCTAAAATTTGTCATAAATAAACTACCCTTAAATTAATTTATTTAAAAAACAACTAACACTATTTATCATCATCTATAGTATTATAATATTTAACCAAATCTGTAGAGAAATTTCTTAAAATATTCAAATTTAAAATAAATAAATAAGCTACCCCTAAGCGAATTTTATCACAAAAAACAAATATGCAATTTTATTTGTAAGGTAACACTCTACCTAAATATCGATTTTAAACAAAATCGTTAGAGCCATTTTGAAAGATTTGGAATTCCAAAAAATCTCTCATCACTAAAAACCCTTAATCTGAGGACTACACGCTTCGGTGGCCCCATGGTCTAGCGCGCTATTCTCGCAATAGACTAGACCGCTGATGACAGGAAGGTCGAGATTCGAATCTTGGTCGGGTGTACTGAGGGTGACTTTTTCCTAAATGGTTTTCCTCTCTCCCTCCAAGCAAATGCCGTACACTTCCTATAAGTATAAACTTCCTAATCCCTAAAACCACTAGCATAATTAGTACATTAACAATTAGGACACACACTATCGACTGAGCTAAGGTGCCAAAATACTTATTTGTAAATGGTATAAAAGATTATTCTAAAAAAGGAATTCATTATATTTAGGATTTAAAATAAGATATAATATTTGAATTTTTTCTGCACTACGTTCTATTACCCCTTCAGTCTAACCAAATATTATAAGGTGTAATGAGATTGACTGGATATAATTTGTTCAAGATGTAGATAATTAGCATACTATTTTTTTACACGTGTGGCAATGAACTTCAGAGCTCTCAATACCATAAATTAGGTATGTAGTTAGGTAATTATAATTTTATGCACTAGATATAGTAAAATAACAATCGCAAAAATGTTTGACTTACTTAGGTATGTACATTCATGAATCAAATTAATACAACATGCATTTCAATTACTACGGTCATGAACACTAAATTGTAATTTATATAACAGCACAAAATGACAAAAGCTGAACATGAAAGGTATTTTAGCTATCAATATTTTTTTTGGCAAAGTTTTCTGTTTGTCGAGGCCTACATTTTTTCTAAGCCAAGTCAAAGTTAACGAAGTCGCACACAAATACCCATGATCATAAAAATTAATGGTTCTAATCCCTATCTTGGACTTCAAACGAGCGAATGAGGGTGTATGAACGTTCGAAGTTCATTATATTTTCATATTACTGCAGAGAAGCTGTTCAATATTCAAACGTTATTATAATCAGGAGGTCTAAAGAACCAAGAACCCAAGTTGTTTGGTTGTCTTTTATAAACACAAACACAACCATGTTAATTATTAAAAAGTATGTGCATACAAAATAAAGCCAAAATTAACTTTTTTTAAGGTGTGTATTGGGGATTTGATGGACACTTTTTGAGCCAACTGATTATATGTGCGCGACTTACAAACTAATTTAAAAATAGAGCAAACACAGCAACCATTCCCCCAGCGTTCAATTCACCACTGTGATAATGATTAGTTTTCGAAAATGTCGGAACTTACAACGGTCGGCTAGTGGTTCAAATGTCAAGCTCAATTAGTTTGGTTGGCAGGTGATGGGGAGGCCAGGGTTTGAATTCTGTTCGAGTATTATGAAGGTATTATTTCCCTAAAGGCTTCCTACTCTCCCTACACGCAATTGCAGGTATATTTTCTCTCAATTATACTTTATTGTAAATATGTTGACAAGCGGATCCAGTGCCTGTTGTCGAGGGGGGGATTGGTTTTCATAAGGCTCTCTTGAGTATACATTTAATAATTTTAATTATATTACTACTTTATAAAATAGTTTTAATTAGTAATATATTATAATAATAAAAATAGTATTTGTAAGGAAAAAATACACAGTTTATATCAACTAATTTGTAAAACACAATAATAAAATAAAACAAAAAGTCACTGTCAAAATAGAACTAATAAATATGTACATGGGTCTAAAATTTTTGAGTATTTATTAAAATCATAGTACCACATCTTACTAATAATAATAATGATAATAATAGCACCGCGTCTTACTACCCGTTCGGGTTATACGCTTAAGTACTAATTACTCTAATGGGTTAGGAATTGGGAAGGTTAAATTTTTAGAGGAAGTGAACCCACATTTGTGTGGAGGGAGAGTGGAAAACCATTCAGGGAAACCCACCCCAGTTCACCCGACCAAGATTCGAACCTTGATCTCCCCGTACTCAGCAGTCTGGCTCAACAAAAACCAGCGCCTTAGGCAACTACGCCACCGAGGCGGGTCACATCTTACTATCCGTTCAGACTATACACATATATACTAATTGCGATATTGTATTATCGGTGAGTGAAGTCTAATTTAGAAGAAGTGCACCCGTATGTTAATGGAAAAATAGTCGAAAACAATTTTGTATAAAAGATCTTCAATACACTCTACTGGGATTCGAGCTCTGATCTCCCCATCATCTGTAGTCCGGTCTATTGTAAGAGTGATGCCTTATACCATTCGACTATAAAAGTTGATAAGTATGTGGTATTAGATATTCTATCAGGTTAAATTAGTTGGTAAGTCATGTGCTATGTGCCTGCTTACTCAGACCAATGACGCAGTTCTCTTGTATGGGAATAATTATTATGTTTTGCTCGGAAACATTATATTAAAAGGTAGTTCTTCTGGCTAGTGTTGGCTGTGCCCGTGTGTGGTTGTACCCTGGGGAAAATAACCATGTGTGTTTTTGTTTTATCCCCCCTCCCCCCGGTAGAATAGATGTATCACATCATTGACTAACCTAACCTAACCTAACCTATAATCTAGCCTACCAACATTTCCATCATACTAGTAGTTCTGAAACAGGACCGATCAAAAAAAATAAACGTAATATACGTAATAAAACGGGTGTTTTCTATTTTTCTTCTCCAAACTCAAACATTCCTTTCATTCACACTTAACGTTTTATTTTAGGTGGGTGCAAACGCCCACGTTTTTTGAAAGGGCGCTACAGACACGGGCGCAAATAACATGCTCCCAGTTCTGCTACCTTCTGTTTAAAAGGCGGTCTGTTCAATTCCCGACAAGCTCATAAAGTATAATACTATGCAAATGGGATGGCTGCGTTACTCTTGAGTGGTAAATTAACAGTTTTGAGCCTGGGTTATGTAATACATTTGGTAGCATTAGGCAAGGATAAGCGCCTTCCAACACTCGGAGCTTACGAAAGCATATTTTATGTTTGAGTGTGTGTTTGGTTCCACTTCTACTCTCCTCCATCCTTGTCGGGGAGTCCCCATACTAGTGTTGTGTGTATTACGGGATGATACTGCAGCCATAACAATAATCATAACTCGGTCGTGTAAGCGCTTGGTCCCGTTTGTCCGCCGCCAAGTTGTCTCCTTCACGTAGCTGCTCCCTCAAACCAACCCCGCGTTTTATAGCAACTCGGGCACGGCAAAAAATAAGTTTTTATCGTGATGTAGTTTCAAGTTTTGATTTGTTTTCTAACCCGCCTCGGTGGCGTAGTTGGCTAACGCGCCAGTCGTGTTGAGCCAGACCACCGAGGACGGGGAGATCTAGGTTCGAATCTCGGTCGGGTGAACTGTGGGTAGTTTTTCCTAAATGGTTTTCCACTCTCCCTCCACGCAAATGCGGGCTCACTTCCTCTAAATTCAACCTTCCCAATTCCTAATCCATTAGTGTAATTAGTACTTAAGCGTATAACCCGAACGGGTAGTAAGACGCGGTGCTAAAATTAATTAATTAATTAATTAATTTGTTTTCTAGCCACATCTTACTACCCGAAATATTCACATTTAATTACACTAATTATTAATAATGCTAATTCTGAACTGATATATAAGGTAGAGTTTAAAGAAGATGTACCCGCATTAGCCTGGAGGGAGTGTGAGAAACCACTTGGGAAATAAATACTAGTATGATGGGGAACATTCTAGAATAAACTGCCCCATACCCTTTAGAAAAAGTCACACCAGTGGTCATGCAGACAAAGGTGACAGTGTTGTCTTGTATGTTTTCCTCATGGTAGAGATGACAGGGTTTTAATAGCGTTTGGGTGGTTAAGCCTGCCTTTCCCTAAATATTTTCCCACTCTCCTTTCATGCAAATGCAGGCACACTTTCTCTAAACAACAACTTCGGTAACCCTAAATATCCATAAAATGAGAACAATAAGGAAGTGAGTTCCAAATTAACATTTATTGTTAAGACAAACATTAGAATTAAATATATACAACTAAACAAAGACAGAGAGTGTAGTCCGGGCAAGAAGGTGGACCTCAATGCATTTGTCCATGATTGTATCATTTAATGCATCACCTCCAATGTAGTATTTAAGCTCAAATCAATAGTTAAATAGCGAGAGTTAAAATGACAAAAAATGCCAACTTCCGATTCTTAACAAAAGGTATTAGATTATAAATGAGCATAGCTAATCTCAATTGACATAATCATTATAAAGGAGTAGCTAATTTCCACGACTAGTACGGTGGTATCACAATTACATCCGCCATATTTTCTATCCACGCCCAATATGGCGGCATTTAAATATAAATTAGATGTTTAGAAAAATACTAACGCCATCCAGTGGACTCAAGACTAAGTAATTAATGACAAACATATATTAAAGTGAGATCAGAAATATGTTTTTAAAATATTTTATTTAAATAAACAATTATTATATAGGCCCTAATGTTTAATCCGAAAGATTAATTTTGAAAAGTTTAACAAAGAATAATTTTAAGTCGAAAGAGAATTTATAATATAAGATAAGCCTGCCTTTTGGCAGCGCTTAGCTTACCTTTTTCTTTTCATCAGTTTTATTAATTTTCAACAACCATAAATTGATAATACATAAAAATGTAACATGACATGTGACATACACCAACCCCTTGGGGTTCTCGTAAGTGTTTCTTTTTCTAGTTTATCCCAAATTAGGGCACTTTTTTCTCTTTGTGTGGGGGAAATTGGAGTCCTCCCACTGAGCACTTATGGCCTGGTCGGACCTAAGCAGTCAAAGTTGGTATTATAAGTCTCAACACAGACGAAACATGCCAATTTATAGTCCTCGGACGTCATCACGTGATCCCAGAGACGGATAGAGGGGAATTCAAAGGAGGGCAGAAATGGGTAAAGGAAGAGGAACATTGCGCATGCGTGGAACCGATGGAACAACTGGGGCTAACCCAGGCGGTTCTAGTCGTGGAACAATCTAGAAGTTTCCACTGGTGTTTTAAAGCATCCATAGCGTTCTACAGGGGTCTCGAGGCATCTGTGGCGTGGGACTCATGACGACACGACACGACACGACACGACACGACACGCCAGACCAAACCAACCCTCTCTTTAGTTGAATGGGAAAGTTGAAGCTGGTAGGACGGTTCGAGCCTCTTCGGCAGTAGCTGTGTAGTTACCATTATTTAATAATCATGTTTGTGACATCCATATATGTTACACTTCATATTCTCTACCTAATTTGTGTAAATATTTAGATATCCCGGATAGGTCCAAGCAATGGTAATAATAAATTAATATTAAAAAGAGCTAAAAGCTATAGTCTGCGCATTTGTTTTCCTTTGTTGTATTACGAACATTCTAATTATCCCAACAAACAAAGCTGGTTCACTTCAGAAAATGTTTTGCCTAATTTAAGAAGATCATTAACTATATACAGTATAATGATGTTAAGAACCAAGCATGGACTAAACATACAACACATCCCTACATCCTTTTCTTTTAAAATCCTATCTCCCTTCATTATTCCTCCCTTTCCTGTATTCGTGTATTCTCAAATTAGAAGGACCAGTTTGAAAATTCTAAGGAAACCAAGTTGCAATATATTTTGTTTTCACAAATAAAGGAAGGAAAAAGATTCAATATTAACTCTTTTTTTCAACGTAATATTTAAAACAACAGCGGCACGCACGTATATAAAGGCGTCATTTTAGTATCGTCTTGGTTTGTCGGTGACGAGGAGGTCTGTGTTCGAATCTGAATCATGTGTAGGTTACTTAGATATATTTCTCTATCTCAATTCTTAAACAAACACAACGAACAGAACTAATATAATCAATTCACTACCAAGCTTAATTCCATTTAACATGATACGACCCGATTAGATGGTAGCATGGTCTAAGGCGTCACTCTTGCGATGGACTAAACCACCGATGGTGGGAAGATTGGGTTTTGAATTCCGGTGGATGTACTGAGAGTTTTGATTCCTGGTCTATTTCCCACACTCCCTCCACACACATGGGAATACACATAAATGAAATCATCTTTAGTCCTAACACGTTATCGTGATAAGTACATATGTGTACATCCAGGACGTAGCGTGTGAAGCGAGGATAGAAAAAAAGGTATTAAAACCTAGGTAGTTACATAAAATGCCGGATTAGGAGAGTCGCAGGTCTAACCTCTTAGACCACGTGGTCATACATTCAAGTGCCTCTGCCCTCCTCACTTGGTGTTATTTATCCTCTAATGAGGATAGTTATGATTTTTTTTTCTTAAAATTATCTTATTTTATCCATTTTATTTTTAAGAATGATAATTTTGTGTCACTGAAAACCCAAGTATACTGTCATTGGAAAGGCAAATATTTTCAGACAAACGTTAGCCTGATAAACTAATTTAAAAAAAAGAGCGGATACAAAATAATTTTAGTATGTTAGAGGTCCCGGTTTCGAGTAACGTGTCCAGATGTCATTTTTCATTATGTCTTAAGTTAGTTTTTACTGCGTAAAACTTTTAAATATATACATCTCCCATTTAGTGGCCAAACTAACTGGTTGGTATAGTGACAAGGTAAGTGGAAATAAGAGGAAATTATTCCTTAATGCTACCAACATTCTCGTCATCGGCAATCCTGTCAGTTGCGAGAGTGACACCCTAAGCTATGCAGCCACCGATGCGAATATCTTTAAAAAGTTACAAATTTGTGGCAGACAAAATTTTTTTTTACAGGAGCTCCAATTATATTGTATTTTAAGGAAGAGTTTGAGTTTTTATTTTAGCTAAACAAACATTATTGGAAAAAAAAGTTTAGTAATTTATTTGTAAAATACAGTAAATGAGTTTTTTTAATATTTCTCAACTATTAAATCTTTATTAAAACATTTTTAACCAAAAAATTAAATTATTATTAAATGTACCAGTCATATTTTTCCTTTGATAGACGTTAAACATTAATTAATAAACATCACCAGAATCTATTTTGTATTTTATTACTAATTTATTTGTAAAAATGATAAAAACCGAGAAAAAGTTTTAATTTGTACTTTCGCTTGTGTACTTAATTCCAAATGGTATGTCCTTTGTTTTTGTTTTTTAAGGGCAAAATTTATAAATATTTTGAACATAATATATTATTTATGTTATTTTTACAGATACGTAGCTATATAAAAAGAATGTAGAGATTAAACTATGAACATATTGTTCGCCATTTACGAACCGCGCTCAACAACTTAATAAACATCTCTTTATATACAAATTCCAGCATACAAGGAGAGGTCTATTCTATTCATTCACTTGAAATAAACAAGAAAAATAAATACCAGACATTTCTGAAAGGAATTTCGAGACGAAATAACGAGGAAGAATGGAAATGAAAAGGGAGGGATTTCCTCCGACTTATTTTTGATGAAAGAATTGATCCTCTTTTGGATTAAATTAAGTAGGATTTGAGTTTTCAGAAATATTTAGTAAAAACTCTTATCAATGAGGTCTTAATTTGTGGAAGATGCTTTGGTTATCATGTTGATATGTCGGGATGTGACGGACCTGATATTTACCAAACTCTTTTGATTTACATCCATCAAGACGGGGTGGAAGGGAATGTGGGTTGAGGATAATATTTTCACATTTAAAAAAATTTACAAACCTTTTTGGTCAAAATAAATCAAATATTACTTCACTATATAAGTTTAGTTTAATTTTTAGACATAATAACCTCAACATTTTTCGAAGATTATATTTTGTCATAGGCATTTTGGAGTTAGAACTTTTAACCTTAATATAAAAAGGTTTCTGGTCAGGTACCAGTATGCTCACGATAGATATTAAAAAAGGCTGTGATTAATATTTATAGAAAATGAAACTTAATATTTCTACTGAAGTAATATTTTGTTTTATTTGGTTAAATTAGATTTTAACTATACAAACTTCAGGAATATCGGACATAGCTCGAGTTTCCTTTCAACATATATTGAAGCTGTTAAAATGTGTTGAGAATAATTAAAAAAAATATATTTCTTTATTAGGTAGTCACTAGCTCGCTTGAATAAAAAACCGTTGTTCAAATTATTTTTGGGTACCTTCCTTTACCTTTTTATTGTTTTTAAAACAAGATGCTTAAAATATATTTGGTCCAATAAGAGATTGAGGCCACTGTGGAGTGGAGAAGGTCACATAATGATGAGTTACATAATCTGTATTCATCATAGGACATTGTTAGGATAATCAAGTCTCGTAGATTATTGTGGGCAGGACATGCAGAATGAATGGAAGAATCTAAAACCCTGTTCAGAATATGATATCTAGATGGCGTAAACCTCGCTAAAAGCATAAATAATAGCTTTGGATTTTTTATTCCTGTTCAGAATATTGACTGGTAAACCCATTGGGAAGATCTAGACGCAGATATGAGGATAACATTAGAATTGACTTGAAAGAGACAGGGTGTAATGAGGTGGACTGGATAGAACTACCTCAAGATAGGGGTAAGGTGTAATGAGGTGGACTGGATAGAGCTAGCTCAAGATAGGGATAGGGTGTAATGAGGTGGACTGGATAGAGCTAGTTCAAGATAGGGATAGGCTGTAATGAGATGGACTGGATAGAACTAGCTCAAGATAGAGATAGGGCGTAATGAGGTGTACTGGATAGAACTAGCTCAAGATAGGGATGGGGTGTAATGAGGTGGACTGTATAGAACTATCTCAAGATAGGGATAAGGTGTAATGAGGTGGACTGGATATAACTAGCTCAAGATAGGAATAGGGTGTAATGAGGTGGACTGAATAGAACTAGCTCAAGATAGGGATGGGGTGTAATGAGGTGTAATGGATAGAATTAGCTCAAGATAGGGATGGGGTGTAATGAGGTGGACTGGATAGAACTATCTCAAGATAGGAATAGGGTGTAATGAGGTGGACTGGATAGAACTAGCTCAAGATAGGGAGAAGTGGCTTACATTTGTAGAATGCGGCAATGAGATTTCGAGTTCCTTATGCCATAGTAAGTATGTAAATAAATACAATTTTAGTGTGTTTGTTGGAATTGATTTTCTACTAATTATTAGTCACTACAATGATTGTATTTTCATAAGACTGTTGAAATGTTAAGTAAAGGTTTCCAAATAATGTTTATTTATAACTAAAGTCGGTCAATAAAGATAGTACAAATAATTTCCTAACCAAAACAATAAATACTAAATATAATATTCAACACTCGCTTGAACACCTTAAAACACACCAAGTCGATTGGAATTGGTTTAAAGAAATAACTTTGTTTTTCTCCCCGTACAACTTCAGGGTTGTCCAATAATTAACACTAATAGGTTTGTGGTGAAGAAGGTAGAATGTAGAGAAAGTGTGGCCGCATTTGCATCTATTGAGATACTGGCAAATGAATTAAAAAAGGAAATACCTCAGTGTACCTTTAATGTATCTTTAATGGTACACAGAAAAAACGACAAAAAAAAATGGAAAAATCAGTCAACAAATAAATTTACTAAAGCCTATGATAAAACAACCAAGCGAATACGTTTTACACTAAATTTCTTTTAAAAATAACAAATTATCTTGGCATTCAGCATTAATATATTTATTATATGCCCAGAGTAAATATAATAATAAAATAGTTACTTTTAAAAAGTTATTTAAAAAAAGAATTATTCACATATTATTACGAAACTAATTGAGTGAGTAAATTGATCTCCATAAGAAATGTATTTTTTTTCGAGTAGTCGAATATTTTATCCGTAATCCTCATCCTGACTCCTCTTAAATGGCTTAGCGTTCGTATTAAAATTTACTGTCCAAACGATATTCGTCTTGTAATTAATATAATAATAATCATATTGAATTTAAAATAAGACAAGAAGAAATGGTCTTTTCTAACTGCTGTGAAATCCGTGAGAGGAGTTTTTGGACTAATGTCTCATGTTTTTCTATTTGCTTATTTATTTATTATTTATCACCACGTCTTACTATCAGTTCGGTTTATACGCTTAAGTACTAATTACGCTAATGGATTAGGAATTGGGAAGGTTGAATTTAGAGGAAGTGAGCCCTCATTTGCGTGGAGGGAGATTGGAAAATAATTTAGGAACCCCCCCCCCCCCCATTTCACCTGATCGAGATTAGAACATCGATCTCCCCATCCTCGACAGTCAAGCTCAAAACGCGTTAACCAACTACGCCACCGAGGCGGGTAGTGTCTCGTGTTCTTGAACCAATTCAATTGACATGTATAAATGACGCAATAAGCTAAATGTTTGAGGTTTGAATCTCAGATCACCCAAAATTAATATATATAATTTTAGCATATTAAAGGTTCTATGACTAAATAGTAATAGGCCTATATGCTGTATGGTATTATTTAAAATAGACATACTTACAGGATAATTTAGTTAGATCATTAGAAAAATCGACACTTAAATCTAGAAGTAGTATTTCTGTAGGTACCTATCTAAGTTTAAATGCTTTAGAAGTTACCCTATCCCAGTTTTTTTAACCAACACTTTTTAGAGCATCCATAAAAATTACACGATTTACGACACCCATAAAGTAGTTGGAAGTAGAAAAGAAAACCTGTAAACGTAAAACCAAGGAGTTAGTACACATATAGAACCTCAAAATATCTTAGTATGACATATAAAAATAAATGAGAAGATTTTCTCAGCACTCATTTTTCTTTTGTCCCCCATGCATTTTTTTTTTTCATTTAGTTCCTCCGGAAATGAGTATTTTCAGACTTGAATGTGTGTATGGCTGTTGGTCTTTCTAATCTTCAACGTGCAGTGGGTTGCTTGTTCGTTCGTCAGCAATCTCCTTTAGAGCCTTCTTTTTTTTAAAAAAAACCCACCCCTTGGCAGTCTCCTCCCTCTCAAGCTCTCCTATAGCCCTCTCCCTCTCTTTACTTGTCTTATGCCTGGTGGTGGTGGTCTTAGCATTTCCTGTGTCTTCTTCATTATCGGGCAAGCCCTCCGAAGCCTCTCCCTTCTATTACAGCGTTCAGCCGCCTGGAAAGACGCGATTTCATCCAACCTCCAGACGCACTTCCTGGATCCAACGCACAGAAGTTCACACGGCTGATTAAAAGTTCCCTGTTAAAATACTTTTTTTTATTTGTTTTTCTGTTCTTAAAAGTCCTTCTGTGTAAGGACGAGTGGAGGGAAAGAGGTGTGTATTCTTTTCCTTCCAGTTAAAAATTGACAGTAACTGGGGTATATTAATGAGTATAAATAATTTTTGTTTTGTTAAAAGCTAAATAGCAGGTTTGATTCATTGTATTATTTAATAACTATTATTATTATTATTATTATTATTATTATTATTACCAGTTCGGGTTGTACGACCTTACGCTAATGTGCAATGGTAGGATGATTGTGAGATAAAATGGAGGACCTACAGTTTAGCGTAGGATCCGAACCACAGTGGAGGCCTGGCATTCCTCACATTCACAAGTTGTGATTAATATACGTCTTGTCAGAGGTGATCGAAGGGTTTGGCGATCAGATAAATCTGTGCCGGGACCGAGGATTGAACCCCGGACCCTCAGCACAGAGGTCTGACACCTTATCCCCTAGACCACCATGTCACCCATTTAATAACTAATACGAGATTTATGAAAGGGATAGATTTTTTATTATCTTATAGCGCATCCCTCATTTTTAACATTACATCTAACACTACGATTAACAGCTTAATCTAAAGGATAGAGGTGCGGAAATTTGTAGGAAGTGCATCAGCATTATCTTGGAGAGGAGATGAGGAAATCACGGTGCTAAATAACATGGGGTAAACATGCCACAGCACATGGTACTCCATTACCCTAAAAAGTAACAGTTTCACCCTGTTGGACTATCTTATTGTTCTTCTTTATGAACCACGCCATAGTGGAACCATGCAAGGTACCTTTATAAGTAAACAAAGGGTAAGTATATAAACTAAAATTAAAATTTTAAAGCTATATGTTCAAATACATACAAGTGTGATGATATAGTTGATCTTTTGAACAAAGATCTAGTTCTGAGCCTTAAAAAATTTAGTTTGCAATTATTTAATAATAAAATAAGACCAGCTTCGGTGGCCGCATGGTCAAAGCACCATTCTAACAACAGACTAGAATGCCAATAATGGAGTTATCGGGTTCGAATTCTGGTCGTATTTAATGAGGATTTTTTCTTAAATGGTTTTCTACGCTTTCTTCAAGCACATGTGGGTACACTTCCTCTAAATTCAACCTTCCACATTCCTAAAACATTAGCGTAATTAGTACATAGGTGTACAACATATACGTAGAAGAGCAAAGTTAAACTATTGGATGGTGAGCTATGTGAGGATCAAATACTTGAATTGCAGATAACAGTTTTGAAACTGGAAATATTTAATGTTACCTTAAACAAAATTTACAAACAAATGTTCTAACACTTTTAGTTAATTACATTTTAAACTAAGCTATCACATATGCTTTTAATTTAGTAAGCCCACTTTTGTGTGGATTAAAAAACACCTTTAAAAGGCCCATTAACAAATGTTGGTACAGAGCCCCCCACTTGCCATATTCCACCATTGCCCAAATCCATTTTCTAGAATGTAGTAATAGTTCGCTTTCAAAAAGTCACATCAAGTTCAAACACTATCCCACGTTTATCTAGAACAGTTGCAAAAAGAGATTTATTTATTTTAAAAAGTTCTCTTTAAAAAAAAAGCTCGTACATGTGTGTATTGGCTTGTTTGGGAGTTTCGACTTTGTGTGCTTAGTCACCATATATCTATCGTTGCCAGTTTTTTTTCTACCTCAGTTTTTGTATACACGTGACGTGAAATAATGTCCACATATAAATTGAAAACTTTTTTTTTGTTACTGATTGCTACGAAATGTTTGAACATACAGGCAATCAATGTCTCCAGGGCTAACTTTCACCAGTCTGGACTATCTGAGTAATTGCTAACACACAGATTTTCATGTGTATTTTTTATGCGTGCGAAAAAACAACATTTTTTGACATGTACCCTATTTAAAGTGCACAATGTGATGTGCTTTTTTTGTGAAAGCAGTTTGTAGAAACATCGAGATTGTTCATTTGGAAACTCACTGTTCTGGAAAAACAAGTGATAGTGATTTCGTGTTTCCCTCTGTTTAACCTAAATAAAGGAAGTATTTTTTTAAAATTTGTTTATGCAACTGTTGTTTTAGGGATTCCTGTATTTACGTATCCTTCGTGACGTAAAACCATAACTTATTGCGGTATAGCTATTAAAAATAATTGAATATAGAATCATTGTTTATTCCCTTTTATCAAATTCATCAACAGCTAATTTACCAACACAAATTACAAATAACAGAGGGTTTAAAAGAGTTCTTATCAAGCTTTGATTTTCAAATATTTATGTATGTGCGTAGTTTTTTAATTTTTTATATAAAAGAAAGCTCCTTATCAAATTATAAAATCTATTATTAAATATAATATTTGAACTAAATTAGTTCAATAACTTTATTCTAAAATCCATTATTGTCCGTATTTATTTAAATACTACAAATATGTATTTTCATATTGCAATGTGTAGGAGTGATTGTATAAATTAAGAAAAATTACACACGTACAGGTATTTGAACCTTAGCCTTTCAGTTTTACGTACTGACAGATTTAAGAACTCAGTTATTTAGGTTCTCGTGCTAAATGTTTGTATTGCTTAAGGGCGTTGAGTCACATAAAGTAAAACTCCTTTTAGTTTGATGTTCATTTCTCTCATTCTCGCTCTTCAAAACTATTAAAATAACACACACACAAAACTTGTATCTTTTGAACACTGCAACCAATTAATGCATTGTTTAAGAAAGGCAGTGTCTAGTATCCTATACTGTTCTCCTAGTTCACAGAAAAGTGGTCGTTTGCGTGCAACATTGATAAAAATCAGCACATTTTAAAGTTCTACATGTGTGTTTTAAATTTTTTAGCTCAAAATGTAAATTTATTTTTATTTTTACTTAATTTTGGTGTAAACCACATATAGTTTGAAAGGGTTAATGAGATTATATATTTAGGAATAATCTTAACTAGCAATAACGATGTTAGATTGGAAATCGGGACAAAAATCCAGTTGGGAAATGCATTACTCGGTCAGTAAGTTGTTGACATCTCGTGTCTGTCCAGGAATGTAAAACTCAGAATATACAAAACAATAATTTTACCGGTTGTTCTCTATAGGTGTTAAACGTGTTTTATTACCTTACATGACGAATACAAGGTGCTTAGGAAGATACTTGGTCCAAAAAGGGGTGTGGCTACTGGAGAGTGAAGGAGGATACATAATTATGAGTTAGACACTCTGTACTCACCGCAAGACATTGTTAGGATAATAAAGTCTAGTAGATTACGGTGGGAAGGACATGGCGCGCAATTGAGAGAATCTAGAATCGTAGTCAGGGTACTGACTGGTAAACCCAATGGGAAGAGACCATTGGTAAGACCTAGACGCAGATGGGAGGATAACATTATAATGGATCTGAGGGAGATGGGGTGTAATGAGGTGGACTGGATAGAACTAGCTCAAGATAGGGATAGGGTGTATTGAGGTAGACTGGATAGAACTAGCTCAAGATAGAGATAAGGTGTAATAAGGTGGACTGGATAGAACTAGCTCAAGATAGGGATAGGGTGTATTGAGGTAGACTGGATAGAACTAGCTCAAGATAGAGATAAGGTGTAATGAGGTGGACTGGATAGAACTAGCTCAAGATAGGGATAGGGTGTATTGAGGTAGACTGGATAGAACTAGCTCAAGATAGAGATAAGGTGTAATGAGGTGGACTGGATAGAACTAGCTATATATAGGGATATGGTAAAATGAGGTAGACTGGATAGAACTAGCTCAAGATAGGGATAGGGTGTATTGAGGTAGACTGGATAGAACTAGCTCAAGATAGAGATAAGGTGTAATGAGGTGGACTGGATGTAACTAGCTCAAGATAGGAAGTGTGTGATGAGGTGGACTGGAGAGAACTAACTCAAGTAAGGGATAGGGTGTAGTGAGTTAGACTGGATGGAACTAGCTCAAGATATGGATAGGATGTAATGAGGTAAACTGGATAGAACTAGTTATATATAGGGATGGGGTGTAATGAGGTGGACTGGATGGAGACAGCACCATAACTAACAATGTTGTACCACCAGCGTTTTCCCCAACAGCGTCATCCCAATTAGTCACGTCACCAAGAGCGTTGTCATGATCACCAATAACGTTACCATCAGGAGCGTCACCATCAACATCCTCATCCACGGCAACGTCATCCACAGCGTCAGACTTTGTTTCATGCTTGAAGCAAGTTTGCCGACTCTCTTGGGAACTCTCATCACTCAGCCGACTATCCTCCAAAGCGTCAAGTGCAGATACAAACAAACGCACACACAGGCTCCAATAGGACTCGAACTGAAGACGTGATACATATCAGGTGATGGTGTCTGATCTTGTTCACAAGCCAACTTCATGAAATGTTGGGTCCCGGGCTCAATTCCAGTCGTCTCCAACTCTGTTACACACTGCGTCATGTCTTCGTTAGCTAACCGTAATGGCGTCTCCACTGACTTCACATTGACCCTCGTAGAGTCAACCGTCTCTCCTGAGGAGACACATATGCTCCATATTGACGATATGGCTGATTTTAATTTTTCTTTCATGCTGTTCATCGATGACATCTCTTCCGCCATCTTGTTGCTCAATGCCGCAGTTTGTTCCACTATCTTGTTACTGAATGATCCAGTTTGTTCCACCATCTTGTTATTGAATATTCCAGTTTGTTCCACCATCTTTTTATTGAATGATGAAGTTTGTTCCACCATCTTCTTATTGAATGGTGCAGTTTGTTCACCATCTTGTTATTGAATGAGCCAGTTTGTTCCATTATCTTGTTATTGAATGATCTAGTTTGTTCCATTATCTTGTTATTAAATGAGCCAGTTTGTTCCATTATCTTGTTATTGAATGGTGAAGTTTGTTTCACCATCTTGTTATTGAATGATCCAGTTTTTTCCACCATCTTCTTATTGAATGGTGCAGTTTGTTCCACCATCTTGTTATTGAATGAGCCAGTTTGTTACATTATCTTGTTATTGAATGATCCAGTTTGTTCCACCATCTTCTTATTGAATGGTGCAGTTTGTTCCACCATCTTGTTATTGAATGAGCCAGTTTGTTCCATTATCTTGTTATTGAATGATCTAGTTTGTTCCACCATCTTGTTATTGAATGAGCCAGTTTGTTCCATTATCTTGTTATTGAATGATCCAGTTTGTTCCACCATCTTCTTATTGAATGGTGCAGTTTGTTCCACCATCTTGTTATTGAATGATCCAGTTTGTTCCACCATATTGTTATTGAATGTTGCAATTTGTTCCACCATCTTGTTATTGAATGATCCAGTTTGTTCCACCATCTTGTTATTGAATGAGCTAGTTTGTTCCATTATCTTGTTATTGAATGATCCAGTTTGTTCCACCATCTTCTTATTGAATGGTGCAGTTTGTTCCACCATCTTGTTATTGAATGAGCCAGTTTGTTCCATTATCTTGTTATTGAATGATCCAGTTTGTTCCATTATCTTGTTATTGAATGAGCCAGTTTGTTCCATTATGTTGTTATTGAATGATCCAGTTTGTTCCACCATCTTGTTATTGAATGAGCCAGTTTGTTCAATTATCTTGTTATTGAATGATCCAGTTTGTTACACCATCTTCTTATTGAATGGTGCAGTTTGTTCCACCATCTTGTTATTGAATGAGCCAGTTTGTTCCATTATCTTGTTATTGAATGATCCAGTTTGTTCCACCATCATTGTTATTGAATGAGCCAGTTTGTTCCATTATATTGTTATTGAATGATCCTGTTTGTTCCACCATCTTGTTATTGAATGATCCAGTTTGTTCCACCATCTTGTTATTGAATTATACAGTTTGTTCCACCATCTTGTTATTGAATGTTGCAGTTTGTTCCACCATCTTGTTATTGAATGATCAGCTTGTTCCACCATCTTGTTATTGAATGGTGCAGTTTATTCCACCATCTTGTTATTGAATGATCCAGTTTGTTCCACCATCTTGTTATTGAATGGTGCAGTTTGTTCCACCATCTTGTTATTGAATGATCAGTTTGTTCCACCATCTTGTTATTGAATGGTGCAGTTTGTTCCACCATCTTGTTATTGAATGATCAGTTTGTTCCACCATCTTGTTATTGAATGGTGCAGTTTGTTCCACCATCTTGTTATTGAATGATCCAGTTTGTTCCACCATATTGTTATTGAATGGCACAGTTCCACCATCTTGTTATTGAATGGTGCAGTTTGTTCCACCATCTTGTTATTGAATAATGCAGTTTGTATTAACAAGGCTTGGATGAGAGCTGCGAAAACCTGGCTTGATGGATGGAAATTTATATCGTTGAAAATATTAATACCATGCTATTCAGTTTGAGATCAAACCACGACCCCCCTATGACGTGCCACCCATTGCTTATTCTTGCCAATAGTTGTTCGTATAGTTATTTTATTGTTTCTGTTAGTGAGAAGAAAATTGTACATATAAATGGAAGATATTTGTATGTTTTTATGTTGTGACATGGACCAAGGTTAGGACAGATCGCTTGTAACAGTGACTAGTTTTGGAATCACCAATAAGAATAGTTCGAAAGAACACGTAACGTATACTCAGTTTTATTTTAACATGGAAAGTCTTCCGAAATACCCCAGGATGTTATACACTTCTTACATATCTCATTTTGAGAAGATCTATTTATCTGAAGATGAGAGTAAAAACTTACACTAATATATTGAAAATGGTCATGATTTTAACTCTGACCTTCGCCCTTGGACTGTTTTACTCTTTAAATAACCCCTGAGATAGGTTAACTATGTTAGCTCAGCGTTGTCCAAATAAAAAGAAGTTAAACATCCCCGACGTAGCTTTCTGCGTGGTGAATGTATTTTTAAATTTTAATAGTGAGGAGATTTTAAAAAAACTCCAACTTTTTTTGCTGTCTATATTGATAACATTCTACTTTATTGGAAGATGTTATTTTAAGATATTGATATTATCTATCGAGAGTGACCATTGAAGGTTCCATTACTTCAGGCTCAATAAATATTAAAAATATTTTATTTAACTTTTATAATTATCAATATGTTATTTTCTATAGAAATCGTAATGTAACTTCATCTTTAGGGTCCTTGCATCAAAATTGATTCAACTTTTATGACAGTGCTAAGCAAAAATCAACTGACTAAACTTGGATGTAATAGTAAGCTTTTTATTATAATGAACGATTAATTTACTTTGAACCAGAGAAGAAGTGCCTGGCGGGAGTTAAGGGCATCGGATTCTTGAAGGAAAATATCCTCACACAGTATTTCCTTTAGGAATGGCATCTATGATCATTTATAACCGCTAACAAACTCCTTAATCATATTAGAACATTTTTTTTGTGACCCTAATAGTAAACTACTTTATTCGTTTGAAGAAATATAGACCTCACCATATATACTGATCTCTGAGCCATTAAACTATACTATAGGTACATGTCACCAACTTTCCTTTACACTTTGGCGTGAACAATTTTTTGAAATATCAAACCACTTCTTAAATAATACTGTATTTATGGTCCACGACGCATTTCTGTGCAACGGTAGGTTTCACACTTTGAGAGACTTTTCACCGAGAGAAAATCTCAAGGAATACACTCATATCAAGATTATAGTAGAATAAATATGGTTGTTAATAAGTGTCAAACTACTTTTGTAATATATCCGTAAGTAAAGGCATGTGATCTGTAGCTGCCATTAATAATAATAATAATAATGATAATAATAATAATAATAATAATAATAATAATAATAATAATAATAATGATAATAATAATAATGTTTTGTCTGGGCTGCACCAATTTGTAGTCCAGTTTGTGTGAAGACTAGCCAGTACTAATGTACCTTTACCCAGAGGACGTCCGAATGAACTAATCGTACATCCTTTCCATGGAGACTCTTTCCATGTCCCGATGAGATGAGATGATGGTGATAGTGAATATGATGGGGTAGAGCCAGTGAAGATCTTAACCTATAACTTAAGCCTTATCAACAAAATCCTGGCGACCATGGGATTTATTTCCCTTCCAAGAAAAATCCCCTGGTACCAGACGGGAATTGAACCTGAGAACTGGGATTCTAACCAATATACCTTGAGACCGACTATCTGTCACTTAAATAATATTATAGTTGAATATATTAATATATTTTGTTATCACCGAATCTTACGTCTTCAATATAATTACGCTGATGGGGTATGGATGAAGAAGGAAGCATTGTAGAGGTAATCTATCCGCATTTGCAAGGAAGGAGAGTGGGAAACCATTTAGAATAAACCACTCTTAGTATACCGAAATTGGATTTGAACCCCGATCTCCCTTTTTCAGTAGGCCAGTCCAGCAGGAGAGAGACGTTTATCGGTATTGACCTACATAATATTTTACTTCCCACTGTTATATTGTTCTTACTGTATCAGGAAGGTTTATGTGATTTCCACTCCTTAATCCAATTCGTGAATCTAAGGTTCAGTTCAAACCAGTTCTATTAGGAAGTTTATTATCTCAATTATTAGTTTTACATATTTTCTAGTCGAGTCTCGGTGCAATTACTTAAAATTCACCGTTCACATTCAGAGTCCTTATGTAGGTTGTGAAGAGCTAAACACACATAGCACTAAAAAAAAGTTATTTTTACCAACGTAAATATGAATTTCTAATGGCTCTAACTTTTGGCAAGAGTTTTTAATTATTATTTTAAGGATTTTATGTGCCACTATGGACACAGGTGTGTTTCATCACCAAACTTAGAAACTAAATTAATCTAGGGACAGCGCAGCCCGCTCCTGAGTTAGGAACTTCACTATCCTGGAAAGTAGGACAGAGACATAAACATATATTTAGCTATTCAATCAAAACTTTATAAAAAACAGGGTCTTTTAATTTAAAAAAAAATAGTACATTTAAAAACAGGGTTATGAAATGCTCAGGTTTCCAACTCCTTAGCTTAGTTGGTAGTGTGTTTGTCTACTGAGTAAATAGTCCTGTGATCTATCCCCGTCGAGGTATTTTTTTTTACCATTTATGGAAATGGAATTCAGTATTTCACAGTGAAGAATCATTAATGGCAGGGGTAGCTGTTGTGATCGTTCTATAGTTAAGTTAGTTTGTAGCTCCTGCAAATCTCCAATTTAATATCATATTCCTCTGTCCAGCCAAAATTATCTCAAAAACTAAAAGATCCAGGAAGCTGAAATTTTGCAGGCAAGTAGCCCCAGGACCAATGGGTATAGGAATACATGGTGAGCAAAAATTCTCATGTGGCGATTGGAGGTAGAGTTTTCTGAATAGAAATAATCAAAAAAATATCGAATCCCGGAAGACCTAAGAAGATGACATTTTTCAGGTAGATAGCAACTAGCCTAATAGGACGCAAACATACTTGGTGACTAGTGGGGTACAAAAAATAGGGGGTTTCTAAAAACCAAAGTAAAAAAATTCTCGAAACCCTAAAAGCAAAGAAACTGAAATTTTGCAGAGAAGAATCCACTATCCCGTAAGGATGCAGGAATACTTGGTAACAAAGAATAATAAGGGTGACCTCCAAAAGTGAGAGTTCTAAAAAAAAAAGTCGAAAATACATTGAAGCTCAGAAGAACTAAGAAGCAAAAAATGTTCAGACTAGTAGCCCCTAACCCAAAAGGCTGCAGCAATATTTGGTAACGAAACATTGCTAAGCCCCCAAACCCCGAAAAACAGAAGATACTTCCAGAAAAATAAAGTCGAAATACTCTCGAAGCACAGGAGATCTAGGTAGCTGACATTTTCCAGGCAGGTAGCACCTAACTCTACATGATGCAAACATACTTGCTGACCGAAAATCTACATTGAGGCTCCCAAATGGGTTGGTTGCTATAAAACCAATTTTTAAATAAAATATACTTGAAGCTCATAAACCCAGGAAGCTAAAATTTCGCAGGCAGGTAGCCACTAACCAAAGAGGGCGTAAGAATATTTGGTGACCTAAAATTCACTGGGGTGCCCCCCAAAAATTGAGAAGTATATATAAAAATGTTGTTTATAGTAAAATATTCAATTGAGGAACGGTTTCACACTTTCACTGGAGTAAGTATTTGATCTTCTATAGCGTTTTATTTGTAAAGCACCTCCAAGATTGGTAGGGTCACTAAAAACATCCCCATTCACAATAGTTTTCCAACAAATATCACTGAGACATATTACACAACCAGAAATAAGGCCCCTGATTTCAAACATGTATCATGCTAGTTATATTACAACCAGTTGATTCATAAAATTGTATTTTAATTATCCTTGATGGCAAAAAACAACCAACAAAA
Source organism: Timema podura (assembly GCA_033556935.1). NCBI lineage: Eukaryota > Metazoa > Arthropoda > Insecta > Phasmatodea > Timematidae > Timema > Timema podura. Next base: position 50,945,787 of record JAVRXN010000004.1, on the reverse strand, counting down.
GTAAAAACAGACAGTTAATTATCTGAAATGGGGTCTATAGGATTATCCTCGCAATACACTTGATAATATTTAATGGTGAGGTAAGAGCTTGAATCTCACTTTGTGCACTTACTTCCACATGTCATTAATTAGTTAGCTTTTCTTATTATTTCTTTACCTTGGATTAAATAACACCAATAAAATAAATAAAATAAAAGGAATGGTTTAGTAATGGGGTAAGTGTGATTTTTTTTAGCACCACGTCTTACTACCCATTTGGGCTGTACGCCTATGTACAAATTTCACTAATATGTTAGGGATTAGGGAGGTTGAATTTAGAGGAAGTATACCAGCATTTGTTTGAGAGAGAGTAGAAATACCATTCAGGGAAAAACACCCTCAATACACCCGATTGTGATCAAAACCCCAATTTTCCCCGTTATCGGAAGTTAGTCTAATACAAGAGTGACGACTTAGACCATTCAGCCACTTAATCGGGTCTTAAGCAGTAGATTTGAATGAAAACCACAAATTTGTTTTAGCAAGCCCTGGGCTTCACTAAAAACCCTGTGACTTGGACAAGCAAGAAAAATGAATTAAGCAATTTTTAAACTGGGTAATACGAGTTTTTTTCTTTTGACTATCCCATATCATCAGGTAGTATTTATCATCAAAGTAATATTGTGTTTACCAGAATCATTTTAAGTTTGCGAACTTTTTGCTGAAAATTTTCGAAAAGAAAATTGAATCGTACGCTTCGAGCTTTCTTTTGAAGAGCTATTTTTTTTCCATCACGTCTTACCAACCATCCGAGCTACTTGAATTTGGTTGAACTAATTAGGTAGAAATGAGGAAGTGGAAATATATCCGAATGTTTGTGGAGATAGTGGGAAACCATTTTGGGAAACACGTCTTCAGTAAACCCGACTTGGACTCGAACCCTAACCTAACAGTCATTGACGAACATTAGTAAATAAGCTTGACGGCTTATTCCGCATGTCCACCGATATGGGCTTAGAGTTATGTTATCCTCATCAGACTGGCCCCCTATATTAGTCTGTTTAAGCCAATATTCGCGAATAACTTATCAAGAAAAATATCAAACTTTTTATTTTCCCCCTTCGGCAGTGATGTTTTGCCTAGTCAGCAGTTGAAAATAAGGTAAATCTTGTAACGTCAAATAGATTTTCTACACCCCAACATTCCTCTATATATAAAAAAAATACACCCCCTTTACCAATATCTCGTCATTTCCAACGTAACATATTTTGACTAATACTTTGAAGATCCCCCCCCCCCCCCCCCCGCTACTACTAAGTGCCTATTTTCTACATGAATCACCCCATTCACCCAATATGGAAATGGTGTAGCGAATTGGTTACAGTAAAAATAGAGGGAAGAGGAGCGACCGGAACATTTTCTTTTGTTCGCCATAAATCAATAGTGACTTAAATAGCTACAATACTTGTGCAGTACTCAGAAAGTAACGTCCAAAGGCCTCCTCGGCTACATCATAGTCACATTATTATTTAAATGATCTATTTATGATCATTAAACATTATCATTTATACATAGGCCTAGCAGTATATTACAAATATCACTAGATTTCCCTTCACTTATTTAGATTTTTTTTTTTGGAGATATTTAAATTCCGCTTTCTGAACTGACTAATTATACAAACACACGAGAATTTCTATGAGCGAGAGTGAAATGGTCTACCAATTTTGCCGGGAAGAGTATTTTCACAGATTTTTCGGGGTTATTTTACATGCCACGGTAGACACGGGACCAACGGCTTTACTTCCCCTCCAAAGGAAGTTGTGCTACGGATTTAATCTCTAAAGAAAAATATGTCGACGCCCGCTGGGTTTGAACCGTGTAACAGATTATTTACACTAATAGGGTAGGAATATGGGAGGTAGAATTACAGGCCATATTCCCGCATTTGCGTGTAAAGAGAGTATAAAACTCTTTAATAAAAAACACCCACACGACAAGTCTTCGAACCTAAGCCTCCTCATCACCAATAATCCATATTAGACGATCTTGGCGCCATAATCCACGTGCTCACCAATACGAATATCCATTGAGATAACTCAGCGTTGGCGAACTGACTCTTAACGAAGGTATTTATATTTAGATAAAGTAGATAGAAAGTCTGTGCGATACACCGTAACATTTATTTTTTTCTAAAAATTGTAGTAGAATCTGTAGGTGAATGATGCTACATTTTCACTCTAGTATAATTTTCAATTCTATTCTCTTAGCTAAATAATATAATAACCTTAGTGTTTTTTTAATTAAAAGGCTCACTAAAAGGGTAAGTAATGGCTTAATCTATGGGTTAAAAGGTGGCAAGGCTGAATGTAAGACATGTACATGCATTATTGTGTTGAAGATGAGAAAACCAAAATGATGAATCACATGTGGATAACTCAAGTGCCCCCCCCCCCCTTCACCCCATCACCAGCAATCCTGCCTGTTGCAAGTTTGACGTCATAGATCATTGTGTCTAATGGTGTGGGTAATCTTTAATTAAAAAGAGCCAACTACACAAAATAGAATATATCTATGGCTATTATTTGACAACTTTAACTAGGGGAAAAAAATGTTTAAAATTACATGAGAGAGAATTTATAAAAGAGAGCACAGACTACTGTTGGGAATAAATCAAAAAGACGTGGGTGGGGAGGAGTTAGAAGGTGACCTGACAAAGGATATAGTTAATGCATTAAACAAGGATAAGTGGTGTTTGAATGCTGGCGAAGTAGTAATAAAGTTTTACTGTCCAGCATTAACTCGCCACAAAGCTACAATCACGTTTCATCACATTTCTTCGTTAAGTGACAGCACACTTACTTTAGCATGCAATTTTACCACTAAAAACTACACTAACATTACAATTACACAAACACTAAGACTGTACTAACATTAAAAATACGTTTAAACTAGAATATTCAAACACTAGCATCACCATAACACTAATATTAATCAAACACGGCACTATAACTCACTGATGGTGGATCTACATCTAAACTATACTAGCACTAAAAAGGACTAATATTTTAACTACTTTAACACTAAAATATACATACCACTAAGATTATACTAACATTTAAATTAGTCTAGCACCTTAAACCACATAGCACTAAACTCCACTCTAATATTAAAACTACTCTGAAATAAAAAAAACTACAGGGCACTACATCTATACTAATACTAGACTACTCTAACATTAATAACTACTTAACCATAAAACTACTAAAATTACACAATACTTAAACTACACCATCACTAACTACACATTTAATCTAAAATACACTAATACTATTGCGCGTCTGGGCTACATCACTCGGTGCTAAGTAGTGGGAAAATGAGCTAGTACATAATTGTGTACCGTTGCCCAGGGGATGCCTGAATGTACTAATAGTACTGTTCATCCTTTCAGTGGAGGATCTTTCTATGTCTCGATGAGATGAGGTGATGGTGATAGTGATATGAGGGTGATAGTGAGTATGAAGGTGATAGTGAGTATGATGGTTATATTGGCACTAGGTTCTTTGCGCTGTATTATAGTAAAAACACGTCCATTGTTTTTGTACAACACAGGCTCTAAAAGTGTAAATTTAAAAAGTCACTATTCAAAATAAAGCAATAAGTTATTCTTTCCTTGACAAATTTTAGCTAAATATTATATTTTTTAATTTTGACACACCAACTAAATGAGTTATGTTACATTGGAGCTCCAAGTTAAATAATTAAATACATTGTAACCAAATATCTATACACTTAGAAAATTGGTTCAAAATAAGTCCAAGCATATTAAAAAAAATTAACCTACTGTGTATGTATATTTAATTAATTATAATATTTCAATATTTTGAACAACTAGATTTTGATTGTTGTCACCATAGATCAGCCCACTACATTTCATTTATTTTTAAATAAATGCATTTTTTATGACGTATTGTAGCTACAAACATAACCAAAATATTTTAAAAAGCTTTGGACTCATCTGGGAGTATAGTTGTGGCTTTATTGAAGATTATTCTATTAATCCAGTAGCTATAAAGTAATAAAAGAATACAAAATCATGATTTAAATATTGATAAGCCTTTTGATTTGTTTATTTTGGGGAAAAATTGGGGGAGTAAAAAAACAGTTGAAGTCGCAGTATATTTTATAACCAACATTTGGCGGCATCAGCTTTATAACTTATTTGAATTTCCATGTAAATATCCGCCATCGTAAGACACTGTCAGTTTTAATGAAATAAAACGCATTCCTATCTTTCGAGGGGCTGTAAGGTCGAAGTGAAGGAGGGAGGGGGGGCGCTTCATCCCTATTTCTAGCCACCCCAAGTGTTCCAAGCGAAACGAATTTCCCCTGCCATATAGTCCGCCGTGACTAAAAGTGCAGGATCCGTGTCAGATTGTTGGCAACAATAAGAATCTGCTCTGCGCATGCGCTCACGTCACCAGATGGATCCTCACAAAAAGATACGAGGAAATAGGACGGGTCGTTTCGTTGCCGCAAAGATTTAGGTACGAGTTCTTTATTTTTTAATTTTTTTTTAGGTTTTTATCCAGATGCATGTTCGTGTAAGTTTTTCTATTTATCTCTCTCCGTTATGTTTAATATATGAAGACGTAACTAATCGGATGCAATTTTTTATTTGGTGCCATCTATTCAAACTTAGCAATAAAGAAAAATGATAGAAATTAATGTATTTTTTTTATATTAGAGCAGTCATCACTAATTACAATGGTTTAAAGGGAAATTTGTTGCTATAGAATAAAGTCCTACCATTTATTATTTTTATCATGGAAAAACATGTGATCCCAATAATGAAACTATTATAATTTATCAATATTATTTTCATTCCTGCTTGAAAAGACGAATAATTTGTGCATTCTTAATTAATGTTAAATTTGAGCTTAATCCAAACAATACTTTTTCTAAAGCTATGTCTGGTGACCTGGTGGTCTACGGGTACGGTGGCAGACTTCTGTGCTGAGGGTCCGGGTTCAAGCCTCGGTCCCGGCACAGATTTATCTGATTGCCAAACCCTTCCTTCACCTCTGACAAGACGTGTATTAATCACAACTTGTGAATGTGAGGAATGCCAGGCCTACCACCGTGGTTCGGATTCCACGTTAAACTGTAGGTCCTCCATTTCATCTCATAATCACCCTACCATTACACATTAGCGTAAGTGCGTATAACCCGAACGGGTAGTAAGACGCGGTAATAATAATAATAATAGTAATAATAATAATTCTAAAGCTGTAATTTTATTTGAACGTATTTAATGTGTGCTTTATAAACAATTCGATTTTTTGTAGGTGCAAGACTTACAGGCCAAATTATACCAAGAAACTAAGCTCTAAATCAAACACCCGGAACTAGATGTTTAATTATTGGGTAGCAGGACGGATATTAATACAACTAATTAATATATTAACTAACACCAACTGAAATCGAATAAAGACTCTCTGGAAATGTGGATGAACTTTCTCACCCTTTAGTCATAGGAATGAGTCCTTGGCAAACAGAGAAAAACAAAAACATTTTAAAACCAAATTTATTATATAAAATATGAATTATAACTTATTATTAAATATTTTTTCTTTTATTATTTCTAAGACAACCAAGCGAGTTTACCCATTTAATAATGTCTCATCTGAAAAAATACTGTATGAATCTGTGAGATTGTGCGACAAATTTTTTTTTTTTTTTGAAACGAAAACTTTCTGCCAAAGTTTGTATTTTTCATTTTAAAATTCATTGAAACGGGGATAAAAAGTATCCAAATATGTTATCATGAAATAGAGGCAACACATTAGGGAATGTTGCCATTCTTGTGTTTGTTATCTTTGGGAGTGTCAATTTGGCTTAATTCATTTGAAAAATGCGGCTATATTATCATAACACATTAATATAGTTTTTATTTTTCTAACTGTTGAAAAAAACACTTAGGGGTTGTAAGATCTGTGTAGGTGAGTTGCGGCCTAATCTTAAAATCGTGTACGAGTTGCAGCCAGTCTTTTTGAGAGACACTTACGAGTTGCGGCCCACTCACTTGAGAGAGAGGTATGAGTTGCATCCACCTAATTAGCAGTGTGCTTTCTATCATGCTGTTTTAAATATCAGGTAGAAACTACCATCGTCTCATGTCGACATCCCTCGTAATATCCAAACTTCCTCAGTTCTTGTCGTTAATGGCCTTGGCAAAAATTTGAAGGTTTGTTATGTTAGATTAGGTTAGGTTAGGTTAATAGCCCGGGCCGCAATTCAACTCTATCTTTAGAGGTAAACATCTCATGCAACCGCAACTCACCTAGAGCCGTAAAATGAGTTCAGCTGACGCAGAAACTTTCTATGAATTAAGAGAAGTTATTTCTGAAAAAATAAAGAGGAAAAAATTTGCTGGGAAAACACTGCGTTTGGAACGTGTTATTTTCCAATCTGCTTCCTTTACAGTCTTTCTTCAGGCGAACCCACTTCAGTGGCCGAATGGTCTGAGGCGTCACTTTCGTTTTAGACTGGCCTGATGATAGCGGGAAGATCGGGGTTTGGATCCCAGCCGGGTCTACTTAGGGTGGTTTTTCCTAAATAGCTTCCCACTCTCTTTTCACGCAAATGCGGATAGCTTACCTCTAAACGCTTTCTAATCCCTACCCCATTAGAGGAATTATCAATATACGTATAACCTTAACAGATAGTAAGGCGTGGTGATTAAAAAATTAATCAAAGTAAAATTATTTAGGTGAAATTTAATACAGTTGTTCTTTGTAGACATTCTCTATCATTCATTTGAATACAATCAATCTCATATCATTAGGGAAAAAGAGATACTTGATACAAGATAAAACCACTTTATTACTTTCTATCGACCCCTCGAAGATAGAAGTATTATAATCGTTAAAAAAATCAAACTCAATATTTTGATAAATGTCAACGTTTCATGACGTCCTTACTAATTATCAGGCATTAGATGCTCGAAAGTTAATCGCCACACTTACAAAAATACGCCTCCTATCCCTATCTTAAGATAGTTATATCCAGTCAACCTCATTACATCATATCTCTTTCAGGTACATTCTTCATGTTTTGGGTGTTTTTGATGGTTTTTTTTACAGGGATAGCTCATCACGCCCACGTCCAACCCCCAAGCTGGAGGACCACCCTTATCGTCTATCTGCGACTGCTTATTCATTATATTCGTAGCTACCCTTCAGATCTGAAGGCCGTATCCTCCATCCGCAACCTGACGACGCGCTGTTCCGTGGAGACGGATAATGGCACCCTGAAACCGAGAAAGTTGTTTTTGTGATGTTTGCATGTCGTCTTAGAGCCGATACCGATTGGGATGAAACTTGTGTTAAGGGTTTCAATAATTCTCCCATTATGTTTTTTTTTTTAGGATTTAGATATCCAACCCTAAAGTTAAACGAGAGCTTACTTAAGCTAAAAAAAAGGAAAAATAAACTTTCTCGAAATAGGTTCTAACGATTTTGATTACTATTTTGCTCACTGTTTGACATTACAAATAAAATGGACAGTCTCATTTATTCGGGAAAGTGATCCAGATATTACCTTTCACAAGCGAATATGTACAATTTTGATAATATTCACGCATTTATTTTAGATACAAAATACATTTTCATTGCAAAGCTGTTGTACTATTAAAAATTAAAAACGTTTATTCAAAATATATTTTCGTAAAACCCATTTTTTCTGAGCTATTGACAAATATAATCTTTACATTGAGGTTTGGCACCATCGGGAATAGGACTCGTGACTCTTAATTCAAAAGGTAGACTACTTCCAACTGATTAAAGAATTTGGACTATTATTAGTTGCCAGAAAATATTTGCTAATGTTATAATAAATTAAGTAATGATTAAGAAAAGCAATTTTTTACGCTGCTAAGCCCACAATTATATTTAATATGTTTGTACATTAAAGAATTACAAACTATATTAGAATACTTTATTATAAAACATAGCAAACCTTCAAGTCAAAATATATTTTATAGGAGAAAAAGGTAATTTACGTCACCAACACTTTATTATTTATTATTACGAAATTTACATGTGTATATCGCTGATTTATGTTACTTTATTGAGCATCAAATAATATTGTTCAACTTTCTATGCTTTGTAGATAAACTTAAATTGGTTATTGTATTTCTCAAGAATACAATCCTCATAACATATTTCATAATCACCATCATGAACTCTTTCCAGCCTGTGACAAGGTCCGTTTAGTAAAATGCTTCCATCTTCCTCTGTCCTTCCACCATTCTCCTTCCTGCACTATCATTCCTATACTTTTACTGAGCTTGGTCTAAACTACTTGGAATTAATTGTTTTTTCCAAAAATATTTCCTAGTGATCATCATATTTTAGTAAGTAGTAGGACTTATATAAAGTCAAACATTTTACTTTTATAGCATCGTGATTTTTGTACAATACCTAAAACCTGTAATGAGGGAATGTCATATTTTTAGTTAACAAGGACTTCAAAAACATGCAAAGCTAGTAAATTTTACTTATGTAACTAAATTATTTATTTCTACAGCATTTAACATTTTTTATGAGTTTATATCAACGCCAAATAATATATTTTGAGTTGATAGGTATTTTTAAAACACATAAAAATAATACATTTTACTTTTATAATTTCGGTACTTATTTTTTACAATTTAAAAAAATCTGTTATGAGTATATCAGAAAGGTTTGTATTGTATATTTAAATGATTGGGACATTAAAAATTTGTTTTAATAGTTCTAGAATGGAAACGATGGTGAAATTATGGGATCGTGTGCAGACATTTTATGGCGTGAGCAGTTGATATTTATCATCCAACTTATTACTGTGTAGAAGTTCCTCTGCTACAAGGGTCGAGGTGGGAATGGGAATATGATGTGTTTCTGTCTAATTAAAGCCATGGAAGATATATTCACTATTTGCTAAGCAACGTAAAAGGCAATAAAATGATTACGTCAAGCGTTTATAGTAGAAGTAATGCCTTCAAATAAAGTTCGTAGATGAAACAATTTAACATAATTACTCAGAATTCTTCCCAGCTCACGTGATAAGGATTTCAAAATTATTATGAAAAATTTACAAGCAGTATTTACATTTATATTTAAAGAAATAAATGGTATGGTGCACCACACAGACTTTCTCTCTCCTTTGTCTTACTATCCCTTACGAAGGGAGATTTGGGGAAAAGCGGGTTACAAAATAATGAAATAAAAAATATTAATATTGGGTACACAAGGGTCAACACTTCGTATTAAAATTTCGATTTCTGGTTAAAATTTTAACATTATATAAGGTGTTGCACATCTTCAAGTCATCGCATTGATATTTAATTATTCATTTATACATTTTGACCAATAAAAAAAATTTAAATATTGACTATTGAGTCTAAAATGGAAATAGATCATTGCTGTGCAAACATTTCTCCTAAGAGCTTTAAGGAAAAATAACATACTTTTTTTAGATACTTACTTATATTTAATTACTCTATGGCATTGAAGAATTATTGCGTTAAGACTTAAGTAGTATATGTTTACAACTAAAGCTCACAAAATTGTATTAATATATTTGCAAATATCTCAGAAACTGTTGCTTTTATAAAAATATATGTCAAATAAAAGTTTTTTATTTCTAATAGGCCTACAATTTTGCAATGATAAGTTGTTTAGTTTCTCCAATAGTTGTGGAGATACGGAAATTAACGCTTCTGTAAAGTACCCTAAAAATAATTTTCATAGGAAAATGAAAATAGCCAGTTTATTTATAATCTTAATCAACGGCTAGATACGAATTTTAATCAAAATCGTTTGAGCAAATTTTGAGAAAAGCTCTTTTTTCTCTTTTCGCCCTTTATAAAACTACTCTTAATTTTAAGTTTTAATAGACACACAGACAAACGGCATTGCAAAGACTATTTTTTAGGGTTCGGGGGGTCATGAGACGTCGACATCCATCAACATTTCAGGTTAGTTTTTTTACGATCGCAATACTTAAACTTTAATGTCCAAAAAGTTAAATATATATATATAATTGCGTATAGATTGAAAGTTATTGATTTTATAAAAATATGTTTCGGATAAAATATTTGTATTATAAATATATATACATATTTGTAATGCTAAGTAATTTCATATCTCAAATAGTTTCGGAGCTATTATAAAAAATATTAATTTACACATCAGACCGGAGCCCTTAAAGCCATTTTGCCGAGATATTGAGAGTAGCCATTTTGTTTGTAATATTTATTAATGTTTATAAATGAAATTTAATCAAAATCGTTAAAGCCGATTTTGAGAAAATCGACTTTTTCTCTTTTTGTTCTTCAGTAAACTACCCTTAATTTTAGGGGTAGATATCCAATTCCAAAACCCCTCGGGGCAACCCTATGAAAACCCTAGATATCAAGTTTTAGCTCAATCGGTAAAATAGTTTAGGCTCTAGTTGGAGGTACAGGCAGACAGACAGACAGGCAGACGGAAATTCAAAAACCACTTTTTCGGATTCATGGAGTCATGAAACGTCAAGATTCATCAAAATCTCAAGTTCGATTTTTTTGACAATCACCATACTTTCTCTACCTGTAAGATAGAAAGTAAAAATATACCCAAATTATTTTAAATCGAGAAATATACAGTACATGTTTTTTTTGGGTTTTTTTCCTGTGTCACAACTATCTAGCAATTTTAAAATTAAACGGTATTCTAATTATAAATGTGTAGCCATTTTTTGAAGGAAAACAAAATTATTAATTTATTTATAAGTTATCTTTAGCTAAAAACTTTCGATAAATTGACTCAACAAAGTAAACAGTAGTGAACAGATTTAATTATGTATAAAAATAACGTTAACTTTAATGAAAGCTACTTTATGTTTATTAATGATTGATAAATCAATTTTAGAGTAATAGTGTTTTGTTAACAATTTATTAAGTAAATTTAAACTTTCATTACTTATGGACAATCTTAACTAATATATTATCTCTAAAATAGTTCTATATCTTCTGTTCTATCTTTTTTCCTGCTGTTAGAGCTCGTTCCTGGAATGATCTTGATTTAAATATTAAAATTGCTTCCACTATAAAATCTTTTCAGTCTAAGATAGCACCGCGTCTTACTACCCGTTCGGGTTATCCGTTTAAGTACTAATTACGCTAATGGGTTAGGAATTGGGAAGGTTGAATATAGAAGAGGTGAATCAGCATTTGCGTGGAGGAAGAGTGGAAAACCATTTAGAAAATCCACCCCAGTTCATCCGACCGAGATTAGATCCTCGATCTCCCCGTCCTCGGCAGTCGAGCTCAACACGACTAGCGCGCTCCATGGAATGGATGTAGTATTAGTACATTCGGACGTCGCCTAGGAAACGGTTTATTAGTACTGGCTAATCTCTATACTACTGAGCTACGAGCAATGTAGCCAAGACTCGCAATATTATATATAATGGAAAAATGACACCTAGAATCTGTTAATAGCTTGGCTATTTAATCCACCATGAGATCAACATTTGTACAGTTGGAATTTTACTATTGGCAGCATAAAGCCCTCCTGAGTCGAAGGTGACTGCGTTACCTAATAGTTCGCGATTTTAATTGATTGCTCACATGTAGCTGGTGATTCCACACGTCCATCACAGACTCTGCCTTAAAAATGAGTGAAGAATGACCCGGGGAACGGGATGACTCCTGAATAACTCAGTGATAAGAGATTTGGCTTACTAAACCAAAGGTCCCGGGTTCGATTCCTGTGTTAAGGTGTCATTTTTTTCAATCTAGAGTATATGAGGATTATGTTGGTTTTAAACATTGCTTGCAGGGGGTCATACACGTTGAACACAAAATGTACTCCCAACATTCCTTACCAATACTTCGCTAAAGGTGGACCAGTCAGTCCCAACACAATAGAACATTAGCGGACTCTTCAGTCATGGACGACAGATTTAAGTTACCTGCGCAGGAAGACACGGTTTAAATCCGGGCTGCCGAAAAACCGTCCCAGAGGTAAGATTCCGATTCGTTCCGTGCCGAGACTCACACAAAGTATGTCTTTCAAGTCGGCTCTGAATCCATTGAAAACATTCTTGTGGTTCACAAATAAGGTGAAAGATGGCCTCTCTTCTCCCCCTAGCATTGATGCGATGTCTTGAATACTCTCTTCCAGTCAACCTCGGAAAATCAGGGCTCACAATGAGTAGCATTCAGCCCCAAATGGGGATTACTTTACTGCTGGGAGGTCTTTCATCGCCATTAGCTACGATTGGCGAAATACACATCTGCGTTTTCAGAAGGAATGAAAAAAATACACATTGAAAATAACTATTTTTTTCCTTTTTTTTTTACAAAGAAACATTAAATTAATTTTGTAGTCTTAAGGTGGGGTGCTAGTGAGTGCCAGTTTAGTGCATTAGTTTTGCAGTTTTTATAACATAAACATTTTTTGGCAAAAATAGATCAAATATTTCTTCTATAGAAACATAGAGTTTTGCTTTCTGCACATGATAATCTCAAGAGTTCTTGAATATCTCTCATGAGCATAGCGGCATTTGGTGACAAACTTTTTAAATGCAGAGAAAAAGTTGTCACTAAATTCCAGGACACCCTTGACAGATATTCAAGAACTGTTGAGATTAGCATGTGCGGAAAACTAAACTCTATGTTTCTGTAGAAGAAATATTTGATCTATTTTGGCCAAATAAATGTTTATGCTATAAGAACTTCGAAAATACTGCCCTAAACTCACGCTCACTAGCACCCCATCTTAAGATTGCTTTGCTGACAAGTGTTTAGTTTTAAGCCTGTATACATTTAAAATGTTTACTAGGTAACAGCCTAAATTGTTTTAGAATATTGTCATATGCATATTACAATATGATTTTCATACGACACCCATTATTTGAAATTGAAACTCATGTTGTCATAATGGCGGGGGAAAAAAGTATTTACATCCTTAGTCCGTTTAAATAAAAATGTAAACCCGCTTCGGTGGCCACGTGGTCTAACGCGCTAATCTCATGTTGGACTAGACTGCCTAATACGGGGAGATCGGGGTTCGATCCCAGTCGGGTACACCGAGGGTGGTTTTTTTAAATGGTTTTCCAATCTCCTTCCACTTAAATTCGGGTGCATTCCTCTAAATTAAGCCTTCCTAATCCCTAACCCAGTAGTGTAATTAGTTTATAGACGTATAGCCTAAACAGGTAGTAAGACGCGGTGCTAAAAAAATACTAATTTAAAAGATAAAATCCTACATTAATTTATACGGCAGCATTATCGGAAGCTTTTAGTAACCTTTTTATTTGAATTTTATATTTAATGAATCAAATAAGACATATTTAACATAATGCCAAAATCTAGTTACTTCCAATCGTTGTTGGTAGTCCAAAATGGGCTCCTATTATAAGCATGTTTTTTATAAGACAGCTAGGATGCTATATTATTGTTGTACAATAATTTCATGTTATGTATGAAATAAAATTTAAAGGTGAAATAAACTTATTGTCAACGATATTTTACGCGAAATATTGCAGATTGAAGTAAATGTTGAGAAAGATATATCCGGTCTCCCTAAAGAGCCCATCTTCTCCGATGGGTGTCACCTAGCTTAGGTGGGCAGTAAAGCTCGAACCAGGCATCACAACGTGCTGTGTTCTCCTGTATTATACATTAAAAAAACAGTGAAATTTAGACCAGGAAAATAGTTTTATTATTTTTAACAAATACAACAAAATTGAAAAATAATTATCTTAAAGTTAAAAAAAACCCACAAAACTTATCACAATCATTGTTTTCAAGATAGTAATAAAAAAAACCCATGTATTTCTATGTTGTTTCCAGTTGTAGAGTAGTGCTATATTTAATTTCTCGGTTAATCACTGATTAATAATAAGACATGAGATTAGATACTAAACGAAGTATCTTTTTTTAAATAGGGTCACAAAAGAAAGTTGTTAAATAATTGAGGATTGTGCCAATGCCTTTGATGTTTCAGAGATTCTATTTTCATCAAAAGTACTATAGGGTAAACATTTTTCCCTGGTGTTATTAACTTAGATAATTTGGTTTACTTTAATATAAGTTTATTATATCTATTCTTAGAAATGTGTCTATAATAAAAACAAATGTTTTACCTCATTATATTCATACTTAAAAATGTATTATAATAAAATAAAATATTTTATTTTGAAACTCTGTCGGGAGATATAATTTATATTTCTCACTACATATGGTAAGAATTCCTAAGTAGCAACATGTATAAAAATATATATACAGACAATGCTTGTAAATTATATTGCCCTCTTGGGATGTGGTTTCACTGTGAGAGGAGTACAAAGCAAGTCCCTTAAGGCCCAAAGTACCTTTGTGACCTTATTACCGACACCCTTACCAAGTCTCTTTAATAAAAGGCAGGGTTTTTTTACACTCTTGCCGGAATAATTTAGAGGAGACTATGACGTCACTGTGTAGCTATTTCTTGTGTTACCTTTTTTGTGTGTGAACACTCTTTTGGGACGCCTTTCAACAAATGAGCTTGGATTTAACATGCAAGCTTATTACAAAATTCATTTGAGATGGATTCAAAAAACTGGCAACGCAAATTAGTGAAATACTGTTTAGAATGACATTGAAATATTTTATTCCAATCTTTAAAATAATAATATATTGTGGAAATTAACAAATATTTTCCTTTAAATTTTGATTTGTCACTTTTAATTCCAATTATACCATTTTCTAAGCATATTGAAGATTTTAATTTTAAGTTTACTTTATTATTTTAATTTCATTCTGTACCTTTACTGTCTTAAAATATGAGTGAAGAATGACCCTGGGCACAGGGCGACTCCTGGATAGCTCAGTGGTAGAGCATTGGCGTACTAAGCCAAAGGTCCTGGGTTCGATTTTTGTGTCCAGGTGTCATTTTTCAATTTTCAGAATTTACTAGAAATAATTAATCTTACTTTTATCTATTTATTGAGTCTAGATTTATTCTTACTTTATAATTTATTTGGGCTGAGGATATCAATTTGCAGATATCATAATTTAATGTAACTATATGGCAATTGAGCTAGTAGTTATTGTAAGCGTCAAAAAAGTTTCTTCCAATCAAAATCAGAATGTATGAATCATTTCAGAGTGGTGTCCCCGAATATACCAAGAAATAAATGCTCAATTTATTCTAAACTTATACAGCTCTATGTGTATTACGAGTAAAACGCCTTAAACGACGTGGCAACAAATGTAGGTAACACATTCTAATTTAAGATCATTACTATTGTTATAATTATATAAACTTAACGAATGAGAGGATACAACCATAACTTTGGCAGGATCCTTTTTTTTTTAAGTTGACCTATGTGGTCTTGGGGTAAACCTCAGGACCCGATGTTCGTGGGTTAGTTCCCAGCTGATGTCTATGGATTTATCTTGAGTGATAAAAATCCTAAACACAATTTCCTTTGGAGGGGAAGTAAAGCCGTCGGTCCCATGTCGATTGTGGCTTGTAACAGTACCCTGTGAGGGATGTGAAAATACCCTTCTCGACAAAAATTGGTGGTCCTTTCGCTCTCGCTCATAGAAATTCTCATGTGCTGATATAATCAGTCGGTTCAGTAAGTGCATGTTAAATACCTCATATAAATGTTTTTTTTTAAAACATAAATAACGTATTTGAATTGAAATAATATTGTAAAAACTTTCTAATAAAGACTTTTAAATTGAATTTTTACTTTCTCTCTATCTTACAGGTAGAGAAAGTATTGTGATCGTCAAAAAAATCGAACTCGAGATTTTGATGAATTTTGACGTTTCATGACTTCCTGAATCCGAAAAAGTGGTTTTTGAATTTCCGTCTGTCTGTCTATCTGTCTGTCTGTCTGTACCTCCAACTAGAGCCTAAACTATTTTACCGATTGAGCTGAAACTTGATATCTAGGGTTTTCATAGGGTTGCCCCGAGGGGTTTTTGGAATTGGATATCTACCCCTAAAATTAAGGGTAGTTTACTGAAGGGCAAAAAGAGAAAAAGTCGATTTTCTCAAAATCGCTCTAACGATTTTGATTAAATTTCATTTATGAACATAAATAAATATTCCAAACAAAATGGCTACTCTCAATATTTCGGCAAAATCGTTTTAAGGGCTCCGGTCTGATGCGTAAATTAACATTTTTTATAATAGCTCCGAAACTATTTGAGATATGAAATTACTTAGCATTACAAATATGTATATATATTTATAATACAGATATTTTATTCGAAACATATTTTTATAAAATCAATAACTTTCAATATATATGCAATTATATATATATTTTTAACTTTTTGGGCATTAAAGCTTAAGTATTGCAACCGTAAGAAAAACTAACCTGAAATGTTGATGGATGTCGACGTCTCATGACCCCCCGAACCCTTAAAAATAGTCTTTGCAATGCCGTCTGTCTGTGTGTCTATTAAAACTTAAAATTAAGGGTAGTTTACTGAAGGGCAAAAAGAGAAAAAGTCGATTTTCTCAAAATCGGCTCTAACGATTTTGATTAAATTTCATTTATGAACATAAATAAATATTCCAAACAAAATGGCTACTCTTAATATTTCGGCAAAATCGTTTTAAGGGCTCCGGTCTGATGCGTAAATTAACATTTTTTATAATAGCTCCGAAACTATTTGAGATATTAAATTACTTAGCATTACAAATATGTATATATATTTATAATACAAATATTTTATTCGAAACATATTTTTATAAAATCAATAACTTTCAATATATACGCAATTATATATATATATTTAACTTTTTGGGCATTAAAGCTTAAGTATTGCGATCGTAAGAAAAACCAACCTGAAATGTTGATGGATGTCGACGTCTCATGACCCCCCGAACCCTTAAAAATAGTCTTTGTAATGCCGTCTGTCTGTGTGTCTATTAAAACTTAAAATTAAGGGTAGTTTACTGAATGGCAAAAAGAGAAAAAGTCGATTTTCTCAAAATCGGCTCCAACGATTTTGATTAAATTTCATTTATAAACATTAATAAATATTCCAAACAAAATGGCTATCCTCAATATTTCGGCAAAATGGCTTTAAGGGCTCCGGTCTGATGCGTAAATTAACATTTTTTTAAATAGCTCCGAAACTATTTGAGATATGAAATTACTTAGCATTACAAATATGTACATATATTTATAATACAGATATTTTATACGAAACATATTTTTATAAAATCAATAACTTTCAATATATACGCAATTATATGAATTTTTTTAACTTTTTGGACATTGAAGTTTAAGTATTGCGACCGTAAAAAAAAAAAAACTAACCTGAAATGTTGATGGATGTCGACGTCTCATGACCCCCCGAACCCTAAAAAATAGTCTTTGCAATGCCGTCTCTCTGTGTGTCTATAAAAACTTAAAATTAAGGGTAATTTACTGAAGGACGAAAAGAGAAAAATTTGGTTTTCTCAAAATCTGCTTAAACGATTTTGATTAAAATTCGTATCTAGGCGTTGATTAAGATTATAAATAAACTGGCTATTTTCATTTTCCTATGAAAATGATTTTTAGGGTACATTACAGAAGCGTTAATTTCCGTATCTCCACAACTATTGGAGAAACTAAACAACTTATCATTGCAAAATTGTAGGACTATTAGAAATAAAAAACTTTTATTTGACATATATTTTTATAAAAACAACAGTTTCTGAGATATTTGCAAATATATTAATACAATTTTGTGAGCTTTAGTTGTAAACATATACTACTTAAGTCTTAACGCAATAATACTCCAATGCCATAGAGTAATTAAATATAAGTAAGTATCTAAAATAAATGGTACGGCGCACCGCACAGACTTTCTCTCTCTTTCTTTAAACTCATAAGATTTCTGAACGGAATAATGTACATTGTATCTTCACTACTCCACATAAGAACACGCATAAAATAATATACAATTATATAGAATCAATGAGAAAAGAGGCGCATCTTTGTCCACCAAAGAGCATTTCAAACAGTTTAATGTCTTCCACAAGGGTCAACACTTCGTATTAAAATTTCGATTTCTAGTTAAAATTTTAACATTTTATATGGTGTTGCAGATCTTCAAGTCATCGCATTGATATTTAATTATTCATTTATACATTTTGACCAATAAAAAATGTAAATATTGACTATTGATTCTAAAATGGAGATAGATCATTGCTATGCAAACATTTCTCCTAAGAGATTTAAGGGAAAATAACATACTTTTTTAGATACTTATATTTAATTACTCTATGGCATTGGAGAATTATTGCGTTAAGAATTAAGTAGTATATGTTTACAACTAAAGCTCACAAAATTGTATTAATATATTTGCAAATATCTCAGAAACTGCTGCTTTTATTAAAATATATGTCAAATAAAAGTTTTTTATTTCAAGTAGTCCTACAATTTTGCAATGATAAGTTGTTTAGTTTCTCCAATAGTTGTGGAGATACGGAAATTAACGCTTCTGTAATGTACCCTAAAAATCATTTTCATAGAAAAATGAAAATAGCCAGTTTATTTATAATCTTAATCAACGCCTAGATACGAATTTTAATCATAGTCGTTTGAGCAGATTTTGAGAAAACCAAATTTTTCTCTTTTCGCCCTTCAGTAAACTACCCTTAATTTTAAGTTTTTATAGGCACACAGACAGACGGCATTGCAAAGACTATTTTTTAGGGTTCGGGGGGTCATGAGACGTCGACATCCATCAACATTTCAGGTTAGTTTTTTTTTACGGTCGCAATACTTAAACATTAATGTCCAAAAAGTTAAAAAATTCATATAATTGCGTATAGATTGAAAGTTATTGATTTTATAAAAATATGTTTCGGATAAAATATCTGTATTATAAATATATATACATATTTGTAATGCTAAGTAATTTAATATCTCAAATAGTTTCGGAGCTATTATAAAAAATGTTAATTTACGCATCAGACCGGAGCCCTTAAAGCGATTTTGCCGAAATATTGAGAGTAGCCATTTTGTTTGGAATATTTATTAATGTTCATAAACTAAATTTAATCAAAATCGTTAGAGCCGATTTTGAGAAAATCGACTTTATTCTCTTTTGCCCTTCAGTAAACTACCCTTAATTTTAAGTTTTAATAGACACATAGAGAGACAGCATTGCAAAGACTATTTTTTAAGGTTCGGGGGGTCATGAGACATCGAAATCCATCAACATTTTAGGTTAGTTTTTTTTACGATCGCAATACTTAAGCTTTAATGTCCAAAAAGCTAATAATATATATATAATTGCGTATAGAATGAAAATTATTGATTTTATAAAAATATGTTTCGAATCAAATATTTGTATTATAAATATATATACATATTTGTAATGCTAAGTAATTTCATATCTCAAATAGTTTCGGAGCTATTATAAAAAATGTTAATTTACGCATTTGACCGGAGCCCTTAAAGCGATTTTTCCGAAATATTGAGAGTAGCCATTTTGTTTGGAATATTTATTAATGTTCATAAATTAAATTTAATCAAAATCGTTAGCCGATTTTGAGAAAATCGACTTTTTCTCTTTTTTCCCTTCAGTAAACTACCCTTAATTTTAGGGGTAGATATCCAATTCCAAAAATCCCTCGGGGCAACCCTATGAAAACCCTAGATATCAAGTTTCAGCTTGATCGGTAAAATAGTTTAGGCTCTAGTTGGAGGTACAGACAGACAGACAGACAGACAGACAGACAGACAGACAGACAGACGGAAATTCAAAAACCACTTTTTCGGATTCAGGAAGTCATGAAACGTCAAAATTCATCAAAATCTCGAGTTCGATTTTTTTGACGATCACCATACTTTCTCTACCTGTAAGATAGAGAGAAAGTAAAAAGTATGTTATTTTTCCTTAAATCTCTTAGGAGAAATGTTTGTATAGCAATGATCTATCTCCATTTTAGACTCAATAGTCAATATTTACATTTTTTATTAGTCAAAATGTATAAATGAATAATTAAATATCAATGCGATGACTTGAAGATCTGCAACACCTTTTAAAATGTTAAAATTTTAACCAGAAATCGAATTTTTAATACGAAGTGTTGACCCTTGTGGAAGACATTAAACTGTTTG
The DNA here is from genome assembly GCA_033556935.1 of Timema podura. Lineage (NCBI taxonomy): Eukaryota > Metazoa > Arthropoda > Insecta > Phasmatodea > Timematidae > Timema > Timema podura. Next base: position 50,925,651 of record JAVRXN010000004.1, on the reverse strand, counting down.
AAATGTTCTTAGGTGGACAAAGATGCGCCTCTTTTCTCATTGATTCTATATCATTGTATATTATTTTATGCGTGTTCTTATGTGGAGTGGTGATGATACAATGTACATTATTCCGTTCAGAAATCTTACGAGGATATAGAAAGAGAGAGAAAGTCTGTGCGGTGTGCCGTACCATTTATTTTCATTATATTTATGCCTTGGATGAAGTTCAAGAAATTACCTTAATATTTTATATAAAAGGATCCTGAAAAGATTCTCATGAAATTATTCCCTCCCTTATAATCCAATGCATTTTTTTTTGTTGAAACAAGAAATTGAAACGTCAAATACGAAAATAATAATAATAATAATAATAATAATAATAATAATAATAATATAATAATAATAATAATAATATAACATTTATATTTTATTATAGACTTGACCGATCATAAGTGTGTACGAAGGAATAGCTTCTACGAAATAAAAATAATTAATGTTATTGAATTTATTTTTCTAATTAATGTATACTTTAGTATTTAATGTTCCACTGAATTTTTCTTTATACTAGAATTTTTGTATGTACATAAGTTGATATCTACCGAAATCGACGGGTATTATAAATGGAATTAAATTTTAAATATAATTAGATATGGATTTGAAATTATATGTATGGAACTTGCTACGAGATAATTTTGAAAAGTGGGTACAGTGGTATTTAAATACAGTACAATACATTAATATTAAAAATAGCAAACTTGGGAAAACTATCATTGTGATATATTTTGAAAATGAGGGTTGTATAATAGAGTACTTATTTTTAAGATTCTTTCTCACATCCGATGATACACGATTACGCTCAAACCAGAAACTGCATTAAAGAGCATCTTTCACTTCACAAACTGTAAAACAGTGAAATATTGTTTGTTTTATTTTAAATGACAATATTTCGATTTTATAGCAGTTTTAACATAGTTTCACTGATTCTTACTATCTTACTTTCTGATAAAGACTACAAAAAAATAACACCACGACGTAACCTCTGGTTCGAGCTATATTGTCCGTGGGGTAGGTCAGGCTATTCATCCCCCATAGTGTAGATAAGGACTATTTTATTTCACTTGACATGACGTTCAATGAATTATCTCGTGGAACATCTTTTTTTCTTCCAGGATAACAATTTTAAGTCATTTATATTTGACAACTTGAGTTAATATTTTAAAAAGATAAGAGCTAAACAGTCAACGGTATGGTGTTGCTAGCATATATATGACTCAAATTATAATTTTATTTTATTAAAATATAGAGTAAACAAATACACATAAAATAATTAATTTGAATGATGACATTTGCTCATAACTTTACTAGTTATTATGTTTATTAAAATACTAATATAAGTTATTAAATATTAGTAAATTAATGTATTGGCTATATATAAATATACCATGCACCAAGTAAAATACAATGGCTTTGATAAAAATATAAATTTGTTTACGACTGTACTTTTGTACTAAAGGAAGTTCACAATCGTATCCTCTTATCTTCTTCTGTCAACTCGTTAGAAGAAAGCCCCTAGAGACAAAGAAGGGAACGAAAATAAAATTGAGTTGCGTAAGCAAAGAATATAAAAATTGCAAAAATGACAAAAACAAAAAAAGTACAACTTTATATTCTTTCTTCCATGAATATTTCCCTACCTATAGCCCCGCACCACCTCCATTCTCATACGACCTTCTATGAATATCTCGGATGTTTCTACCACCCTTTGCCAGTCGAGTCACACATGTTTAATTTGGGGACCCCCCAAAGTGTGACTAAGACGCCGCCTCGACAAATTTTCCCTCCAAAACACTCCTCTTCCCTCTGTCTTTGAGGGGGTCCGGGTGACGTTAATTCGTGCGTCCCGGCCCCGCCGTGCAAATTTGTTTCCTAACATCATTACAGTGGGTAGTGACGTCACACGTGAGTCCGGGCGTTCTCTTGGAGCAACACAGACTTATGTACATTGCCATAATTTTTTTTCCATACCGAATCTTAGTACCCGTTTGGGTTTGACACTTAAAATTATTTTACTAATGAGCTAGGGAAGAGTAAGTTATAGTTTGAGAGCAAATGCACCTAAATTTATATGGAGTAAAATTGTAAAACACTTCAGAGAAAACCACCCTCAGTATAATCAACCGGAATTCGAACCCCGATCTTCGCTTAACCGGTAATTCAGTCCAACACGATAGTGATGCGCTAGACCAGGGGTGGACAAATTGTATACTCTCTTTCCCCTCGACTCCTAGTGATCGATCTTATAATTCAATTTTATTCCTACAAGAATTTTAAATCATAGTCATACCTTTGTCGTTGATTTCCTGTAGGTAGAACCTGTGGATTCTCTGCATGTGTTAGAGTTATATGATACAATTTGAATAATGTTATGAGTTTCATTGAATGCTAACACTTTAAAACTAATTCGAAAGTTATTAGCTAATTGAAACAATTAATGGGAAGTTTGTGCCTTCATCTCTTCTGCCAAGGCTAAAAAGTCTGGTGTATAAGTGGACAATGGCAATCTCAGACAATCTTCAGTGTGTTGGTCTGTTAAATTCGAGCGATGCTTAGTTTTAGTTTGTTTTAAATACGAAAATGCTGATTCACATAATATGTAAATCCAAAGCAGGAATGTAAAAGTTCGCTGCCTTTTCTCACATTAGGATACTTTTCCTTTGAAACAAATCTCCAAAATTATTTTTCTGAAGACCTGGTTTTCAGAAATATGTCACATTGCAGCGTAATTATTTCATTTTCCAGTGTAGCTTGGTCCAATTGAAATAGCTTTGCAAATGTATTTGCGATTGGTTGTGTCCCTGAATAAATAAATGGTAAACTGAATCAAATTTCAATATTCGTAAAGTCACTGAATCTGTTTTCGAGGTCATCAAGAACAGTTTGGATTTCGGTTATATATTTTCCCGAATTAAAAATATATGTGGGATTTTTAACAAATGATCCATGATGTTTGTAAATCTAAAAAAAACTATTATTTACAAGATCCTTAATCATAGCCAATGCTTGGCTCTTGAAAGCAGAGACACTGCTCATCAAATAACCGATTGTTTTATTTTTCCCTTGTAGTTCCAAGTTTAATAATCTAAGTTTTCCGGTAAAATCTTCCAAAAATGCCAGATCACATAGCCAGTCCTGATCACGCAATTGATGATAATCATCACCCCTCTGTTCAATAAAACTGATAATATCATCCAACAAGTCACGAAATCTTTGTAAAAAAAAACTGCTCCAACTGAGCCAACTGACATCCGTGTGCAAAACTAAATCTGATTCTTTATCGCCCAATTGCATTTTAAAAAGCCGCCTTTGAAGAGATTTACCTCTGATGGAATTGACGATTTTAAAAGCAATATCCATGACACATTTTGTATTAAGCTTCTTGCTAGCTAAAACTTGCTGATGAATGATGCAATGATAGCCTAAGAAATCTGGAAAAATCCTCATCTTTTTGACACAAGGCTATGAACCCATTGAAATTACCCGTCATTGCCGCTGCTTCGTCGGTGGTCATTGACACGAGCATAAAGAAAGGTAAATTAGTCTTGTCAATCTGCTCTTTAAACACATTGAAAATATCAATACCTCGTGTTCTTCCTTTCAATAAAATCATGCCCAACAAACAATTCTTCTGTATCAGAAAAGTCTTCAAAAACCATTCTGATAAAAACGAGCGGTTGAGCAGTGTCACTGACATCTGTTGACTCATCGAATTGCAAATAATATGAAACACATTGGCTAATATCTTTTAACAGTCGCTCATTTAAATTTTGGCTCATCTTATAGATACGTCTCTTGACCGTATTCCGAGATAATTTCAGATCTTGAAGGGATATTTTTTTTAAAAATTTCACCCTTATTCTTGATTTTCAAATAGAGAATCTGCTATTTCCACAAAAAAATATCCTTGCTAAATTCACCATCAGAAAATGGTTTACATTTTGTTGCTTATTTAAGACTCACTTGAAAGTAGGCGATGGTTGCAGCCTTTGATTGATCGTTTGGTTTGTGGGCATGTTTCGCTGCGCAGTCAGTCCAGATTTAAGTTCCTTTAATTTTTTTTCTTTCTTATTTCACTGTTGGGTGGAAAATCGGACTGATATTTACCATGTAGTGCGTTGAGGTTCCGCTCCAAATTTACCTTTAACCACAACAAAAAAGTATTCCAGTTCCCATTCTTGAAGAAACAGATTAGTTTTAGGTCTTTTTGGCGCAATCATTTTCACAAAACTTTACCAAACGTAACAAAACTAACCAAACAGTTCAAAGAACGAAATCAACGGATACTAATGTTTTGTCTCTCACAGATATGAGAACGGTACTGGTGGGTGGGAGGCGTGACGAAGTTGCAGGAGACAGTTTGTTAGAGCCCTAGTCTAAATCTGACCTCTATTGGGCGAGTGGTCAAACAATTCGCTCATGAAACGTTAGTGATCTAGCAATTTACCAAAATTGATGTCGCGATCGACGTGTTGGCCATCCCTGCCTTAGACCATGTGACCAATGATTCAGGACAGTTAATAATTTATTTAGCACTGCGTCTTACTACCCATTCGGGGTTATACGTTTAGTATTTATTACGTTAATGGGTTAGGAATGAGGAAGGTTGAATTTAAAGGAAGTGTACCCGAATTTGCGTTAAAAAGAGAGCGTGAAATACCATTTTGGAAAGCCATTCTCAGTGCACCCGACCAGGATCGAACTCCAATATCTCTGTCATTGGGAGCAAGTATATTACGAGAGTGATTCTGAGACCATGCAGCCACCGATGCAGGTCAGTTTATAATGAAATAATATAATGTTAATTAGTATTTCCAACCTCCCCCTCCCCTGTGAATTAATACTAGCGTTGTTGACCTTGACCTTGAATATGATGAAGGCAGTTCAAAGTAAATGACCAGTATTATCCTGGGTATGTAATAGGAAAACAGAAGTGCTATATCAAATGCGTAAAACCCCTCAGCGTGCACCCAGCTAGGATTGGAAATTAAATTGTATAGACCTTCCTCTTTAGGCAAAACGTATCATTTTGATACAAATGAAGCAAATGAACAATATAATAATAAATATATTCTAGCTTGTAATTGATCATGTTGATATCCTCAATCCAAAATTAATAATAAAATCAAATCAATTTGGACTCTAAGAAATAAAAATAAAATAAAATGAGTTCAAGTGAAAGTACAACATTAAAGACAATAAAGCATGAATATTCCTCTTGGGAATACCGTTTTAAGAAGAAATATAAATTTCTCAAACTCAATGGTGATGTAAAAAAAAGGAGTAAAATTGAGCAAATAATTAAAAAACAGCTAGATAGATCACCTAAGGAACAATTTAACATGAATAATGCTTGTATATCATCAGCATAATATCATAAACTGTTTGAATAATTTAAAATTGGGTAACTTAAGACTAAACAATTAAATTTAAATATAAAATAATAAGACTGTGCGACAACTATTTATGTGCGTACATGGGGGGTGGGGGTGGAAGGAGGGAGAGGGGAATTCCTATGACCCTTATAACATTTGGTGAAAGTCCAAAAATAACCTCAGAATTTGAATCATTGCCTTAAGAACTTAGGGACCAATTGATCAACTTAAATCTAAGACATGTTGGGAAGAGTGGGGGTAGGGAGGATGGCACGTTCTTTTATGAGCTGTCGCTCGGAAACAAAGCGTTGCATGGTAAAAAAATATATCGAAATACTTTCTTTCATACAAAATTTTACCTACATATTTTATCATAGTATATTTTGCTCTAAAATAAGCCGAGAGCTATATATTCTCATAATAACAACATTTTTACAAGACGGTAGTGTCAGTTCAACTCGGATCTATGGGTACTTGTAGTTAAAGTTTTTAGGGACGTTGGAATAAGCTATAGGTCTTCAGCCAAAATCACCAGTTTAGCAGTGGAGTTAGTGCCCCTCGTTGTGAATCAGAGCTGTATTTAAGGGGTGGGGGTTACGGGATCAACCCCCCCCCTCCCCCAGTAAACATATGTTTAGAAAAATACCAGAGGTTAATGAGTTAAAAATAAAGTTTTAATAAAGAATAATTGTTAGTGTGCACCTGTCCTATTGGAATGGATGAGTTTGGGTAAAAAAATGAGGGAGGAAAATATGTCAATGGGGTGAAAGTGAAGGGACTTAGTGTGTGCACACATTTATTATGAAGGTCACAAGGTGTATTTTCACGCACTTCCCTTGTTAATGCTATTGGCAAAATTCTTATTTATACCTTTTGGCATGTAAGTGTTAATGTTTTTTCCTGTTGATTTGAAGCCAGTTTTATAGTTTACTGTTGAGTACATTTTAAAATAATTTTGCTAAGTAATTTTGTTTTATTTCAATTACTAGGCTGTAAATCATTAATCGGAAAGTAAAATTGTTTAATATTTGAGCCTCACAATTTTAAATGGCAAACACGACTATGATTTATTAAAGCCGGGTGATATTGAACTGAACCAAATATAAGCTACATACAGGCGTGTTAAGGTTTTTTTAAAATGAAATTTCCTATCTCCCTTGAGTGGAGAAGAAGGAAATTAGCTCTTTGAGTGTTTGGTCAGGTTTATTTATAGTGGTGGTTATTTATAGTACAGTATTTACAATAGGTCTTATGAATTATGCAAAACTAATAAGTAAGCTACTTTCAATTTTTTCTTTACCCAAGATGTATTTTGTACAGTTTATCGAAATATACTCGTACATTTTTGGTTTAGGCCAAGGTAATTTCAAATAGTAATGTCTGAAATCAAACACGGCAATTCGTTTATTTATCATCAATGTTTTAGCTTACATTTTTAGTGAGAACATTGAGTAGATTGTTGTTGACATTTAGTTTGAGCATACTTATCACCGAAATTATGGACAGCATACCCAAAACATGTAGACCCAAAACAAATTAACGTGTAACTCTTTCAGTTCTTTAAAGTACATTTATAAAAACAACTGATTGAAACTATGTTTTATTATATATGTATCAGCTATGTTGTAAAAATAGAACATATCATTGGCATAATATAAAAATATACATAGTATAAATATATACCAGTACCTCATGACTCACACATATATAGTTAACTGAAAGAGAGCTTAAGGTTTTTATCAGTTTAGATGGTTTAAGTAGTTCCCATTTTTTTAACAAAATATGATAGTGGAATAAAATAGCACTCCTAGTGCTGTAAAATATTTCTAGTTCATTATATTTTCGGGTCTGTCCCCCTCCCCTCCGAATATAAATCCTGAATACGGGCCTGGGAGAATTAAAAGTCAGGAACAATCTTCAGTCCTGTAGTGAGTTAGGTAGTGTAGTGTAGGGGAAATATTGCATACCTGTGACGTAGGTACATTTTGCGCACCTGTGCTCGTATTTAATCATATGTACACTTAAAATACTAGAAAACTATTAAATAACCAGGGGAAAGTTCTGTTATGTCACCCTTCACAGATTGATATATTAAAATAGATCCAATAACGTTTCTAACTCTCAGGCTAGGCTCGTCCTATGAAAATTAGAATGTAGAGTACTTTAATTATCTCAATCTAGTAAATATTTTTTAAATCTATATTGTGAAAACATTTTAAAATTAGAATATGTATTAATTAATAAAATAAAATTAACATTCTTAAAAAAAAAAGTACGTTTATTTTTTTTAAACCAAACAAAACATAAATTTGTGTTGTATTTTTTTTAAATATAAAGTTTAACGTTTCCGAGTATTTTTCAAGCACTTGTTTTATCCTTTGACTAATCAAAATACGCATGAAAGCATTTTTCCATCTCCTTTCATGAAGAATAGCAAGGATGGGGGGGAAGGGGAGGACACACGCATGAAATACGAAGAAAAATAAACTCATCAGCAGATGCCAGTTTCTCAGCCAGTGAATAATTTGTACAAATTTCCTCTCATCCTCTTGAAAAGTTCCTCCAAATTACTGCCAGTGTTGAGCAATTGAAAGGCCCCTCGTGTAAAAACGGCACATGTCAATCAACTGTTTTAAATATTAATATTTAAATAAATTTATTAAACTAATGGAAACTATCTCAAAAATAAGAATACTACAATTATCAAATTTTAGAGTAAGTTTTTTTAAAAATAATTTTGTTTATTAAAAGCTGAAACAATGAATTCTTAAAATTACCCAATATTTTAAAATACGTTTTAGAGGGAAATTATGAATTTTTTTATAACACAGTTTTTTCTAGGTAAGGAAGGTAGAATTTAGAGTAAATGTACCCATATTTGCTTGGGGATAGAGTGTGAAATCATTTAGGAAACAATTTTTCTGGTGTTTGAGCCCCAAACTCACCTTCAATGGCAGTTATTTATATTTCCAGCCTGACACCTTAGTCAGTATGACCATTCGTGGATAGGACTGTTGTCAATAAAATAATATCAAGACGAGGGGAAATTTCTTTTAGTTAGCTTAAAAATGTGTAGCTCATCCCATGAAGGGGCTATACATTCTTTGGCTACTATTCCATAGCATGAAGAAGAAAACGTTTGAAATGATTCTTTCTGACGCAATATAAATTCCGATTTAAGTAGGAAATAACTTTTTTTGACGGTAATAAACGCTAGTAAAATCACTTTTAATATATCTATATACATTCATGGAATCTTAAGCTCTCACGTTTAATAAATAATACTACTCTATAATTGACCCTTTGTTATAGTGGTCAGAGAACCTGGTTTCCAGCCTAGGGGTCCAGGGTTTGATTCCCGGCTAGGACCATGGGTCTTTTTTTCCCGAAAGGGGACTACCCCAACGGTACCAGGGTTAGGTTAATAATGATTACGTTAAGTTTAAGTGTTTCCATTGGTTCCACGCCCTCATACTCACTATCACCATCACCTCATCTTATCGGGAAATGGAAAGAGCTTCCACGGAAAGGATGTATGGTACTCATTAGGGCATCCCCTGAGCAGCGGTACATAAGTACCGGCCAATCTTCCCACAAACTGGGCTACGCGTGATGTTCTTAATTGGATATACAATACAAACCAATATATATAATAGAGCATAAATAATAAAGTAAAAGTATATATAAATGTTGGAAGCAAAATAAATTGTTTGTATTTTATAAAAGTAATTGCCTACCATAATTCTACTACAAATAAGCAACTATGATATTAATAGACCTAATAAATAATGTTCTTAGGTATTGAAATTATATCACTTTCAATAAATCTCCTGCAAGTTGCACTGAAACACAACTCTCATTGAACACATTTATGAGTCACGCGATCCAAAACGTCGGTTCCAGACTAGATTAGATATCCAGTTATGGGTTAGGCTAAGCTTAGAATATCGCCCTGGTTCACTTAAGGTGGTTTATCCCTTGTGACTCATCAATGTTATTTATTAATCCAATTTCAACGCTAATTGTGGTAAGTTTCTTTTAATTCGTTTCCTTATCTATAGACCATAAATTAAAACATTAATATTAACGGTTTCAAAACTTAATATATTTATATATTTTTGGATGTATGTTGTGGTAATTGCTGATGATTATTGGAAATTTTAAAAATAATGGAGACTATAACATGTAATCACATAACCTTACATTCAGGCTTTTCACGACCTTAAATCTGTTTCGTATTAATAAAATAATTTCAATACCATCACATAGAATAAACATTATCATGTAAGGATTATTGAAAATCTTGTTTCTCACTTAAGGAATTTAAGTTTCCAAAGTAGGAATGGCCGTTTTTGCACCCTCCTATTTCCCCTCCTCTTTCCAATCTCCACCGTCTCCTCACGCACCACCCACCCATTTAAGCCCTCTAGGGGCTGTATTGTGCATTATGCGCACTTTGATTTCCAACATTTTACTTGCTCTGAGAGTTCCTGAGTCTATAATTAAATTCCACCCTAAATTAAGGAATCTTGAGCTGAAGTGGAAGTGAATTTTTTAAAAAAAAAAGAAATGAAAACGTTTGAAGACGTATGAAAGACTTTTAAAATGGTGAACAACATATTTTCCCCCACCGATTTCACATACAAAATTCTATCGTAAGTAATTATGAGATACTCTTTGTATGGAAGAATAACTTATAAAAATGGATGAGGAAAATGTTAAAAGCGATAAAGGGGGTTAGTTTTAAATGTTAAAAAGAGTAGCAGTCGCATTTTTCTTTTTGCATGGTACTTTAATAATTAACTATCTGATCTAATAAATGTTGATTGAAGAAGATACTTGAAATCTACAAGAGGAAGGGTTAGTATCGAGGATTGAGGGCCAGGGGTGGGGAGGGCGGCTTGGAGTGGTGGGGGGTGGTGGCGCTATATTCTTTACACAATACATGTAGCGCTTTTGGATGGACATGATTCAATATAACACCCCCGGTCTCTTTAGTATGTTTCTACCCATTTGTTACATTGAATATTATCAATCTGACATTTATTATCTTATTTCTTCAATTGGTATTACTTTCTCATATCAAGAGAAATTATTGGGATCGGGAAAAATTGATCTAGAGATTATGACATATTTTTAAATTTTAGATGACACACTCCCAAAAAGGCTGACTTTCCAATTCTGTCTATCTGTCTGTCCCTGACCACGGATCTGAAACGATTTGATGGATTTTGTTCAAACTTGATATTTAGATTCTATAAGGCTATACCACAAAACCTTTGTTTTATTTTTTACCCTAGCTCTTCAATTAAGGGTAGTTTACTGATTAGTAATCTTTTTTAATTCCAAATTTTTCGAAAATAACTCTTATAATTTTCTTAAAATGCATAATTAATTTGTTTGACATGAAAAATAGCACTATATATTTGGTTTTTGGCCAAAAATTCGTTGAAGGGTAGTTTATTGGTGGCTGATTTTTTTAAAAACTTGAAATATTTTACAAATATCTCAAACAATTTCGTTCCAAATAGGTATATTGGGAGTGTTTTACAAGCCAAATAACCCTGTATACTTTGTTTTTTGTAAAATTCCGATAAAGGGTTTTATACTAAAAAGTGATATTTGAAAATTTAAATTATTTTGAAAATAGCTAAAACGATTTTGCTTAAAGTGTATATCTGGGTGGAGTTCGACATGAATATGACAAATAAAGCAGTTTACTTCTTTTGGAGGAAAATTTGTTATTGGAAGTTAACTGATGTAGTTTTTTTAAATTTAATATTTTAAAAATTGGCTTTAGCGAATTGTTTCAAAATTAGTATCTGAAGACTATTTTACATATCAATAATAATTATATATCTTTAGTTATACAAAATAAATTAATTTAAAGGTAATTTACTTACAAGAAATTATAGAAAATTCGAATGTTTTGGAAATTGACCTTGAAGATTAAATTTAAAATGGGAATCTGTTAATAGTTTTAATGGTAATAAGAATATTTTTTTATTATTTACAAATAACAAATAATTTATGGTAGTGTACAGTTAATTTATTTTCGAAAATTTTAATTTGGTATATATATTTGAACCATACTTTATACATTTATATGTAAATGAGTGATTATTGTAATGAACAAATAGTTTGTTGGTTTTTTTTTTAGTTAAATTTATTTAAGAGTAGTTTACTAAAAACTTAGTAACTTGAAAATAAACAATTTAAAGGCAAACTACATACTACACTTTCTCACATTTTGAAGATATTGTCTCTAGGTGAGATCTACCGGACGTCGGGAAAACCTCAGCACATTGTCCATCCCTTTCCTCAGCATAGATCATCTAATTATTCCAGCCCACCCTGTATATTACGAGCCTAGATACATAAATCGCGTGAATACTTTTGCCATGTTAAAAAGACAACTAATTATGTTAATTATCAGTGTGTGCTATTTAATATAGTAGTGATTTGTTTTCTAACCATGCAACACTGGGCAGCTGCAGATATTTTGTACATATGCGTGAAATACAAAGGGTAGTAAGACTCTGTGCTAAAAAACACACACACACCCCACACACACACACTAAATACACACAATTTTTAGTTCGGGGTCAAATAAATCCTCTAAGTCCACTATAATATCGATGTTATCGAGCATTTTACTGAACACAACACTTTTCCTAAAGTCTGTTCACCGTAGGAATTGTTTTCTGAAAGGCCTTTTTCCCTACCAGAAAGCTATTATATTAGTAGGATATTGGTAAGAAAAAAGACCTTTCGTAGAATAATTCCTACCGTGAATGGAGTATATATGAGAACGTAGTTTAAGAAAATATATTTTCCCTGTGAAATATTCGACGTGACCTTGTCACGTTTCATATCCCACCCAAGTGGGACTATGACAGTGAAGACTGCGTCACAATAAAACGGTAAGTTTATCCCTTGAAAACTCACCCCCTCCACCTCGCAGGGAAGGTCTCTCGACACGTTAAGGGATGAATCATGTCTTGCTGGTGACGGCAGGGTGACACTCAACGTCACATGCGTTCAACAGGGGAGAGGGGGGTGGCAGATTCGTAAAGTGAACCAGGGTTGGCACGATCGCTTACTAAATCAGGAGAGGTTGGCTGTCTGTATAAATACTTCGTTCAGCAAGATCATGGTATGAAGGACATTAATTGATGAAAAAAATAGCTCTTTACTTTCTCTCGACAACCCGAAGAGAAAGTAGGCCCATTGTGATTGTCAATAAAATTGAACTAGAGATTTTAATAAATGTTGACGTTTCATGAAACCCCTGAAACCAAAACAGTAGTTTTCGCAGTGCCATCTGTCTGTCTGTGCTTCGGGTTGGAGCCAAAACTGTTTCACCGATTGGGCTAAGCCTTGGTATCTGGAGTTTAAATATGATCCCCCCAAGGGTTTCTACTAAGCATATATAATATTCGCTGTTTTCATATAAATAATGCAGTAAAACAGCTCTTTAATGCAATTTCTGGTACTAGAGTAGTCTTGTATTTAATTTTCCGGTTAATCATCCGTGAGATGTGCTTTTGAGGTGACGGGTGTCCGTAGTCGTCGTCATCATCATAATTATTATTATCATCATCATCATCATCATCATCAACTTTTTCCAGCCTGTGGCTGAGTCACTTTAGTAAAATGCCTCAATCTTCCTCCACCCTTCCATAATTACTCCTCCATTAATTGTTTCCATTCTTCCCCTCTCACTTGCACACTTTCTGCTATATGCTCTTCCCAACTCTTTCTTGGCCTCCCTTATGGTATTTTCCCTCTATACTTCATCTTCATCATTCTCTTTGGCATCCTCTCCTTTTACATCTTCATTACATGCCCATACCATCTGATACCTTGAAAAAACTTTCACCTTTGGTCTGTTTACTTAATAACTACGTGACTGAAGCCTCTTGCCGTCTGGTAGGATTGGGCTGATTTTTATTTTTGCGTTCCAGGATTCAATCTTAACTCATTATCCTCGTGGTATAGGAGTAGTCACAATGAAGTGTAGACGTAGAGATGAGGCTGTAACAAATAAATACATATATATTAATATATTTATAGGTTTAGCCCAAGTTTTGAGTGAATTCGTGATTATAAGCATCTGTGGATAGAAGTGCTCTGAATTATGCTCAGGTGCAGATATTTGTGCGCATGCTCGCCTACAGAATAAAGACAAACGAAGCAGGAACTGCGCATGCGTACACCATTCAAACACAAACTAGCGGTAATAATTACAACGTACAGTAGCCCCATGGCTTCTTTGGTGCTGACTGACAGCTCACAGCTGACAGCTGATGGTTTTGGAAAGCTACCAGACCAAATTATGTATCCCTACGCCGAACCATATGATCTGCAAAAAACAGTGTTTAGCAGCTGTCACTTCTGACAGTCAAAATTTAGGTATATACCTAACTGTTGACTGTCAGAAGTCAGCTGTGAACTGTCAGTCAGCACCAAAGAAGCCATGGGGCTACTGTAGTTTAGCCGAACATGTAAACGATAAGCTTTAATAAGCAACATCATTATTTATTGTAGTTTTAAATATGATGAGACACAGACAATTCTATTCCGGCTGTATAATTTATAGTATCCCTCTTGTAATTCTATCTATAGATGTCCACCTCAAGTCCAATTTTCTTAGGAAGGGAACTTTTTTTACAGCTATAAAAGCCACTACACTCCAATTCTATTAGGGAGGACCTTATATAACTGCTAGATAAAATACTACACTCTAATTTTATGGTGAAGGGCCTTATCTGACAGACAAGGTATTAAAGTTCAATTTTCTTAGGAAGGGCAGCTAAATGAGAGATATAATAGTTGTTTGACCAACTTTCATACATTATTTATACGTCAGGTCATGTGATATACAGCTGCCAAAAAACATAAAAGTAAGATATTACAATAGGCAGGACATCTAGACCGTATGGCAGAAGACAAGTTAAAAGAAGAAAAGTTTATATATATATTTGTTTTTAGCTTGAAAATTATTGGTTTTATAAAAATATGTTTCAAACAAAGGATTTGTATTATAATTTGACCTACATATTTGCAATGATAAGTAATTTCATATCGCAAATAGTTTCGGAGATATGTTAAAAATTGATAATTTACGCATCAGACTGGAACACTTGAAGTCATTTTGCCGAAAAATTAAAAGCAGCCATTTTGTTTGTAATAGTGATCAATGCTTAGACATGGAATTTAATCAAAATCGTTTGAGCCGATTTTGAAAAAAATCGATTCTTCTCTTTCACCCTTCAGAAAACTACCATTAATTTTAAGGTTAGATATCCAATTCCAAAAACCCCTCGGGCCAACCCTATTAAAACCCTAGATACCCAGTTTTGGCTCGATCGGAAATATAGTTTAGGCTCTACACCGAGGTACAGACAGACAGACAAACAGACGGATGATATATGGAAATTCAAAAACCAATTTTTCGGATTCGTGGGGTCATAAAACGTCAAAAATCATTAAAATCTCGAGTTCGAGTTTTTTGACGATCACTATACTTTATCTACCTGTTAAATAGCGATAAAGTAAAAATACTACTAATAAAATAATAAGACGTTATCAATATTGCGCAAAATAAATGTTTGAATTTCCTAAAAGTCATTAATCACAACTTGTGAATGTGAGGAATGCCAGGCCTCCACCGTGGTTCGGATTCCACGTTAAACTGTAGGTCCTCCATTTCATCTCACAATCACCCTACCATTGCACATTAGCGTAAGTGCGTATAACCCGAACGGGTAGTAAGACGCGGTGCTAATAATAATAATAATTATTATTTATAAACAAAATCCTAATATAGTT
The DNA here is from genome assembly GCA_033556935.1 of Timema podura. Classification (NCBI taxonomy): domain Eukaryota; kingdom Metazoa; phylum Arthropoda; class Insecta; order Phasmatodea; family Timematidae; genus Timema; species Timema podura. The sequence goes on along the minus strand of JAVRXN010000004.1, from coordinate 50,910,406 downwards.
ACGCGAATAGCCGTGTTTAAATAAAGGAACTTTATCAGTGTAGAGTTAGATGCGCGCCAACATTATCGACGATTATATAGATAGAGATCGATAACCAATGAAGCGATCAGAGGGAATATTTATTGTCCTCATTCTACTTCTCAGGAGCGTGACACCCTACTGACTTAGATATAGGACAAGTTTCATATTCAGGTAAAAATGAAGAGCTGCCGCAAACCAACCGTAAGATTGATGGGGATTTCATAGTCAAGACTTAGTAGGCTACGCTACCTAACAGAACTCGAATGGAATGGGCCAGTTTCATAGTCAGAATTAGTACGCCTCAAATACGGTGCTGTACTAAACACAAGACGACACCCACCAGAACTCGAATGGAATGGGCCAGTTTCATAGTCAGACTTAGTACGCCTCAAATACGGTGCTGTACTAAACACAAGACGACACCCACCAGAACTCGAATGGAATGGGCCAGTTTCATAGTCAGACTTAGTACGCCTCAAATACGGTGCTGTACTAAACACAAGACGACACCCACCAGAACTCGAATGGAATGGGCCAGTTTCATAGTCAGACTTAGTACGCCTCAAATACGGTGCTGTACTAAACACAAGACGACACCCACCAGAACTCGAATGGAATGGGCCAGTTTCATAGTCAGACTTAGTACGCCTCAAATACGGTGCTGTACTAAACACAAGACGACACCCACCAGAACTCGAATGGAATGGGCCAGTTTCATAGTCAGACTTAGTACGCCTCAAATACGGTGCTGTACTAAACACAAGACGACACCCACCAGAACTCGAATGGAATGGGCCAGTTTCATAGTCAGACTTAGTACGCCTCAAATACGGTGCTGTACTAAACACAAGACGACACCCACCAGAACTCGAATAGAATGGGCCAGTTTCGCATATGAAACTGATCCATTCTATTCTAGTTTGGGTAGGAGTCGTCTTGTACGTAATTTTAGTACAACACCACACTTGAGGCGTACTAAGTCTGACTATGAAACTGACCCATAGTTTTAGGAAATTCCAAGCTCTTAGCGAGGGACTATCCCACTTCCAAGTACCATGTTTCACCACCTAGTCAGACTATCTTCACATCCAATTACACTAATGGATTATGAATCAGTAAGGCGAAATGAGAGGAAATGCACCCAAATTCGCATCGCGAAAGATAGAGAGAGGTAGTAATAAAAACCAACTAAATTACACCTGGATGGAGTTTGAAACCTTGAACTCCCTTTCATTGGCAGATCAGTCTATTGCGAAACTGACGCTTTTTTGACCATGCGGCTACCAAAGTGGGTTTGACTACTATTCTGGTGTATTTAATATCTTCTAAATAATAATAATAATAATATTTAGCACCGCGTCTTACTACCCGTTCGGGTTATACGCCTAAGTACTAATTACGCTAATGGATTAGGAATTGGGGAGGTTGAATATAGGGGAAGTGAGCCCGCATTTGCGTGGAGGGAGAGTGGAAAACCATTTAGGAAAAACCACCCCCAGTTCACCCGACCGAGATTCGAACCTCGATCTCCCCGTCCTCAGTGGTAGAGCTCAACACGACTGGCGCGTTAGCCAACTTCGCCACCGAGGCGGGTTATCTTCTAAAAATGTCAGGATGGTAGTTATTTAAAAAAAAAAAAAAAAGGGGGATGGCAACAATATCCTTCTCAGACCTGCTTCAGATATTCCTCTATGAGAGAGGGGGAGTTTTGATGATTGCTGAAGATGGGGGTGTGTGGGGGTAACTGTCACGCGTTCAACTTCCTCAACGCGTCAAACGAACCAGGCAACCCCTCTCTCGGTCGACTGCTACACAAAAGGAGGCCGAGAACGAATGAGTGATGCTTCATTTGATTCTAGAGTGGGTGACGTGAAGATGTATGTGTGGGTGGAGGGTGATAAGGGGGTGCTGAATAAGGGATGAGGGAGTCTCAGGGGTGCGTTTGACAAGGGGTGAAGTGCGTGAGTGAAGGAAGAGGACATTGATTCTTTCAGGTAAATTTTTATTAAGGAGGTGAGAGTTGGACTTTAAACGGGCTGTTTTACTACCATTTATTTATTGACGAGGTTTGCTAATTAGAATAAAATAATAAAATAATGATCCAGCATAAACATATAGAGTTTAGGTTTTTTTTCCCATGATTACATCAATAGTTATTGAATATATACTCAGGGTGGCATGAATTTTAATGACAACATTTTCTCTTCATTAAAAAAGTTTATCATTTATTGCTAATATATTCATGATAAATATTCAACCACTGTTGATATCACCATGTTTCCAATGGAGCAACATTTTATTAATTTTAGCCAAAATTGTATTTTGATATAAACATTTCTTGATCCCACCCTTTGGATTGCGTTCCATACACTCCCCCACCACAAGGTGATGGTAACTAAGAGGTCAAGGTTCGAATCTCTGCCATGTTTCCTGAGGGTGGTTTCCCGTATGTGATTTTATCCTTCTCTTTTCATGCTGAAACTCGTGCAAACTTCCTCTAAACTGACATCTCCGTTCCCAACCATCGATAATATTCCTGGAGCTTAACGTTTTAATAATAAATTAGTCCACACATTATAAGAAGTAGAAGATGAGGATATATTTGAGAAAATGTCCCATCATTAGCGTTGGAAGAATATGTTAAATTGCACTTGGTAAAACACGCCAGCTTTTTTAAAAAAAATGTGATTTGAGCTTAGATCAATATGATGCGAGTAGATCGTGCAGCCATCGGTGCAGATAACATAGCACTCTCATTTAAACAATTCAAACAACATCTTACCAGGCCGGATTGGAGTGAGGGCAACAGGGGATAACGCTAATAATTGTACTAACTACAAACTGTAGCAATAAAAAATATTTATCTTTTGGTACTAAAGATTGCAGTCATAGTAAGATCTTAAAAAATATAATTATATCATACTATATCAATTTTTATTCATTCATGACAAAATATTACTCACTTACTAAAGGCACAATTATATCAGACTTTGATTTTCCAAAAATAAACAGCACCACAAGATTGCAGAGTAATTACATATGGAGCTACAAAGATACTTTATTCATTAGATATTATTTGTATATCTTAATAAATACTTATACACAAAGTATTAGTTGGGAAACCTGAAGATACAAGAATCTCTGGTGACTAAGACATCGATGCGAGAATAATGTGAATATGGATCTAAAGGATTTTGGATGTCAGGCTATAGATTGGAGTTTCAGAACAAGCTTGAATGGCTATCTCACGTTATGGCAGCCAATCACTCTTGAGTTCCTTAAAACCAGAGTGATTGATAGTTAGCTAAATGATTTTACACGCTCCCTCTACTCTCATGTGGCTACATTTCCTCTAAATTCTACCCTAATATCTACCCATTAGTGTAGTAAGTACCCTAAAGTACGGAAGAAGCTTAGATCTGATTGAACTAACTAATAAATACTTTTTGTTCTTTATACAGTTTTGGGAATAGACCTCTATAATTAATTTACTTTATTGAACGAAAATAATGGGGAAAGAGATAACATGCCTCCCTTTTATTCTGGGGGTAGGTGTTTAACTATCGGGTTTAGTAAAAATCTAATTACCTAACGTTGAGCTGTCCAATTAATAATGCAATCTAGGGCTAATAGACACCGTAATGACTTGTGATATAGTCATTATTTGATAGCATTCAATAGTCAATAATAATCTGATTAATGAGAGAATGTTGTGTAGCTGATAACCTCCCTTTGTACATAGATAGATATTGTTATATAATTAGTCAGAATAATACTTGTACATACTTCCATACACACGAGTAATTTATCATTTGCATAAACATATTTTAAATTTTAATTAGGATCAAAACGAAGATTTTAACTCCCGTTTCTGGCCCCATTTTAGAGATTTTAATTGAGGGTTGACCTGGACTGTCATTTTTATTTTTATTGGGGGGGGGGGGGGTTTGGGTTGGGCGTGCACCACGTCTAACCACCCATTAGGATTTTACGCTAACTAATTACGATCATGAATTAGGGATTAGAGGTGACCTGGTGGTCTAGAGGTAAGGTGTCAGACTTCTGTGGTGAGGGTCCGGGGTTCAATCCTCGGTCCCGGCACAGATTTATCTGATTGCCGAATCCTTCCTTTACCTCTGACCAGATGTGTATTAATCACAACTTGTGAACGTGAGGAATGCCAGGCCTCCACCGTGGTTCGGATCCCACGTTAAACTGTAGGTCCTCCATTTCATTTCACAATCACCCTACCATTACACATTAGCCTAAGTGCGTATAGACCGAACGGGTAGTAAGACGCGGTGCTAATAATAATAATAATAATTAGAGATTAGGAACGTTGATTAAGTGTACCCACATATGTGTGGAGGAAAGAACAACCTCAGTAAAGCCGACCGGTACTCCACCAACAAACAGAACCTGCCACCCCATCTGTCCTTTCTCTTCTCTTTGCAGCAAAGTGTAAGTGAATATATGCAGCAGCAGCCATTTTAATTTGTCGCTGTACCTTGCGTGTGGCATCCACTTATGTAAGACGTGCATAACTTTCTGAAGAAAAATATGGCTTGCTCGAGGTTCGACTCTCGTGAAAAACTAGTTTGCAAATTTAGTCAGAGCTTCCTTGACCCTCAGTTCGGCTTGGTGATCTAGACGTAGCTTTAGGAGCATTCAACCATCGATACGGGAAACTGGTAGTAGCATTGAAAGTTTCCCGGTGTCTATACTCGGCAACTTGCCAACTTCTTGATCAGTATTGAAGTAAGTCTTAAATAAATGCAACCCCTAACCTCTCTCCATGAAAAAACAAATGAACCTCTCTAAAAATAAAACCCCCACACATAATGAAATGAATGGAAGAGTTTGGGTGTTTGAGAGTTGAATTGGCTAGACTTGAGTTTGGAACAAAACTACCGGAAAGTGTATCACTTTGAAATAAAATTCAAACAAAAATGGCAAAAATAAAAAAGAAGTCTTTTTTATAACCCGATTTTATTAAGAAAAACAATCTATAAGGTCTTTTCTCCTACCAAAATCCTACTATACTGGAAAGTTCTGGTAGGAAAAATGGCCTTTCAGAAGGTAGGTCGTAAGAAAATCTGGCTATATATTGTAAGCTTAAACGTTTCTTAGAAATGTGTTCTACTTATGCTCCAAATACTAAATATAATGGAACCTCAACAATATCGGCTTGTTCCAGAATATTTACCACCCCAACCCACCTCCTCCCACCAACCCTTCCTTTACCACCCTTAGCAATGCAGATTTAAATAGTCCAATTTTCATAGCAAGTACCTTATCTGACATATTATATAAAAATTCCTAGATGTACTTTTACGTATTCATACGTCAAATCATGTTAATTTTGATATATATTATCGATACCTCTAAAATAGCTTTAGTTAAATATTAAAATGTTATCAATTTTTTTGTTTAAACTTTAAAATATAAGCTGAAATTTTATCGAATAATTTGCTCCAAGGTATCTTTGTTAAGTGGTATATATGAGGCTTTGGTTTTTATGAAGCATTATGCTTTCTCGTCATCAATCGGTGGCAACTGTCCTACTGTTTACAGTATCTCAGCATCTTCGCTATTCTCACAAATAGCTCAGAATCTGCCCTACTATTCTCACTAGAAGAATGACCCTTAATATGGGATGAGTGCTGGATAATTCAGTGATTAGAGCATTGATGCGCTAAGTCAAAGGACCCGAGTTAGATTCCTTTGTCCAGATGTAAATTTTCAACCCATTTAAATTATATTCTTTAGATTGAAAAATGACACTTGGACATGAAAATTTAACCAGAAACCTTTGGTTTATCACGACAATGATCTAACCGCTGAGCTATCCAGGAGTCATCCAGGATTCAGGTTCATTCTTCACTCATATTTTAAGGCAGAGTCTATGATGGACGTGCGGGAATCGTCATATACATATGAGGGATCAGTTAAGATAACAGGCTACCAAATAAAGCAGCCATATTCGACTCTGAAGGTCTTTATGCTGTCAATAATACAATGACAACTGTACAGATATGCATATCAAGATCATAATTTTAGTTTACTATTGGCTGCATAAAAACCTCCATAGTCAAAGGTGGCTGCGTTATCTGATAGCTCGTGATCTTAATTAACCGCTCACGTGTATACGCATGTCCATCACAGATTCTGCCTTAACACGTGAGAGAAAAATGGCCTTAAGCTCGTGACAACTCCTGGGATATCTCAGTAGTAAGAGGATTAGCGTACTAAGCCAAAGGTACCGGGTGCGATAAACTGTGTCGAGGTTTAATTTTTAAATATTATTATTATCATTATTATTATTATTATTATTATTATTAGCACTTCGTCTTACTACCCGTTCGAGTTATACACACTTACGCTAATGTGCAATGGTAGGGTGATTGTGAGATGAAATGGAGGACCTACAATTTAACGTGGAATCCGAACCTGGCATTCCTCACATTCACAAGTTGTGATTAATACACGTCTTGTCAGAGGTGAAGGAAGGGTTTGGCAATCAGATAAATCTGTGCCGGGACCGAGGATTGAACCCGGACCCTCAGCACAGAATTCCGACACCTTACCACTAGACCACCAGGTCACCTAATTTTTAAATAAAAACCGTATTATATTTAGATGCGGCTATAGATGTACTAAACACATATCTTGGATATCTAATCCCTTATTTAAAAAAACATACTTTTTTTCATAATTAGAGGCGAATAAGACATTCCCCCCGTAAATAGTGAGCCATGTTGGTTCGTTTAATCCGCGAGTCGGGATAGTGTTTGACAAGCGCGCGTCACATCCGGTAGTGGGTGGTTGGGTGTCAGATATCTACCCTCCTAGGACTGAATGTTACGTCCAGTGGAGGGTGTCTAATGATAACCCACCAAGATTCTACCCTCAGCATCAACCGTCGAGGGAACCCCGGAAATACGTTCGGAGACGCTTCATCGCTGAAGCGAGATTAATACGATCGCCCCCTTTTTTTTGGTTGTTGTTGTAGGAGTTAGTTGTGATTGAGTGGCTTCCAGTCTAGTGTCATTGCTTTCAGGGTGAGCAGAGCTTGTTAAAATTGTGCCTGGGATATGTTATTCTCCAACATGTTCCTATTTGACCAACTGTTCATAGGCTTGTCCTAAATACAGTCCTATTTGACTGATTAGATAAAGGCTTGCACCTCATACAATAAAAAACTCTTACGAAACACCTTCGAGAAAATAAAAACATTTTATTTTGCCACCAACATTGATAAAATTTTACTAAGTGATATATTAAACAGACAAGCTATTATAAATTGTTAAGTATGGTCATAGCCGCATCTAAATAAATTATTTAAATTTAAATATAACACATAGACATGGGAATCGAACCCGGGACCTTTGGCTTAGTAAGCCCATGCTATAACCCACTGAGCTATCCAGGAATCGTCCCATGCCCAGGGTCATTCTTCACTCGTATTTTAAATTTATTAGTAACTTATTCTAAGAGATAAAAATTAGTAGCGTTAGTTTTAAGGAAATTCACCCGCATAAACGTGGAAAAACCGTTTAAAAACCAACATGATAAATCACATGTTGAAAACCATTCCCAATGCTTCCTTCCTAGGTGCTAACAGCACCAGCAATATTGTATGTTGGGATTGTAGGGGACGCGAGAAAAGGACAGTGTTTTTACAGTTTTTATATTAAAACTTTTTTTTTTGTCAAAATGAATCAAATATTGCTCCAGTAGAAACAGAGAGTTTAATTATCTTCACATGTAGATATCAACAGTTCTTGAATATCTGTCAAGGGTGTCCTGGAATTTAATGACAACCTTTTCTCTTCATTTAAAAAGTTTCTCATTTAATGCTCATGACAGATATTCAAGAACTGTTGATATCACCATGTGAAGCAAAATAAAATCTAAGTTTCTATTGGAGACATATTTTATTAACTAGTATTCTCTACACACCCACCTAAAAACCATGTAATCATTGTCGTGGAAAAAATATTCTATTTTAGGTCGAATATTAGTTATCTTTTAAATTAATTTTTCAAAAGAAATGTAAGAAAACCCAAACAGATTTTAAAATTCTTTAAATTGAATCATATTTTTACCAAAAAAAATATCAATAAAGGGAATTTTAATACAAACCTTTTAATCTACATTTAAAAAATAAATAAACGTCAGAAGAAACTCTTTATTACATATTTAAAGGTCTGGGCTGTTTTCTTGTTTGAATAAGACCGACTCTCCGATTTATCTCTTTTTTCCAATAGATGATATCAACCGTACATCCTCAATTGTTGTCTACTAGGAAAAGGGAAAAAAGCATGTCTTGGAGAGTTCTTTGGAGCATAGCAAAGGAGGGTCGAAATATACTCCGAAAGGCAATATTGACAAACTGACCAGTCAGCAAATATTGGCTCCGACACTTTGGAAGATTCTTTCTTTTATCTTCTCCTTTCCCAAATAGTAGGCAATGGTGTGGATAGAACGAGGCAGTTGAGGTTGCGATATTCATGTGGCTGACATGTTATGTTGTAGCTTATACACTCCGTTTACAGAGAGGGCGTGAATGTTCGTATATCGATATCGTCGCACTGGAAAACGAATCTTGATAAAATGACACCATAGTGTTAAAAGGGTTTAACACTCATAATACAAGTGTGGAAAAAGAATACTAGGTGGATTTCTTAACTGCGTCATCATATTCATATCCACACGGGATATATGTATTTTAACACACTCACAGCGTAGGGATGAAGAAAGTGGAATTTAAAAAGAATAAAGTCGTATTGGCATAGAGGGTTAGTGGGAAATACACAAAATCTAGATTCGAACCCCAACATCACTGTCACCAGCGGACCAGACCAGATGATCTTGACGTATATTCTAGTGACCACCGATGAATTAACTACCTTAAAAAAAAAGTTTGTCCAAAAATCAATTATACATTACTATTTATAATGTCAAACCAATCCTAGATATGCATTTTAAATAAAATCCTTAGAGCCATTTTTGAAAAATTTGGAATTCACTCATTAGTACACTACCCTTAATTGAAGGTCTAAGTAAAAAAAAATCGAGGTTTAGTCCTATGAAATCTAAATATCAAGTTTGAACAAAATCCATCAAACCGTTTTGGATTCATTGCCAGAGACAGATTGGATTGTACAATAATGTCTTTCTCTGGCAATGAATCCAAAACAGTTTGATGGATTTTGTTCAAACCTGATATTTAGATTTTAAAATCCAATTGTTTTGGGTTGTAGTTCACATAAAACGTTAAGATTCTTGATAATCTAGAGATCAATATTTTTCATGATCACAAAACTTTCTCTTGATACGAGAAATAAAACTGAATACGCTTTTAAATTTAGATGTTTGGTTTGTTTTAAATATTATTTAGCAAAAAGTCAAGTCGATATTCTTTAATGGGGTTCTTAACAGAAGAAAATTGAGAAGGAATGTTATATATTTCCTTGACTTTATAAAGGATCATTATGAGCAAAACTCAGCCATATCAATTTCGACCACCCAGGCTGGGAACATATGTCATCTGGGCTACTTGACAGACGATATTTCGTGATATCTGAGATCACCACGTTGTTACTGCTCGTCGATAAACACACACGCACACACACACACTCACACACTCACCAGAGCGGAAGTCCGAGGCGGTGCTTGAGCTAGGCCATAAGCCAAGCTTCATTACCCACCTCAAATGATCCGGTGGCCGCGTAGTAGCCCATCAATTCACTAGCCAAGGCACGATTACAATACTGATATATGATATTCGTGCAATGTAAGGGACGAACACCTTAGCTAGATCGATAGCACGTCTGCGACCACAGCCACTAGCTCGCGGAACCCTGGTTGGGAAGCACTGATCCAAATAGTATTAGTTCGACTCTACAACGTATATATAAGTGAAATATTTGAATGAAAATCGTTGAATAGATTTTTTATTAAATACTACTATAGGTTAATAATTATTTTTAATTATTTGACAAATTCTATATTGGCAAATAATTAAGTCAAAAAAATATATATAAATTTCATATTAGTCCATTCAGTTAAGTCTGCAGCTTTACTTTATTGTAAAAGATACCGACAAACTTTAGTCGTTTCATTCCCACGGTCCAGTAACTTTATGACGTCATGGTTGATGTAGTGTACAACGTCCAGGAAGCCGGGGAATATAGGGTGGATGGCTATTGTGGGACGATAGGAGGGAGAGGGTAGGGGGTGCGAGCAGCAGTAAAGTGAAAATAATGAGGTAGGTGTGAAACTCGATTGTACACTCTGGTCGAAAAGAAAAAAAACACAAAGCTGTTTAGAATCAAGTATTTCGAAAGCTCATTTCTAAATTATTGATACTTGAATATAAAATATAAATAAAATATATGTAGCTAATATTATGAGATTTATTTACAACAATATTCAGGGCTAAAATATTAACACATTGGTTTTTACTGATCAATAGTTCTCACAAACAAAATTATTAAAATCATTAACCAAGAGCCCCATTTGTCACAAAGTTGGAGCCAAACGCAACTTAGTACGTAGGAATGGGCTGGTTTTACTATTAAAATTAATATTTCAGGAGCATTTGCTGTTAGAGACCTCACTTTATTGTAATAAATATTATGCTCTCTCCCAATTTTTACTTTCTCTCTATCTTACAGGTAGAGAAAGTATTGTGATCGTCAAAAAATTCGAACTCGAGATTTTGATGAATTTTGACGTTTCATGACTTCCTGAATCCGAAAAAGTGGTTTTTGAATTTCCGTCTGTCTGTCTGTCTGTCTGTCTGTCTGTCTGTCTGTCTGTCTGTCTGTCTGTCTGTCTGTCTGTCTGTACCTCCAACTAGAGCCTAAACTATTTTACCTATTGAGCTGAAACTTGATATCTAGGGTTTTCATAGGGTTGCCCCGAGGGGTTTTTGGAATTGGATATCTACCCCTAAAATTAAGGGTAGTTTACTGAAGGGCAAAAAGAGAAAAAGTCGATTTTCTCAAAATCGGCTCTAACGATTTTGATTAAATTTCATTTATGAACATAAATAAATATTCCAAACAAAATGGCTACTCTCAATATTTCGGCAAAATCGTTTTAAGGGCTCCGGTCTGATGCGTAAATTAACATTTTTTATAATAGCTCCGAAACTATTTGAGATATGAAATTACTTAGCATTACAAATATGTATATATATTTATAATACAAATATTTTATTCGAAACATATTTTTATAAAATCAATAACTTTCAATATATACGCAATTATATATATATTTTTAACTTTTTGGGCATTAAAGCTTAAGTATTGCGACCGTAAGAAAAACTAACCTGAAATGTTGATGGATGTCGACGTCTCATGACCCCCCGAACCCTTAAAAATAGTCTTTGCAATGCCGTCTGTCTGTGTGTCTATTAAAAATTAAAATTAAGGGTAGTTTACTGAAGGGCAAAAAGAGAAAAAGTCGATTTTCTCAAAATCGGCTCTAACGATTTTGATTAAATTTCATTTATGAACATAAATAAATATTCCAAACAAAATGGCTACTCTCAATATTTCGGCAAAATCGTTTTAAGGGCTCCGGTCTGATGCGTAAATTAACATTTTTTATAATAGCTCCGAAACTATTTGAGATATGAAATTACTTAGCATTACAAATATGTATATATATTTATAATACAGATATTTTATTCGAAACATATTTTTATAAAATCAATAACTTTCAATATATACGCAATTATATATATATTTTTAACTTTTTGGGCATTAAAGCTTAAGTATTGCGACCGTAAGAAAAACTAACCTGAAATGTTGATGGATGTCGACGTCTCATGACCCCCCGAACCCTTAAAAATAGTCTTTGCAATGCCGTCTGTCTCTGTGTCTATTAAAACTTAAAATTAAGGGTAGTTTACTGAATGGCAAAAAGAGAAAAAGTCGATTTTCTCAAAATCGGCTCAAACGATTTTGGTTAAATTTCATTTATAAACATTAATAAATATTCCAAACAAAATGGCTACCCTCAATATTTCGGCAAAATGGCTTTAAGGGCTCCGGTCTGATGCGTAAATTAACATTTTTTTAAATAGCTTCGAAACTATTTGAGATATGAAATTACTTAGCATTACAAATATGTATATATATTTATAATACAGATATTTTATCCGAAACATATTTTTATAAAATCAATAACTTTCAATATATACGCAATTATATGAATTTTTTTTAACTTTTTGGACATTAAAGTTTAAGTATTGCGACCGTAAAAAAAAACTAACCTGAAATGTTGATGGATGTTGACGTCTCATGACCCCCCGAACCCTAAAAAATAGTCTTTGCAATGCCGTCTGTCTGTGTGTCTATAAAAACTTAAAATTAAGGGTAGTTTACTGAAGGACGAAAAAAGAAAAATTTGGTTTTCTCAAAATCTGCTTAAACGATTTTGATTAAAATTCGTATCTAGGCGTTGATTAAGATTATAAATAAACTGGCTATTTTCATTTTCCTATGAAAATGATTTTTAGGGTACATTACAGAAGCGTTAATTTCCGTATCTCCACAACTATTGGAGAAACAAAACAACTTATCATTGCAAAATTGTAGGCCTATTAGAAATAAAAAACTTTTATTTGACATATATTTTTATAAAAACAGCAGTTTCTGAGATATTTGCAAATATATTAATACAATTTTGTGAGCTTTAGTTGTAAACATATACTACTTAAGTCTTAACGCAATAATACTCCAATGCCATAGAGTAATTAAATATAAGTAAGTATCTAAAAAAAGTATGTTATTTTTCCTTAAATCTCTTAGGAGAAATGTTTGCATAGCAATGATCTATCTCCATTTTAGACTCAATAGTCAATATTTACATTTTTTATTGGTCAAAATGTATAAATGAATAATTAAATATCAATGCGATGACTTGAATATCTGCAACACCTTATAAAATGTTAAAACTTTAACCAGAATCGAAGTTTTAATACGAAGTGTTGACCCTTGTGGAAGACATTAAACTGTTTGAAATGCTCTTAGGTGGACAAAGATGCGCCTCTTTTCTCATTGATTCTATATCATTGTATATTATTTTATGCGTGTTCTTATGTGGAGTGGTAATGATACAATGTACATTATTCTGTTCAGAAATCTTACGAGTTTATAGAAAGAGAGAGAAAGTCTGTGCGGTGCTCCGTACCATTTATTTCCATTTATTTGAGGTGTTTAACGTATACCTTCTGAACCAATTGATTATATCACCACACAACTTATATAGATCAATTAAAATTTAGAACAGCTACAGCATCCAGCATTCAGGTGTTAATTCATCAACTGTTAGAGGGTAAGCCCACATTTCACCAATTATTAAACTTTTCGGCTATGCCGTGAATTGAACACGGGTTCCTTAATGCCGGGATCACGATCAACTTAACGTTAACTTAATGTAACGTTCACTTAAAGGTAACTTAAAGTTAACTTTAAGTGAACGTATGTGTGATCACAATTCACGTAACTTAACGTAACAACTCGAGCCAAATATCTTTATTCTCGAGTATGATCTGTGATTTGTACTAGTTTTACAGTGGTGATCTGTGAATGTTTACAGTTTTCAATCGATATAATAAATATCTATAACAACACTTTTTTGATAAATTTAGCTTTCCTATTGTAGTTTAATTATTTTGTTTCAATGTCTGATCACTAGAACTTACGCTAAAGAGTAAACATGGGTCATAATACAAACAAATGAATTACTAAATAGCCCTGTTGACGTCACTCGCATAATTATTGGCTGGCTAGATGACGTGATACCCTTCAAGTAACGTTCACTTAAAGTAAATTACCTCCCAGGACATATTTTACGTTAAGTTAACTGCATCGTGATTGTCTCCATTTAAACACACGAGGAGGTCCTTTACGTGAAGTTACGTTAAGTTAACTTTAAGTTAACCTTAAGTTTATCGTGATCCCGGCATAACTCAATAGACACACAAGACTTTTGTTTGAGATAAGGTGTCACACAATATATTATGTAATAGGTTAGGTTAGACATATGTACATTGTTGTCCGTTGATAGCCCTGTATAATTTGTGTGTCGTGGAGTGTTGCCAGGGTAAGCAAAGCTTGTTTAAGCTATGCCTGTGACATGTTCTATTTCTCTAATTCTTTCATTTGACCAATAGATTCTGATCTATATGAGAATGTAATTTCATAAATATCTGACCAATGATGGTTCCAATGATTGGTGAGAGCTTTAACAGGTACAGTTTAAACTAGCTCTACTTACCTAAGTCAACCCTCCACGTGGCACCACAGACCTATGTTTATGAAGTTCACGTTAAATAAGATATTAAAGTAAATTAACCAAAAATATACAAAAGTAAAATGTTAGCTTATTACTAACTTGATAAATATTGTGATGATTTATAAATTATCTTGCTTGGGCAATCTTGCGAACCATCCTACTTACACCTTAGCTCAGTTGGTTGCTTGTGTCTACTAAGCTAAGGGCCACAGGTACGATTCCCAGCAGGGCCTATTTATTTATTATTGCTGAAATGTGGGTTTACCCTATTGCAGTGATGAATTAACGGTCGTGGACTGGATGTTGTGCTTGTTCTAGTATTAAGTTAGATTATAAGGCATAGGACAGGTATAACCAGCCGGTAGTGGAGAATATATGGCTTGAATAAAAAACTGACCACAGGCTGGAAACAGTCATGGATGTAAAGTAAAGTTTCGAGAACCATTTGTAATAGAAACATTGTTTTATAGACCATCAATTTCAGTCAATTAATTTGTATTTATTTCATTTTTAAATTATCACAATATGATATCTAGATGCGAGTAAATCCTCACTAAAACAAATATAATAGCTTTGGCTATTTGATTCTTATAATTTGTATTTAGTAAATATTTATATACCGTGTGGAAAGAAAAATAATAACATAGTTATTATTATTCATGTGAAACGAAAAAATTAATTTGATAGTTTTTTATCACCGAGTCTTACTACCAATTCGGGTTGTATGCAGATGTACTAATTACGATAGCTAGCTAGGGATGAGGAAGGTTGAATTTAGAGTAAGTGTGCCCACATTTTAAAGGAGGAAGAGTGGAAAACCATTTAGGTAAAACCCTTCTCATTACACACATCCGGGATTTTAACCCCGATCTCCCCGTGGTATAGTCTATTGCGAGAGACAACTTGGGTCATTTGTAAGTTTTAATCCAAAATAATCCTTTATTCTACGTCATGGTTTCAAAATCTAGCACAGGACTAGATGAATAATAAGATTTAAATATGTTTTAAAATGTATATGTTTTAATAAAGGTTTGTAAGCAAAGGGTTTAATCTAATCTAGTGTAGAGATGAGGAAATGCACTCGCATTAGTGTACAGATAGGATTGTAAATACACAGTGACCCACACCGGGAAAAACTTTTGGGTGCTCCCAACCGAAGTTCGAACATAAACCTTCCAGTCCCCAGCAATCTAATATATTTAGAGAATGACTCCTTAGAATGCGTGACCACTGGTATAGTGTTATAATAAATTGAAGTATTGAACATTGGCTAATTTAAAATAATATACATCAACTATTTTAAATTTAGAGTAATGTGGGATGTCATAATATTTTATATCTGATTTGTACAGTCGTGGTTTGATTCAAACCGGTTGAACTGCAAGTTAATGAGTTTTTAAACAAATTGCGATTTTTAGTTCGCTTGGAAGGCAGATGCTGGTAATCTCATCCTGTTGCCATACGTTAAGTAATTCAAGCTATTGATATATTTAAACTAAATTTAAATGTGTAAATATGAAAGTAGTTTGTAAATGTACTGTACATATACATAATTTGAATTTAGGGTTTGTGTTTATTTTTCTATAGGTCTATACATACACATTTATATGTATTCATGTGAATATATATGTTATATCCACACAATATATCTAAATGTTCATCTATAAGTATGAATCTACATATACATACATGTACTGTACATTTTAAATTATTATCTTCCCTTTTATAAAAACACTAAACAATAAAACTCGATCTATTGTGAACTTAAAATATCAAATGTACTTACCTAACTCTATAAGTAAGTTAATTATAATTAGAGCAGGCGCCCAAAGGAAATCCGTATGCAAAATATGAGAACCGCATTCTGGCTTTTGATATGGGTTCTAGAGGTTACAGAGTTCGATAATATCGATGTTGCCATGTAATATAATGGTCCAATATTTAACAATGCAGTATGTATGTAAAAGTGAATCAATATTGCAGTCAAATTATGCTAGTTTTGGCAAAATGGCGGAAAAAAATTCTAACTAAGCTAAATTTTAGTAGAGATATTAAAAATAATGTCTAGTTTAACAGATTAAATGTTCACAAAATTCTGGTGTGATATTCCACCGCCATATTGGAAAGATGAAGCCCAAAATGAGTTATTTGAGAATATCTCGCAACCAATTTATTTTAGAGGAAATTTGTTTCCATAAATATTAATCATAGCACAAAGCTTTACATATTTAATCTTATAGATTTTCCTCGTAAGACGCTTAGTTTATGCGCTACACCCCACAAATTCTTCGCGCTGGCCCCCAATCCTTTCTCCATGACACTTGTTGAACTAAAAAAACCTAGTTCCTAGTTTTTTGTGCGGTGCTTTTACTGATCCTGAAGTTATTATTTGGTTTTCTTAAAATTCTCAAAGGGGTAGGTGTTACAATAACCAGCCTCGATATCCCCCATCTTCCCCCTTACCCTTTGTGAGATGCAGCAAATACCATCTTAGTTTTTCGTTCATCTTCACGTATTTGTTAAACAGGCACTATTTATAAATTTATATAATGTAGACAATATATAACTAATTGGGAAACCAACCAGCATCAGAATGCGTTCCCACGCACTTTCTTCCTCATCTTTTATAGCTTTTACTAGGGTCAATAATTAATAATGTGAGATGTAAATATAGGCGAATAAATGAGATAACAATAACTACACTAAATACACAATTATTTAAAAAACATACACTTATAATTAACAAGCAAGTTTTCAATTTTCTTAAAATATCTTGTTCAAAATTTGTACAATCACTGCATACACATTTGCACAATGAAATACATGTCAAAGCCGATTTCTTACAACTGCATGCCAATGTATGGCAGTTAGAATTACATTTACATGGCTTAAATAAAGAATCGGGTAGGGTTCTTTGGTCATTTGTTTTGGATACAAATTATTTTCTCGTATCTCATAGCCAAATTGTAGGAAATCAATGGGCTCAAATATTCGATCAGATGAGCTTTTACACAAATAAATTTGTGCTGAAGCCCTTGAACAGTGTAAGTACAATGCATCAGAGATGCATATCCCTCTTGACAAATTTAAACCAAAGCCTATATGTTGGAAATTAATTTGTGTCGAAGTTCATCCACTGTAGTTGTTTTGTTTGGACAGCAGATAATTGCAAACTTTTCCCAGGTCTTGAAACTGATGAGGACTTAACAAACCATTTCCTAAAACGGAAAGTGCATCCTGAAATCAAATGACGCGATGGTTAAAGATTGCTTATTGGTACCTATGTGACTAGTGATGTCACAGCCAGTTAAAGAATGTAATGCTGGCGAGACACTACATATATTTTCACCAAGAAATTCAGCTGCCAAATGGCATCCTAAAACACGGTTTTTCTTCTGAGATCCCTCAAACCACAATCCTTGGTAGCCAATATTTGCAAGTTTATTCCAGAAATAAATGCCTAGTATAAAAACATCTGTGTCAGGACTCAGAATGATAATCTCCATATTTTGTATTTGTACAGCATGAAATATGACAGAACACTCTTGAATCGCCTTCTAAGTGATATGATTTTAAATCAATGACGTCAGTGAAAGATGATCCCTGTAATTTAAAGCATTTTGTGTGGCCATCAAACCGACCACAAATGTACAGCTCACTTTCTTCGTTGATTTTGCAAATGTGGGAGCATTTTTGCAAATAAATTTTACCAGCTTTAAATTATTTTGAGTGATCAAAAAAATCTTTGCAGTCTGTAGGGACTTTTGTCAAAGGACCTGATATGACTACAAGTTTTGGAGAATGTCCCTTGGATCGTACTTTTAATTCAAAAAAACTTTATATAGAAATATCGTCATATCGATCGAATACAACATTAACTCTTTTAACATAAGGCTGAGAAAAAAAGTATCATCACCTGTTTAAAAAATGGCTTCTGAGAAATGACCAAATCCACTGAACTTTTTAAGTTTAATTTGATACACAAGTGACATGCCATCTACAATGTAAACTTTCGGATTATCAGAGGATACAATTTCTTTTAGTCCATTATTGTTTCCACATTCATGCTTGCTTTCTATTTCGAGGGCCAAAGATGATTTGGGAGACTTTCTATAAACGCCATTTATATCGAAAATATATCTTGGATAATCCAATATTTCATGAGATGCCAACATTTTGAGGTCAAATCCTCGCTGAGTAGCTAACATAAAGTATTGTTGAACTTCTGTTATATCTTTCGTGTATTGTAATTGTTTACTGAAACGTGTACTTTTCGTTTGTTTTTGGGCAATAATCAAAGCTATAAAATGGCATTTTCTCTATGGGGTCGAAAACAATTTTCTGTTTTAGTTCAAACCGTTCTATTTCGTATTCCTTAATCAAGGATTCTCCAGATTGTTTAACGTCAAGCAAGCATTGTGACGTTGCTTTTTCGGCTACAGTACCAGTATATATGTCACAAAAGTAACTATACTCGTTATTTACTTTGAAAGGGTTACAATCACTCAAAACCGCAATCAGACGTTGAATATCTTTTTAATCCTTGGCGAGCATTGATTCATTCCACTACCTATGGAAACTAAATCAATATCACTAGTGGCATCAGTTTTCATTCCAAGATATGATAAAAATAAAGAGAGAATTGAATTTTTGAAAGGATACAGAAGCATCCATCGCTGCATTGCTGCTTCATTTTGTGTAATTCCAATTAAGCCTCCGGTCACTGGAGAAGACAGATTTTGAGATTGTACTAGTGCTAAATCACAACCCACTGAGTTTAATTTCCCCTTGGCTCGTTTCACTGAAAGCATTCCTTTTTGAAACTAATCTACGACTTCTCTAGGTAATCGAATCATGTCCTGCAAATAAAGTGTTACTCCGCGAATATAATTTGTGTGATTCACGGGGAAAAAATAAGCTAGCATTTGTCTTGTAGTACGCAAATGCAATCCATAGTCACTTTCCCTGTCTGCTTTGATTGAATTCAAAAGTATTTATACTATTCCACAATATCATTGAAGAATTGGAAAGTTTCGCTTTCATTGCTCATATCAAGTAAAAATATAGTAAATTTGGATAAAAAACCTTCAATAACTCTTTCATATTGGCTATATTTTTCTGACAAACCTGAATGGTCCTTATCTGTTATAGTCCCTTTAATACTTTGAAGACACAAACTGATAGTTTCACATTCATCATCAGATAAGCCAACCTAATCAATGTACTCTGCAAACTGTAACACCTTAGTGCTTCGTATGCAAGTTTATGTGCTCGTATACCTCTATTATATTGTACACCTTTTAGAATGGAGGCTATCGTATTATCACCGTAAATATTTGACTCTACTAGAATTCAGTCAAGTCTACTTCCTTCTATGAATTGGCCTAAACATTAAATTTTTTTTTTGCAAATGAAATGTACCGATTCTTAAGATCAATCCGGAAAAATCATGGCTTGAAAGTTGAATGTATTTAGCTATTAGATATATGGCGATGTCACATGAGAAAACCGCTACTTCTTTATTCAAAGGGCTTTGGCCCGCAAGAGAGCTCTTTCTCCCAATTTATTGTTTTTGGCACGGAATAACGTTTTCATGAAAATCGTCCAAACCGGTGGCAAAACAATTTTATTTAATGTGCTCTATATTAATATTTCGTCACACAAGTAACCATCCGGTAAAAGTTCTGTAGTTATTGCCTCTTTCCTCAGTTGTTTCGCACACTTTTTCAGAGTGATTTTATCTGAATCCAACTGACGGACACGTTCAATATCTTCACTAAGAGGGATGTCGCACATGAACACCATAGAAGATTTCGATCTGTCACATGGATAGGTGAGTAATATTTTTTCACCATATTTATCAATGAGAAGTGTTTTGATCACTCGATTTTCTACAAATGCATCATCTATATTAATGAGCTCATCCATCCGTGTCGCCAAGCATGATAATTCAAAAGAACAAGTATGAAATGTATCTTTTATTTCATCTATTAATTTTTCAAAAGAATTATGTAGTATTTCTTGGGGTATTTTAGACGAAGGTCGGCCCGGTTTGTTCTCAGAGGATCTCGGTATCAAGTTTTATGGTACTTTGATTCCTTATCAAACAAGTCTTGAGGTGTTTGATAGGTACTTATTGCTGTAAAAACGTTATCTTGCTCAACGTGTGTAGTATTGAAAATATTTTGTGCCGAAGAAAGTTCAGAACACAGAAAAAGTTTTTGTTTTTATTTCTCGTTTGTTGATTACATATTAAACACTTCAATACCTGTGAAGACACCGCAGGGTTCCTTAGAGAAGTACGAACATTGTCGGTAGATACAACTTTGGAACTAGAACTATCTTCTTTTTTAAATAATTATATTTCTCAACGTCGAACTTTTTCCTCACTTATGTAACTCACCATACAATTTCTATGTCAAGAAAAACATTGAACACTGGATTCCGAATTGTATAGGTTATTGAACTTTTTAGTTACTTCATCTTTACGCCTCTCCGCTGCACGTTTTATAGTAAGTAATGACTGTACCTTTGGTTCGTTCACTAGTTGCCCTGACATACCACAAAACAAACAAACACTTTCATTGGGTTTCTTACTCTTCAAATTAACGACTTGCACTGACATTTTTTCACAAAAATACTTATAAAATGCGTAAATAATAATATAATAAGTTCAGAAACTCACAGTAACAACATTTACGATGTTGATTCACGACTGGCTACTTGACCAGTGTTGCCAACCCTAGTACCGTACAAATCAGTAGCAATAACTTCAAAAAATCAGTAGATTTCATTGTATGTATTTAAAAATGGTGAAACATTACCATTATCAATTATTTTACTGAACGTAGGGGATATTACTCACCTATGTTATTCCTCCTCCCTTAAACTTATTTTTTCTTCTTTGCTGTCGATCTCAGTTGTCTTGGGGTAATGTGCTGGCCTCAGGATCCGATGTTGGTGGGTTCAAACCCAGCCGGAGTCAACGAATCTTTCTTGAGTGATAAAAGTCCGTAGCACATCTTCATTTGGAGGGAAAGTAAAGTTGTCGGTCCCATGTTGATTGTGGCATGTAAAATAAACCTGTGGGTACGTGACAATACCTTTCCTGGCAAAATTGGTAGGTCCTTTTGCCCTCGCTCATAGAAATTATCGTGAGCTGATATAATCAGTAGGTTCAGAAAGTAAACGTAAAATACTGTACCTAAAATAAATTACAAAAAAACAACTGATCAGCGCGTCATGCTTTGATTGTCCGGAAGTACGTGCTACACTAGCTAAAAAAAATAAGATGTTACCAATTGTGTGTTTAAAATGATTGGGTTTCTTCAGACTAGTGTAGTAGCGCCTTCCTGTCTATTTACCGAGACAGCCAACTTCTTGGAAGAGGGGTAAGTTTACAGCTGTTATTATAATACAAGATTTTTTTTGAAAGTTGTCAAGCTACAGCGCTGCGTACACTCCATTCACGGTAGGAATTACTCTCTTAAAGGTCTTTTTTCCTACCAATTTCCTACTATATAATATTTATGGTAGGGAAAAAGGCCTTTCAAAAAACAATTCCTACGCTGAACAGACTTTAGAAGCTTCCCCCTCACACTCAGACCACCCCATCACCACTACTCTCCCAACTATCCCATCATTTCAAAGAGCCAATGAGTGAAGTTGACAACATACGAACATATCAGTAGATTAGTTTTTTTAATTTTTTATTTATTTAACACTGCGTCTTACTACCCGTTCGGGTTATACGCTTAAGTACTATTCACGCTAATGGGTTAGGAATTGGAAAGATTGAATATAGATAAAGTGAACCCGCATTTGCGTGGGGAGAGTGGAAAACCATTTAGGAAAAACCACTCCCAGTTCACCCGACCGAGATTCGAACATCGATCTCTCCGTCCTCAGCAGTCGAGCTCAAAACGACTAGCGCTTTAGCCAACTACGCCACCAAGGCAGGTAGTAGATTTGTTAATTTTATTTGAATTAATCAGTAGATCAGTAGAAAAGTTAAAAATCAGTGGATCTACTGAAAAATCAGTAGGGTTGGCAACACTCCGACAACTGCGCCAACACCAACGCAAGGAACATGATAAACGTGGTAGGAGTGGGTGCTGGGAGGTGGAGGGAGTGGAGGGGAAAAGGACCACACTTTACGCACGGCAACATGCATTTCTATACAGGTATATATGTACCTTAAAATAGCTTGCGGTCCTCATATTTTTCAAACGAAAATACCTTTGGATCCTGCACTAAATACACATATTCAAAAGGGAGTTTATTTATATATTTTTAAACTACAACACTATCTATTTTAAACACCGGCCGGCTACGGAAGCTCTCACAT
The DNA here is from genome assembly GCA_033556935.1 of Timema podura. NCBI lineage: Eukaryota > Metazoa > Arthropoda > Insecta > Phasmatodea > Timematidae > Timema > Timema podura. The sequence continues at coordinate 50,887,722 of JAVRXN010000004.1, read as the reverse complement.
ATTGTTTACAAACCTGTTAAACACCACTTTGTTTTAAATGTACGTTTGATGTTTTATTTATTTGGGCTACTGCACAATGTGGAAATTAATTTCTCGAGTGAGGAAATGTGAAACTCATTTACTTAAAACAACTGGCCATTACGAACTGAGATAAATGAATATAGGAGGGACTTTAGTATTTAAAAAAATATGTATGTTTGAAATGACTGCATTATATATATTTAAAGGTTTTAACTTGTATTGGATTTAAACAACTTTAAAATATTACGCTTGCGTTTGCTTTAATTTAAACAAATTATTTCTATAATTATTATAATTGTTCCGAATGTCTTAATAATTTGAATATGTGTTTATTTTTCTCTATAAGTAAGATAAAGGCATTGTATTAACTTAACTTTGTTTAAATTATATATTTAGAACAAACAATCTCAAAAGTAATTAATTATTTACACAGTCTTGTGGTTAAATAGTCTTAGGCATCACTAGAATGCTGATAATGAGGGTTTTCATAGTAGGTTCTCTACTCTCCCTCTAAGCATATGTAGGTGCACTTCCTTTAAATTTAACTTGTTTCTAACACACCTGTGTAACAAGAACAAATGTATATGGCCTGAACGGATAGTAAGAAGCGAAGAAAATAAAGCGTAACTTTTTGAATTTTATTTTTATTCGCTATGTAACATTTAAAACATTTTTACTCGGTTATCAAATTGTATCAAAATATATGTTATTTTGACTAGCTTACATTGTTACAGGCAAATGTATTAGATAGAATCACTTATTTAAAATTGTACTCACACAAAATATAATTTTAAAAAAAAATTCGTTTAAGCATAAGCACGTGACTTATCACTGTGTCCTCCCCCCCCCCCCCTCACCTTTTCTCGAACTCATTTATTCTCACCACTCTCGCTATCTCTATCCCATACGCCGTTAATATCCCTAAAACGTATTAACTTAAAAAAACAACATATTCTACTGTAGGTAGGATCTTTTGTAATCCTACAGAAAATTTGCACTACACGTTCTGTGAGTGTGACTTTACCTAACAATATCATTTATATATTTTAGATTGGTGACGTCATTCGTATGGTTTCATTGGTTTGTATATAATAGCTGTGAGGGTAAAATTCTTTAAAAAAAAGTGTATGATTTATAGCTGTAATGATTTCTTTCCCAATAAGTTTTATTGATTGTTAGATCCATAAACTATTATATTAAAATACATTTATAAATTCATATTAATTTTAATTCTTTTCAAACGGTGCCAAGATTTTCTCAGATTTGTGTGTGTGTGTGTGTTGAAGAATGGAGGGCATTTTATAGTAGGACTTAAGTAGGAATTAACTTTTAGAAGATACAAAAATACAATGTTTAGCTGTCAACATTTATAAGAGTTTTCTTTAGTATTAGTGCTATTTTAGAGTTTATAAAAAAATAATACGACACGATTGTATTAACTTTCTCATATAGTGTATTTTTAGCTTTGAAAAGACGTTTTCCAAAATAAAATATTTCTCAGCTACTACCATTAAATTATCTTTATTTATGAAAATAAACATATCTCTTATTTAACATGAAAAACTATAAGCAGATACCTATTTTGAGCTCAATATTAATTGCAATTTTTAAAATATTTTAAATTTTATAATATTTGTCTTAAGTAAACTACCTTTAAATTAATTTACTATAGAAACACTAACATACACTATATATTATCATGTAAAATAATTTCCAAAAAACAATTTTGCGCAAAATCGCTAGATTTATTTTCAATTTTTTTTTTTTTTTTTTTTTACTTTTCAAAAATTTATCATCAGTAAACTACTATTAAATGATTCTTTTTCAATAAAAATAATTTAAATATACATATTTATTTATTATGTAATAAGTTTAACAAACACCGGTTTAGAACCAAATCACCAGAGACTTTTCTTAAAATATTCTAACTAAAAAAATCTCTCAGCAGTAAACTACTCTTAATTTGAGAGCTAGGGTCAAGATAAAAAAATCTCAAAGTATAGCCTCATGGTAAATAAATATCAAATTCGAACAAAACCCATCAAACTGTTTCAGATCTGTGACTAGGGCCAGACAGACTGCAGATGGAAGTACAGATATGGGGACAGACAGAAATGTAAAATTAGTTTTTTTTTGTTTCGGGCACACATAAAACATAAAGGTTAATCATAATCTCAAGATGAAATTTTTAACAACAACAATAATTTATCTTGACATGAAAAAGTAAAAAGTAAAGGTTGTAGATGACTTGACTTTACGTATAAATATATGAAAGATATTTTAGTATATTTTATATTGCGTAAAGACCAAACAAATACTAAGACGCGGTGCTAAAAAAAAAGATTAGCTTTTCTAACGTCCATAAAAGTTCATTTTCCTTCGAAATTGGATTGTATGTGGGCTACATATGGAAGTAGTCCTCAAAAAGGAAATTCTAAACAAGTGTTTTAACATTAAAACTTTATTAGACAAATTTTAAGGGTTTTAAATACTATTTAATTTAGTGGGTGCTATTAATTTTACAACATTTTGCAAGCTAATTTAATATTAAACTAATCGGTGACCTGGTGGTCTAGGGGTAAGGTGTCAGACTTCCGTGCTGGGGGTCCGGGGTTCAATCCTCGGTCCCGGCACAGATTTATCTGATTGCCAAACCCTTCCTTCACCTCTGACAAGACGTGTATTAATCACAACTTGTGAATGTGAGGAATGCCAGGCCTCCACCGTGGTTCGAATTCCACGTTAAACTGTAGGTCCTCCATTTCATCTCATAATCACCCTACCATTGCACATTAGCGTAAGTGCGTATAACCCGAACGGGTAGTAAGACGCGTTGCTAATAATAATAATAATAACCTAGATATTTAGAAGAATTATAAAACGCACATCACTTTATGGGGCTACTTGGAGCCCTAAAACACCCCTTACCCCCTCGGTACAGCCCTGAAACAACGAATAAAGCCCAGGAAACGAAAAGAGTGTTGGCTCAGTGGTCACGATGTCAGTGGGGCAAGGTTTTTGATGCGTGGGGATGTTTCCTTAGTATGATATAACTTTCTTTTTTATATTCTTCTTTCGGGAAACTCTGTGGGGGGTCGTCCGGGGATTTCCCGTCGCTTTTACGTCACAAGTCACGTGCTATGTTTAGAGAAGACGAATGACGAGGCACTACCACGGAACCACACGTTATTAACCGAAGAATACACAGCCTCGCACGCAACTTGATGTTAAGGTGGTTCGAGCAACGTTCCCTCTGGTCGTTAGGGGGGGTTGGGGTGGATGTAGAGGGTGGGTGAAACTTAGTCACAATGAACAAAGATAGGGGTGGCCGGGTACGAGGAATATTGTAATGAGCCCACCCCCTGCTGTTTCCTAGATTTAACCTCTTTTCCAAGGCTGAGCGCAGTATGGGAACATAATAGTGTGGATGTTAAAAGAATAACAAAAAACTAAATCGGTGGGCACATGGGCTAAATGTTAAGCTCGTCTAGTCTGCTTTACCGTTGACAAGGAGGTTGGGGCTCGAATTCTGGCTGGATGGCTGAGGGTGCCTTTTTCTAAAATTGTTTCCCCCCTAGCCCTCCGTGGGGTAAACTCTCTGTAAGCTCTCCTTCATCCCTACCTTATTATTTTAATTAAATGCGTATATCCGGGGTCGGTAGTTAAACGTGACGTAAAAGACAACACCAAACTAATAGCTGTGTATAGTTTGCTATTAATACGTTTGACACCAAGGATTTTATTGACTCATTCCAAGGGATAGGATAGCTTACGGAGGATGCACCCGAATTAGTATGGAGAGAGAAATCTAAGCTTATACAACACATGGGGGAAAAATACCCTTAGTGTACGCGGAAAAGATTAGAAACTCAACCTTGCCTTCGGTGGAAATCTAGTTTGTTACAAACTTGACACCTTAAACCATAATAACACCAGTACAAGTTTTGGATGTATCCCAAAATATAACCATAGTAGGAAGACATACAAATACATTTTTGCCTTCTCACTATTTACCATATATAACTAAATTATAATTATTTTATTAAAATTGACACAATTTGTTAAGTGTGATAATTTGTAGAAAAATATATTTAAAATATGAATATATTATTAATAACCCTAGCTAGAATTTCTTTTACCTTCTTATGTTGGTTTCGCATCTTTTGGTGTTGCCTGCATATATGGTTCCGCACAAAATTCCATTACAAGCTACAACTTGAATATTGTAATCATATATTGAAAACAAATCCTAGACAGGGATTTGAATCAAAACCCTTAAAATAACGAGGTGATACTCTTAAAATTGAGCTACTGCTGTTCTCCTAAGGCGGTGTTTCTCAAATTGTTGGCTGCGTAAGCACAAGAGTAGAAAATTATTTCAAGGGGTACGAATGTGGCGTAAGCTACCCCTGAATTTCTTAAAAGTTAACAACCAGGAGGTTGGTTTGATGGAATTTATTTCTATCCATCTGGAACTAGCCATGTAATCAACCCTTCAGCTGGTTAGTGCCACCTGCACCATTTGGTGTAGATCTCATGCAATAGGGGAGTTCAGAAAGTGTGGTGATTCCTTGTTGCCATCCGCACTGAAGGACTTACCAATTTTGCTGATAAAGGTATTTTCATATACCTACCAGGGATATTTTACATGTCACATTCGACATGAGACTGGCGGCTTTACTTCCCCTCCGAACAAAGTAGTTCTAAGAAATTTCTTCACTCAAGAAAAATCCGTTGACCTCAGATGGGTTTGAACCCACGAACATTGGATTCTGAGGCGAGCATGTTACCCCAAGACCACTGAGGTCGACCCTTGAATTTTATTAAATATGTAATATATTTTGATTATTGTAAGTATGAAAGAAATCGACGCTATAAAATTTAATATACATGAAAGGCGAAGCTTGGAGAGTGAATATTTATAACTACGGAGCAAAACCATAACTTGAGTCATAATAAGTCATAATGAGTATGATAAACAAATTAACACAGATTTTGACGTGATGTTATAGAATATAATAGCCCTATATTTCTCCTCTGCCTTGACTCTGTTAAATTTATTATAGTTTTTAATGACCATATATGCTTTATATCAGATATTTGTGACCATTTAAAAAATATGTAGGGGGTATATTGGTTAGACTATAGACCCAAAAGGGGGAACATGACAGACTTAAGTTTAGGAAATGATGTCCTAATGGACCAGAGTTCATGTCTATATGCTGGACACACACCATATTTAAATATAATACCTGATCGTCAGTATAAACTGGCGGGCATTGAACTTTTGACTCCAAATAGGTAGACCCCACTTCCTGTACCTAGTCAAAATTTACCCATAAACCACCCCTTCCTCTCTTTGTTTCCGAAACACCGCAAGCGGCAGACAACACCATCGCGCATAATGAAGCTAACCAACCAGGAATTATTTGAAATACTGGAACCCCCTTCACGCATGAAACATACATCATTATACACCCCCATTGACCGTGTTCTGACCCGCCGTGCCTTCAAGCGTCCCGTGTTGGTTACCATGGCAACTAGAGAGGAGTTGTGTGATGGGCGGGTTGCGGAAAGGCTAGGGGGCCGCGGGTCAGGAGAAAAATATTGTCAACGACCCGGGTACAAACAAACACTTTCTTGTCTGGTCGACAAGGTTATTAGTGTCGTCAACGTTTCACTGTTGTTTTTAAAACTCGTTTTGCTTTTGTGTTCGTTTTAGAACTGAGAGCAAAATGTTAGTTTTATATTAAAAAAATTATGAGTAAATTCCAGGTGAAAAATCGTATATGTCAGATTTATGGATTGTTTAGATCATAGGGTTTATACAATCCTATTTTTATAGAAAGGATCTTATATGAGAGCTAGAAAAGTTACTAGATCTACTTTTCCGTATAGATACGTCAGGTTATGTAATCTACATCGGTCAAATTCGATAGATATTATCAACAAAACAAATAGCCCTCCTCGGTGGCGTAGTTGGCTAACGCGCCAGTCGTGTTGAGCCAGACCACCGAGGACGGGAAAATCGAGTTTCGAATCTCGGTCGGGTGAACTGGGGGGGGGGGGGTTTCCCTAAATGGTTTTCCACTCTCCCTCCACGCAAATTCGGGTTCACTTCCCCTTAATTCAACCCTCCCAATTCCTAATCCATTAGTGTAATTAGTACTTAAGCGTATAACCCGAACGGGTAGTAAAACGCGGTGCTAAATTAAATTAAAACAAAACAAATAACAATATATAATCATTGTTGACCCAAAATGTTTTTTCTAAGAGAACCTGCCTATTAAAATTGGACTGTAAAAAAGCCCATAGTAGATTAATTTTTTTGGGTTGATTTTTATGCTAATCTACACCTCAACTTAAAAAAAATTGGCTACTTCTTATGACGTCAGGAAACCCGCAATGATAGCAACCATCTATTCGCAGGCTAACGTAAATTATAAATGGATGACGGTTTCGCTACTGAAAATAAATAGCTTATTTGCGATGGTAGTGTAGGTCAATGACAGCTACCAGAAGGTTCTTCCTTGCAAACATTGGCCAGAAGTCACTAACCTCAACTTATTCATGAATAATTTAAATTTGCTTAGTAAAACCATACTACCAATAAAAAGTGTTATCAAACGACTAGCTTTTGCCCGCGGCTTCGCTCGCGTTAATGTAGATTTTATCAATAAATTCAGGTTGTTGATTGACACAGGGAATATGAAATAAAAACGATGAACATATTGAGGTTGTTAGTCAATAGAGGTAGAGATAAAGAAAAAACAAACTACACAATATAAATCAGGATTAAGTGTAGGAGTAGAAAAGATGTAGCGGAGTGTGTGTCAGTAGAGTCATAGTTTATGGCTTGCCACGAATTGGAAGATCCTACTCCATCTTAAATTTTACTTACAGTTAATTAAAATCCCTTATTTACTCCGCTTGTTCTTGACCGTTGCAATCATGGGCATAGAATAGATCATTATTTTAGGACGATCCTATATACTATGTTGTATGTCCTTCCATTTGGCGCAAATACATACAAATTCTGGGCATTGGACACACGCGAACAGGCAAGATATAGCTGGCCATGGGAAAAACATGGCATTTCCAAATGCACCCCTGCTACCTGCAATATTTGCCCTTGCGCTTTGTTAATAGTAATAGCAAAACTAAGTTTGATTGGAAACTGGAGTCTTTTGAATTGAAATGGTAGGTCAGTGGGGATTATTGGGATTCGAGGTATGATTACACTTTCCCCTTTTCCCACACCTGTTAAAATGGTGGCACAGATTATATTTTGCCCTAATTGTGTAATTGAAGCCTTGTCCCATTACATAAACGGGGTGCATCTAAATTTCGCATAAGCATAACTGGTACACCTAATTTCAATTGTAGTTTATGCGAGGGTACACCCGATAGCTCCAGAGAATTTAAAAACTCAGCGGGATATGAAGTGCTCTGTTCAATGTCCATGATTGTATCTATTGACAAATACTCCTTTATTTCTCCCTGCACCTCTTTCAAAATGTCAGTGTTTATTTTGTTAACGATTTCATATTTTGGTGCAAGAATTGCTCTTGCACACAACCAATGATCACAATTTAAATTTAGTTGTAAGTCTGGGTAAACTTTAGCAATGAGCTCCACATCATTTTCCACCAAATTACAGAATTCCCCTGTAAGTCAAATTCAGCCTTCAGCATCCGTGTCCAAACGTCCATCGCCAATTTTCAATAGTGTCTCTGCGTAATGTTCTGAATCTACGTCATTATAAAGGTGGACTCTCATATTCGTTGTTAGGCTGAATTTTTTCACTTTTGCCCACAATCTTTATGACTTGAGACAGGCTTTGATTTCATCTGCATGTGTGCCCCTCTGGATCACCGGTAGAGTTTGTCGGAAGTCATCAGCCAGTAAAACTACCATTCCTCCTCTCTCGCAAGTCCTGAATATTTTGGTTTAACGCCTCTATAGCTTTTTTGTGGGACATCGTACTTTCGCCCCACACTAAAATTTACATTGTCGTAGCATCATACCTCGAGAGCTATTTTTGCTGAAATGAATAATACCAAACTTCTTACGACAATTTTGTCATTTACCATAACGGGGTGAACAGACAGAGCTTAATTAGCTGAATATAATCATTTTTAATCATTTTAAGATAGATGTGCCTAAAATAACTCGTGAACAGATTTTTATTCGGGATATCAGATTTTCTTCTGGGATACCACAGGTCCCTTTTTCTGTACTCCAGGCATCATGTTGTAATTAATTTATTCATATCAGTAGGCCGAGTTGTTAAGCCGGACGACCGTCTAACAGTAATTTTTTTCTATCCGTCAGGAACAGTATTTTTTTCTGGATGAAAGGTACCCTATGTCCTTTTCTGCACCCATGACAACATGTATGCGAAATTTCATGATGATCGGTCGAGTAGTTTAGGCGTGAAAGCGTAACAAACAATAACAAACAAACAAACAAACTCACATTCACATTTTTTCTGGATGAAAGGTACCCTATGTCCTTTTCTGTACCCACGACAACGTGTATGCGAAATTTCATGATGATCGGTCGAGTAGTTTAGGCGTGAAAGCGTAACAAAAATTAAAAAATAAATAAACAAACAAACTCACATTAACATTTTTTCTGGATAAAAGGTACCCTATGTCCTTTTCTGCACCCATGACAACGTGTATGCGAAATTTCATGATGATTGGTCGAGTAGTTTAGGCGTGAAAGCGTAACAAACTATAACAAACAAACAAACAAACAAACTCACATTCGAATTTTTTCTGGATGAAAGGTACCCTATTTCCTTTTCTGTACCCATGACAACGTGTATGCGAAATTTCATGATGATAGGTCAAGTAGCTTAGGCGTGAAAGCGTAACAAACAAACAAACAAACAAACAAACTCACATTCGCATTTATAATAGTTAGGATTCTAATAATACTTCCAGCCAATGTTTTCAATACAGAACCTTCTGCCTTTCGTCTCTTACCTACTCTCCCATCGTAGATGAGCTATATATACACACACTATGACATGGAGGGGAAGATCCTAACACTACACAGATGGACCATACTTATTTCATAACTCTGATGAGGAAAGGACGAGGAAGGTAGTATCAGGAAGAAATGTACCAGTATTTTTTGAGAAAGGAAAAACACTCACATTACACCCAGGAGGCAGACGACTGGGCGCATTGGCGGTCTAAGTTCACTACCAAAAGCAATGGACCTCTCGTAAGACACAACACATAATAATAATAATAATAATAATAACATCTCACATATTCCTGTCAACAGAGAATCAAACTAGACACGGATCAAGTTTAGTTATCGTGTAAACTGATGCGAATCTCAATAGAATTTTTCAAATGACTTTAACACACACACACATACATATATATGTATATATATACATATATATGTATATATATGAAAATTGTGTCATTACTTGCAATGCTTGGTTACATTTTAAAAGACAATTCTCGTTTCCTCCAACAAAGCCATTTTAATCGTTCTAAGAGTCACTACAATATCGCACTGATAAAACATTTACATATGTACCATATTAATTTTAACATATAAACTTCTAATTAACTTTTTTAACGTAATCAATGACTCATTGAACTAAGAAAGCTGAAGAAATCCGTTTTAAAAAAAAAGTATTCCTGTTGTAATAATCTTTATAACATTCTTACAGCAAAGAACAAAGGTCGTGGAATCTTTCTTGTCCGTTTCTTTTAATAGAAAATCTTACCACGCATCTGTCCTTGTCATTCAGAATTGGTATAAGAAATGAAGGGAAAAGGGGGGGGGGGGGAAGAGGTCGGAATCTGGGAGAGGAAAGAAGTATAGGTTAATTTAAACTACGCCTTTTGAATTAAGTTCCCCAATTGTTCGAGCGAATGTCTCCGGGAAGCGTATAGGCACCAAGAAGACTTGTGGGGTGGATATTTTCGTGGAGTGACGTCATCCACACGTAAACCAGTCTATATCTCCTTTTCGTAGCGAATTTCTGAAGAAATCTCGCTTGGTAGGGACCAACTTTCATAGAAAGGTTCATTTAGAAAACTACAAACATATTTATTTGCGATCCACATTGATAACTTTTTACTATATTATTAGTGTGTTTATGTAGTTATTAATAATATATATCAAAATTGACAGCTGTATAAATCATGATTTGACGTATGACAACGTAAACATAGGTCTAGTGATTTGTAAGGCTTTCAGATAAGGTTATTTTCTTAAAAAATGGATTGTAGTGTAGTTAAGGAAGTGGACTATTGACACAAGAAATATTGGATCAGTTCAAGATTGAGGTACCTTAATTTTTCTTAATATGTTTTTGTGACTGCTTGATAGCTACTTGTGATTAAAATAGTTATCAAATATAAACTATCAGTATAAGTAGGAATAATTTTAAAAGTAGCTGGCGTCGTGGTATAGTGGTCAGAGCTTCTGGCTGCTAACCAAGAAGTTCCGGGTTCGATTCCTATCTGTTACTGTGGGATTTTTCTTGAAAGGGGAATAATTCCCACTGTCACCAGGATCTGGTTAATTAAGCTTAGGCTAGGTTAAATTATTCATTGGCTTCACACCCCCATATTCAATGTAACCATAATCTCATCTCATTTCATTAGTTCATGGAAAGAAACACCACGGAAAGGATGTACGATTAGTACATTCGGACGCCCCCTTAGCAAAGGTAATTTAGTACTTGCTAATCTTTCCGCAAACTGAGCTACATATTGCTGTTAAAATTATTACTGTATTAAAATTGATTGGCATCTGTCTGGGGATATGAAACTGCACCAAACATTGTTGTGAAGAAATACCTCCAGTGCATCCTGTAAGGAATTGAACATAAGCCTACATAATTAAAGCTGTAACGCTTATTATGTACATAACGTACGTAGCGCCCGTTACGTTTGCCAAGTACAACTTCCTGGTTAACTCAAGGGTAAGTGACCCAGACATTGCGTTGTCTGCCAGTAGTCCTATACTGTGTTCTAAACTGCTTTAGGATCCGCGTGGTGGGTAGGCTGGGGAGCATAGTTGCCACATAGCCGGAGTTGGTGTGTTACTACTTTGCAAGCAAACTCAGTGACTATCAAGAAATCTGGCAACATGCATCGGTTGCTATGACAACTACCCTTCACGGATTGGTTGAGCATGTGACGAGCCTCCCCTCCCTACTCCGGCTACGCTGACCTCAATTTTAAAACAGTTTAAAACGCAGTATACAATCTCGACCAAACGATATAAGATAAAAGCCAACATGGTTATTCGATCAGTGTGGCTCACGTGTTATGCTCGTTTGACCCCTCTACCACCAAACTCAACTCCCTGTCGGTTCTACGCTTCCCATGGATATAGTTTCAAAACTATCCATCCACGATAAATATGCTTAGGAACCTTTTATACAAAATTTAATTCTGTTTAGTTATGGTTATAACTATTTCTACTGTAAAATTAACTTAGAATGAGACATTGAAAGAAAATCTAATTTTAGCGTTATATGGCTATAGCTTCGAAACTATCAATCGCATGATAAATACACTTAGGAACATTTTTATAGAAAATTCGATTCTGTATAATAATAGTAAAAACTATTTTACTGTAAAACCAATTTAATATACCTAATTAGTGTGTTTAAATGTTTTTAAATTAGGAATCATGCCAAGTTTGGCAGCAATATTAAATATCTTAGTTTTTTGAAGGATGAATTTAATAAAAGAAAGTAGATAGTAGTAAGAGGGAGGAAATTTAATCTGAAACTTGTAAGTAATTTTCTCTGACTATATTAACAAATATAATATTGCAACGTTTGATTCTTTATAGATAAATTGCCATCCACAGTAGGAAAGGTGGTACCTGACAGCTAGCAAACGTCACCATACATCCATTCACCAAACCATATGATGTGAAAGACCATTTATGTTAATTTGTTATTACTTTTGGCAGTCACAACATTCACATATACAAATAATTTGTTTTAAATTATTAGCGGTTTTTACATTATTGAAACACAAACATATGATAACAGTCGTTTGGATGTTTTTTTTTTTTGTCGAAGCAGCTTCTGTTGATCACTTAAAATATGCTTTTAAAACTAGAGCTTCTAGAATGCGGCGTGCTTTTCTGAAATCAAGATTGCGAACCAGCTGAAACAAGAATGGTTGAGGAAGTGATACAAAACGACTTCAGTTTTGTTCATGCACTGTTTACAAAATAAAAACTTTTATTTTGTATGTCTCTCTTTCTCTTTCAAAGCTATAAAACATTTATTTATTTTCTTGGCCAATTTGAATAAGATAACAAGTGTGAATATAGTATTTTTTAATTTGTTATTTCATGTACTATAATATTATCTCTTGTAGTCACAAAGGCAAAACAGAAAATTCTTATGATTTTTTTAAATATTTTTGTAAGGTCACCACTTTTCTTTGGGTGCCCGGTAGCTAACCCTAACTACAGCACTACCGCGGCACCGTAGGGACTTACATGGTTGGGATGGACCCCGAGCGGTAAACGTTGGAATGGGTGGTCCGTGGGGAGTGAAACTCGAGTGTTAGTCCAATAATGTATATTTATTAATCTATTCAGGTGATTAAACTACTGTATAAGTAACCAGGTAGATCTCCCTTGACGAGGGAGCAGGCCCAATAGCGGAACTCTGTAACCTTCCTCTAGACCCGCGATCGACCCTCCGGCGGGGTGAACCACCAGATCACATTTTATTCTGTCGTTAGTCAGTCGTTGCTAGATACCGACCTACATGCACCCAAACACTCAACAACAGTCTTATTCTATCACATAAACTTGCTGATCTCGATATTCCACCAGCCAGGAAGGTCCATCGGTCGCACCGGGCTCGCTCGTCAACAGGATGCAAGCCATATGAGATATATGCTATTCTCAGCAGGATGGTAACCCAACACTCTTGACTTCCAAGGAACTGTACAAACGTGGGTTAACCTCTTGCCAGAATAAACTTTAAAATAATTATGCTCTTAGAGTTTATTATTTCAATAAGTTACAAGAACGCCAATTATACAGCAGGCTAACCCTTAGGTAGGTATTATAAGAATAGTTTGATAAAACTTTTATTGATAATATAGTATTAGCCTATCCGCACCTTAGATTAGTCGGTAGCGTGTTTGTCTACTGAGTTAAGGTTCCCGGGTTCGATTCCCAGCATGGTCGAAAAATTGATCATTGATGAAATGTGGGTTTACACTTTCACAGTAATAAATTAACGACCGGGGACTAGATGTTTTGCCTGTCATAGACTTAAGTTAGATTATAAGGCATATGAAGCTACGATAGGCCTAGCGGAACTAGAAGAACTTATCTAAATGAATGCCCTTATTTTATGAAAAAGATAAATATTGTGTCAGATTTTTTTGGTAAGACCATTTACAATTATATTGAAGGTGATATTTATGTATCTTTTCAGTGATTTTATTACGAATGTAAATTTATAGCAGCTTTTAGGAATTTATAATATTTATTTTAAGTGACTGCTGCTAATCTCATGGCATTAAATGAAAGTAGATCTAATAACACTTTCTATCTGTCATTGATATCCATTTGTAATAAAAATGGGCTATACGTACCATCACACAAACACACACACGTACGCGCACGCACACATATATAAATAATTTATATGTACCACTCGTTTACCTTGAATTGTATTAAGCTCACTTTGCCTAGTTCCACTATGGCGTAGCTTATAAGATAGATGAAAGTTAGAATGTTTTCTAAAATGCTTTATAAGATAGAGAGAAAATGTGTCAGTCAAAGTAGTACTGCCACCTTTCTGGTTAGAGTGGGCTACACATAAAGTAAAGGTCTTATGTGTGTCTAAAATTTAAATTTAAATCTTAATTCTTTGGCTTGGAAAATTTTATTCTTCAACATTAGTAATTTTATTCAATAAAAGAGAACGAAATGATCGCAAACAAAGCGTTTTTAACGTTAATCGAGAACCGTCAATAGTAACTGCCAACCACCCTCAAATCCAATTTGAATTCTCTTCAATTAGACTGAAAGGACGGCAAGAAAAATGATTCTATTCAGTCACTCCAAGGAAACACTATACAAGTCACGTTTACAATAAAACTACCTTTCAACCCTTTTAAAAATAAAAAAACTATTTTCCTTTACGATAATCTGTGATTGCTTAAGATCTAATGGACTTTCAAGTCAACCCACCATTTTATAAAATTAGAGAAGGCCAATCAAATACTATGTAAAGCCCCAAACATAAAAAAATATAATTAGATTTTAGCGATGTAACACTATATGTCTCTACTAAACTTAGTCCAAGTAAATCGAAACTAATTATTTTAAACATTTCAATTTCAATATTTCAATAATTTATTTAGCAAGTTTTGTTTAAAGTTTATTAACAACCAATGAATTTTGTTTTTACAAAATTGGTGTACTTTTGGGATAAAACAGCTATCAAAATTGAGATCTGCAAATCACATGACATGACATATGAATATGTGAAAGTAAATATATGTTATCATTGGAAGAAGGTACAGGAAAGGTGAATAGAAACAAATAAAAGTGATGAACACGATATGGCGTTTACAATGAAAGGAAGAATACATTTCACACTTTACATTGCTGCCATTAGACAAAAAGGTAATTGCTGCCTCTCGAAGAATATCGATCATTACCGCTCAGTCCCCGACCTAGGTTTCATTCTATCGGAACTCACCAGGAAGGAGTTTGAAACTCATAAAGCAACTTCTAAATGAAAGAACCAAAAAACTCAAAAGGGAGAAAAAAAGGAAAATGACAAAGAATAGTTATAGAACACTCAAGAAAGAAACATGTAACATGGTTTTCTCTTTTAGGAAGTTTCGTTGCGTGTTTCACACTCCCTCCTGATGAGTTCCGATAGCATGAAACCTTGATTGAGGGATTGGCGGTAACGATCGATTTTCTTCATGGGGCAGCAATTACCTCTTTGTCCAGCGGCAGCAATGTAAAGTGTGTACTGTGTTCTTTTCATTGTAAAAGTCATATTGTGTTTTTTCCCTTTTATATGTTTCAATCCACCTTACCTGTACCTTCTTTCAAATATAATAAAATACCTCAAATGTGATAAGAGGTTTTCCTGAAAATAAATCTAGTAACTCTTTAGCTTTTAGATTTGAATCTTTCTAATAAAATTGAACTGTACACACTTATTGCTAGAATCTTCCTACAAAGATTTACCTAAAAAACACATTTAAAAATATTTATCTTTTTATCACGTCACGGCTACTACCCAATACGCTAGTGGGATAGGGATGAGTAATGTAGAGTATAAGATGAAATGTATCTGAAATTAAATGGTGGGGAGAGGTTTTTTTAATAAAAACTGACCTCAATACACCACACGGGCTTCGAGCCATGGGCTACCCTAAGGGGACGGCCAGACTGGGCGAGCGACTAAAATATAATATAGAACACATTGGCTGTAAAGAGAGGTGGCCAGATTGGAACGAGCGAGCAAGCGCGCACGCTTGAAAGATAGAACTGGTTCTATTTTTCAAGCGCGCCCGCTCGACCCGGTACAGTCTAGTTTACAGGCGCTAGGCAATATTATTATATGTTGGTTCATTGAGTGCTAGGAAAACTTCTCATTTTGACATTTTTATTACTATCGATAGGTTTAGCATACTTGTTACTAACGGCCTAATTTAATTGGTAAGATCATGAGCTATATATATATGTGTGTGTGTGTGTAAACTGATATGTTAAAATACTTCAATATTATCAAAGTAGGCCTTTACAAATAAGAATCGCCATTAGCGTGGAGAGAGAATGAGAAAACCACAACAATAAATCACTTGTCAAAAATTACCCTCATTTCACTGAGCCAAGATTCGGAGCCTCCTCAACAACTATCGAGAGCTATCTGCTAATCACGCGCTCGCGCCAGTGCACCGTCGCTCGCGCTCCTCGCACGCTTGTCAGTCTGGCCGAACCCTTAATCGTTAAGGAGACTAAATGAGCTTGACCGCGTGGTGGTGTGGGTCTTATCTTGTTAAATATAAATTTATTTTCATTTTAAACATGATTTATATTTTTTTTCTCCTATAGAAAACACTCAGAAACATTTCTACCAACCACAACAATAAAAAAAAAACCCAGACAGTTTTAACGACCGCGTGTTTACTGATGTACAGAAGTCAAAGCGTGCATTGTTGTTGTTGCAGCCCTTTTATACACCTGTGGAGGAGGGTAGAAGGGGGTGCCAGGCTACCCACTGGGCTAAGGTCCCCCCCATGGTGTTGAGGTGCGTTATGCTCATTCAACCCCACATGACCCTTTCCAATATAAATCTGTCAATCTCATGAGCCAACACACATGATTTTTTTTAAGGGGGAAAAAAGTTTAATGATTTAAATGGTAAGAAATCCGTCGGACATTTCAAAAGAATTTTGTATCTCATCTACATTAGGAATCCAACACATTAAAAAAAATCACTATGAAGAAATAGTTTTCTTTATAGCAACAAAGGATGTGACATTTTTCTTCTAAAATTCCTACTACGAAACATAATAAAACTAAAATAGTCATTTAAATGTGTATCTTTAAATGTTCAAGGGTTTTATCATACAACCATATTTTATAAGTAATAATGTAACAATTGCATTCTATAATCCTTTTAAAATACATTATTTCATCTTATCCTTAAAATGAGTGTTTTAAAAAAACTGATTGGGGTAATGATATTCCTTAATAGCTAGGAATTTATTTACAAAGAAAATACACTTTTAAAAGGCTTTACAAACATATTAAAATGTTCTATTAGTAGACGCATTACAATTTAGACCCTGCCTGTTTAGCGGTTGTCTCAGCAATGAACGTAACAAATATATCTTCTGTTCTTACTGGAAAATACATAAATGACGTCAAGAATCTCCCTTCAATTACGTACAGTACGTGCACATTATTCGTCACTAATAGAAGTATCTGATAGTTAATAACAGTCATATTACTCTTGTTTGCTCTAGTAATACTATTTAAATTGTTCAAGTTTATTAATTTACCACTTAATTTTTAATTAAATGTTTTTAATCTTGATAAAAATAATTAATTCCTACCATCCTTATTATTTATATTGCTAGTCGATTATTGTAAACTTAAATCAGTAAATTCAAGTTATTATTCTTGTAAGAACCTAGCTACAATTATTTGATAATTTCTAAAATCAGAAATGGCAACCTAGATTACCAAGCTCCCCTGTTTTCATGATAAAAAATGGGCATTTTATCAAAAAATATTTTCTAAATGCATTTTTAACTTATTTATGCACAAACAAAAAATGTTATTACAAATTTAATTTCATACTAGATGTAGCCACCATAACCAACTTAAAACACACATAAAGTATTTTTGCTTAACACTTTATATTACTGACGATAAAATTTGGCGAAGAAGTTAAGTAAATAGCTTCATAGAATTTAAGGAAAAATCCGAGTATAACTTTAAGTGGTAACATTTAAATTAGTGTTTCACTGTGGAGAGAATGTAGACATTCATTATTCATTCATACAATTTTGTAAAACATGTAGCAAACTAAATAAGGGTTAACAAAGACTAGTAGAGGAAAATAAAATACTTAAGTTGGTTAGAAAAAATTTAAGCTTAAATCAGGAGACAAATTTTCAATTGATCTAATAATCAAAGTATGGCATAAATAGTTTCACTTCAAAATGTAAAGTTTGAATTTACAAATTGTTAATGTCGAAATAATTTGTGAGATACTCTCTGATAAAATAACTATCAGCTCGTTGACTAAATTAATCGTAAAAAAAATCTGTACCTAAAAATGTAATCACATTTCTCTTCTAGTAAAATTAGTATATAATAGAAATTCTACATTAGCTACCATTAATTATTAATTTTTAAAAGCGGCATAGGTAAATTCCAATCTGAAATTTTAATTTACCTAATGGAAAAAGCATATTAATTCACTATATCTTGTTATTATAATAGTTTAGCTAACCAATAAGGAATAAATATCGCTGAGCATAAGACATCAGATAAAATTAAAAATAACTGGTATATTTATCGAACAGTCAACCTATTTAAAGTATTACTAAAAATCCACTATAATATGTCATCAATTAATTTTCTCAATACTTGCTTTTAATTGTCTTAACGTATTACTTTTTTAAATACTTTGAAATATATTATAATTATACAACAGTTTTTTTTATTAATTAGAAACTTATGTCTTCAATAAAAAGTTTTTTATTTTATTAACCAGCTTAAAAAGAATAGAAGTTGAAGAGAAAATTAAAGGTGGTGCTTAGAGACATGATATTATTACAGTTTTCAAAAAATTAATTAAAAGGTGACGTATAGCTAGTAGGAGCTAACAGAGCGAGAACCAGATTTGGGATGTACAAAATCGCTACAACCATTTCCTCGCCACAGAATTTACATTGATTCAATGAATGATAGATTAGGGTGCTAAGTACAACATGTTTTAACTATCTTACTAATGGTTAATAATACTTGACATGGATCAGGGTTACAATCCCCAGGTGTCAGGGTTTTTACTAATATTTCCCACTCTCCTCGGCACAAATTCGGCACATTTCCCTGAAATATAGCCGTCGTAATCCATAAAACCATTAGCGTAATTAGTACATAATGTATAACCAATGGGTATTAAGACGTGGTGTTAAAAAACTCTCGAGATAAATAAATGTAGTTTTTATTTAACTCTAATTTTGATTTAATCTTATTTGCGACATTTATGATTTATAAAATCATTCATTCTTGGAAATATGATGGTCTATTCAATGCCTCCAATTTTGTGTTTTTCATAATATCCATATTGTCTATAAAAACAGTGACTTAACATTTAAAAATAATATACAAAACTGGTAAAAACCTATTTTTATTTATTTAGTGGAGTGGCAAATACATCTAACAAAAAAATACTAGCTTTTGACTTATTTATTGGCAGATATTTACTGTGGATTATTTTATAATGTCAGTGCACCACGGTCAGACTCAGTGGTATGACCACATCTGCCGCTAGAGCTTCCGATTTGTGGTTTGATTGGATCTGTTGGTTAGCTCCTGCCCCACGTGACCCGAAACGTTCGGAACTACCGAATATATGTGGGTTCACAACCCTTTCCATATTGATGATTGTGACCACGGCTCTCATTTGTGCAGTCTAGCCATTTGGAACTTCAAATATATTTATATGCAATGTTTTCCTTCAGTAGTAGATTTATTAGGACTCATAGATCGTACGCTGTGAGAAACGTGGATAATGAGAATAGTATTAAAACGGAATGCAAGGCGAGTGAAATGAGATTTCTGAGAGCAGGATCGGTGTACAATTTGACAGAGAGAAATGAGAGAATAAGAGAAATTTGTAAAGGAAGAACGTCTAGGATAGCACATAGGTGGTTTGGCATGTGAGAGATTGAGGAGGTAAATGAGCAGTAAGGGAATAGTAAGGAAGAGCCAGTCCTGGACAGATAAAAGCACGACTAAGGTTGGTTTGCCATGTGAGAAGAATTGAGAGGAAATGAGAGAGTAAGAGGATAGTAAGGAGGCAGTCTAGGAGATGGACGACAAAGGTGGTTTGGCACATGAGAGAAAATTGAGAGGAAGGATGCAGGATTGGATTTGGACGTGGAGGAAGACAAGGTAAATATGTTAAGGAATAAGGACGGAGTGTGGAGGAGAGGAAGTACTGGACCAATGGTGGAGTGCAGAGAGTGTGGAGTTGAAAGGAGCGGGGTAGAGGCCAAGTCCAAACATGCTGGAAGTTGTTCTGATGATGATTATATGATTTAAAGGCATAATTATGTGAGATCGCTTCTTATAATGCCTAAAATTATAATTATGATAATTTTTTTTCCTCACTTCTTGCTACGCGTTCGGGCTGTACATTTAAGAATGTGCTACCTAGACGTAGCAGCAGTCAGATAGATTCCTATGTTCTATTCATGTTTTATTCTAATAAATTCTAAATAATTCTACATTGTAAAAATTTTATATCATTAAATAGTTTTTAAACTTTTAGTTCTTAAAAAAGTCTAAGCTCAGGCTTCACAAGATGGCATTAATATTCTTGCAGGACGTAGAGTAGCTCTAGGCACTACTAATATGAATATTTATTTTTGGGAGGTTTTATTCAGATTAATTATATTTTGATATAGTGATTACATATAAAGTATTTTATGTGTATGAATTCGTTTAAAAATAAATAATTATTTATTCCTGTTTCACTAATAATTTGGTATAAGTCTTATAAAACTCATGTGTACCCGCCATTTCCCCAAGAATTGAGACCTCATCAACAAATATGGACACGCCTATTTTTACGTGGTACTACCGATGAGGATTTTAGCTACAATTTTATTACCAGATATCGTACTGTGTCCCATTTATAAAAAGTATATAATCAGACTAAATTTTCTCCTTTGGCTTCAAAAATATCCTCAGATTATTAAATGTAAATACTGTAACATCCTGGTGGGCTCTGTTTAACCAAGTTTGGAAGAAATAAATTTATTATTTCATAAATATGATGAAAAATACACACATTGACGAATAATATATATTTCTCTTGAATTGATAAGAGTTTAAATATTTATCTTGATTATTCATTAAATCTTTAAAAAAAATAGGTTTATTATTTTTATGCTGAGTATAACATAGCTATTATTTATTTTTTTTGGTGTTCTGTCTTACAAGTCCATTCCTTTTGTCACTGAACTTAGACCACTATGGCAACTGTCCTCTGCCTCTCCTATCAACTACCAGAATTTTCTTTTTCCTTCAAACCCTCCAATATTTGAATCCACTTTCCTCCTCAGCTCCTCTTTCACTCAACCTTGACTTCTATGACGTCATGCAAGGGAAAGTTTCTCCTAATTATGTGCTAAAGATACAATTAAGTCTCATCTATAACCTTTTGTGCCTACATTAGTTGAGTCCCCACCAAAATATTATGAATTGCTCTGGATCAAAATATAGCTAGTATTTTTTATCAGCATGTTTTAGCTTAAGCTAATTAATGGCCTAATTAAGGGTGCGAGCCTCTATGTATTATATTCCCACATGTACTCCGTTACAAGACACCTCTTGTTATTTTTGACAGTAACTAACCAGGGAACAATATCTCAGGAACAATGACTTAGAGCCAGTCGAGATGGATACAAGCCCAACACAACCGATCGTTTGGTTGCCTGGGTAGTTTTCTACACCCTCCCTTGCGTACACTTCAAGTTTCATAGAAAGGTCCTAAACATTGATAACATTTTAATATTTTATTACGTTCCATGTTCAGATCCTGACCAGCTCAAAATACGCCTTGATCGTTCTCGCGTGTGTTAATTACTAACAGACGTTAGAACCACTTGGGTGGCCTCATGGTCTAAACTCTAAAGCATCACTCTCACAATAGACTGGACTGCTGATGACTGGAATATCGGGGGTCGAAACCTGGTTGGGTTTACTGAAGTTGGCTTTACCAAAATAGTGTTCCACTTCACCGCAACGCAAATGTGGGTTTACTTCATTTAAATTCAACCTTTCAGGGGATCATGAAACGTTGACTTCTTAAAAATATCGGCAATTTTTTTACTATCACAATAGTTTCTCTCTATGAGGGGTTGTAGGTGAGTGATAGGAATAATAAAATGTGTCCAAAAAGTCGTCTCAACTGCAGTATGCAATGGAAACACCTCCTTCCAGACATGGAGTATCCGTTGTCCTCTAAGAGTGCGTACGATGGTGCTAGGACGCGCTACGGCTCCAGTGTTAAGGTATTGGTGACGCCGCTCAGCGAGCTAGAGAGCCAATTTTATAGCTGAGAGTCACGGTGCTTTGGTGACGCCACCATCAGCGAATCTAGAGAGCCAGTTTTATAAATGAGAGTCACGGTGCTTTGGTGACGCCGCTCAGCGATCTAAGAGCCAGTTTTTATATGAGAGTCGCGGTGCTTTGGTGACACCACTCAGCATCTAGAGAGCCAGTTTTATAGCTGAGAGTCGCGGTGCTTGGTGACGCCGCTCAGCGATCTAGAGAGCCAGTTTTATAATGAGAGTCGCGGTGCTTTGGTGACGCCCTCAGCAATCTAGAGAGCCAG
The DNA here is from genome assembly GCA_033556935.1 of Timema podura. Lineage (NCBI taxonomy): Eukaryota > Metazoa > Arthropoda > Insecta > Phasmatodea > Timematidae > Timema > Timema podura. The sequence goes on along the minus strand of JAVRXN010000004.1, from coordinate 50,865,560 downwards.
TTTTATAGCTGAGAGTCACGGTGCTTGGTGACGCCACTCAGCAATCTAAAGAGCCAGTTTTATAATGAGAGTCACGGTGCTTTGGTGACACCACTCAGATCTAGAGAGCCAATTTTATAGCTGAGAGTCGCGGTGATTTGGTGACGCCACTCAGCAATCTAGAGAGCCAGTTTTATAGCTGAGAGTCGCGGTGCTTTGGTGATGCCACTCAGCATCTAGAGAGCCAATTTTATAGCTGATAGTTGTGGTGCTTTGGTGACACCACTCAGCATCTAGAGAGCCAGTTTTATAGCTGAGAGTCGCGGTGATTTGGTGACGCCACTCAGCAATCTAAAGAGCCAGTTTTATAGCTGAGAGTCCGGTGCTTTGGTGACACCACTCAGCAATCTAGAGAGCCAGTTTTATAACCGAGAGTCGCGGTACTTTGGTGACGCGATCAGTTGGAAGTGATGCCATTATCCCCACACGATGTAGCTCCACCGCTGATGAATCGCTAATTAAATCTTATCCAACTCTTCCCCCTTAACTGCCAAACCCTCCCCTCCCCCATTTCTCAGCCTTTTAATACTGGCACACTATATTCTCCTCGGGGAACAAGATTACTAAGAGACTTTCAGTCCAGTCTTCCTTCTAGTATTTGTCTACCTATCCATCTATCTATCCTCCTATCTATATATCCATCAATCCATATAAATGTTAATCCATCTACTCATTTATTCATGATCAATTCATCCATGTATATATAGATTTCTACCTCTATATATCCATCTATCTTTTGACCTGATAAGTAAGGTGCGTTCAACAACTCGCATCCAGTCTTTCTTCTAGTTTACATCTATAGCCTTATTTTGTTTAGAAGAACAGTTCAGAAAATTCAAATATATTTCTTTTCAGCTGACACTAATAATATTTTACTATATAATTATTGTTATTTTATAGGTATTGGTAATGTCTATCAAAATTTGTAGCTACAGATATAATACTTGCTGTATGAATATATTAAAGTTGTTTTAGTAACTTTAGTAACTACCAAATACTGTTCTTTTTATCAAAATCAAAATATACCTACCCCCAACCTCTTGTTCTACTAATCCATCTATCTATTTATCTCTCATTAAATGCTTAACCCAATCCATCAATTAAATAATCTACACATCTATCAATAACTCTATCAATGATAAATCACACAATGCATCCATCTATTTAATTACTTATATACTTGTCAATCTATCACCTACATTAGTGGACACATTGACAAGGGCGTTAATCTCATCTATTATAGATTGCCGCTTACTGGAAGATCAGGGTCAGAATCCCGGCAGGTGTACTGAGGTAGGTTTATTTGGCTTACTCTCTCTATCTTCACGCAGATGTGGTTACATTTTCTTAAACTCTAGCTTTCTCATCCCTGGATCCTTAGTGTAAATATATGTTGATAGCTCAGACGGGTAGTAAGATGTAGCATACCATTATATATATTATAAATGGCAATGTTTAGTATGAAGTTTATTAAATGATTGATTCTGTCCTTAGTTTGAAGACACATTGCTAAACGGTGAATTATAATGTGGAAAACGAATATTTATTTTAATTTTTATACATTCTATTTAATTTTCCCAGTGTAACGCTTTTACTTAACTTCCACTTAGCTAGAGAAAAATCAAGAAATAGTTTTTTTTTGAAGTTAATACATTTTGCATATGCTCAGCAATTTTTACATCTGAACAATGTGAATAAATTAAGGGCACCGTCTATTTGAAGAGAAATGCATTCAAACTGCTGTAACTATTTTAGGAATAGAAGCTCTTCAGATTCAAAAACCACTAAAGCAACCCTCATTACATCATAGAATTTTCTCTTGTGACCATGTTAAATTATTACTTTATTTGTTTGAGAAAGGATACATGTTTCTAACCATTTAATTTGATCTCCCAACTGTAATATTTCGTGGAAAACGTTGTTGAAAATATGATAAGATAACCTATTCATGTTTTTTTAATGATAAAACTTAAAATTTAGTTCTGAAAATTGGAAAATGACACCTGGACACGGGAATCGAACCCGGGACCTCTGGCTTAGTACGCCCATGCTCTAACCACTGAGCTATCAAGGGTCATTCTTCACTCATATTTTAAGGCAGAGTCTATGATGGACTCTGCCTTAAAATATGAGTGAAGAATGACCCTGAGGACGGGACGAATCCTGGATAGCTCAGTGGTTAGAGCATTGGCAAACTAAGCCAGAGGTCCTGGGTTCGATGCCCGTGTCCAGGTGTCATTTTTACATTTTCAGAATATGTATCTAGATGGAGTAATTCCCACTAATAAGCATAAATAATAGCTCTGGCTATTAATTCTTAATTAAAATGTAGTGTTTAAGATTTTGGAGACATGTTGATACCTTTATTTTAACTTTTGTCATAAACCATATTTTTAAATAATATACTTTTTTTTAAATATCGAGGAGTTTCTGAACGTCTGAAACAAATCTCACCATCCTGGCAGGCAGTTTCCTTAGCAAATAATTTATGAAATTACAGTATACGTTATAGATATATACTTACCTGTTTAAGACGAGATCAGGGTTCAAATCCCAGACTGGTCTACTGAAGGTCTTTTTTTCTAATTTGTTTCCCACCCTCCTTCCACGTAAATGCGGGTAGATCACCCCTAGAATGGTTCCTTTCTCGTCCCTTACGCTATAGTAATTATTACATACCCATATAACCTGAACAGGTAGCAAGACGCAATGATAAAAAAAATACAATTTTTTTTTGTTTCAGCTGACGTATATGTTAGCACGTGAGGTTGATTTACACCCTCATCAAATTGACAAAACCGTATCAGAAAATCAGGTGAACAAGATACTATTTTGAATATTTTTCTTCTGTAACAAAAAATAAGAATTGCGGTGAGTCAACTGTATTCGTTTTATTTATGAAAATTGTTCTTGAAAATATACCTGAAAATATGAAAATAAAATAAGTTCATGTTCATCTAAAATAGAAGACCATAAAAATATATAGTAAAACAAATTTAATCAATGCTGTGCTAGCAAACAATTGAAGGCGGATGTAAGCGTTGTGTGTTTGGAGAAACAGAAGAGGGGATGTATCAGAATGAGAATGTGTAAGCAGGCCAACAGGTTGAACTAGCTATTGCTGATTTTAGATAATGAATGCTCAGGTCCCAATGATCGATGAAAGGAAATTTCAAGACTATGTGATTTGAAATGAAGACTGTATAGCACCTACCAAGTAGGAAAAACCGCTTTTATTTGTGACCTTGTATATAACTATTTATACAAAATTGCACCGGTGAACATACGAAAAATATTGTCATTATATTCTGGTTTTGTTTTGACGGTAATGGGGAGTTTGGGTCTCAAATTCCAACCAAGTGTGTTGAGATTTATCTGTCCTAAATAGCGTCACATAGTCTCTCCACGCAAATGCATTTACATTTCTTCTAAAAGTATATTTTACTCCTCCTTACCCCATGTGCTTAAACATTTGTGTAATCCGTGCGTAAAGTAGGACGTTATGCAAGACATATCTTTATAAACATGTTTAGGCCCTATTTGACTATTTGACAACATAACAGTTGGTGGAGATAAACATACATTGACATTTCCTGTCTTCTTCTATCTGTGATACTACCTCAAACCACCGTCAAGTTATTGCCAACCTTACGACGCGAAATATACCTAATGGAATGAGAAGAAGTAAATGGAATTCACTCGTCGTTCGTCTTTGGTGTGACGTAAAATGAAGTTATGAGGCAAAGTTTTCGATGGAAACTAGCCTTTAGGGCAATAACTTTAACTGGGTTTGGAAGGAAACCCCGTCCCATCTTATGGGGTAATTTCAAGTGTTGAGGGGTTTTAGAGGCGTGTATCGCAAATCATCGCGGGAGGTTTCATTTAATGTTCCCTCCAAGTGTTTATTTGGTACTAAAAGTAACTCCATAGGGACATGATCCCTGTCATTTGTAACGGAAAGTAACACTAGATAAATCTCTTTTGATGGGAGATTTTCGTAAGGTGAAAGAATTCCATAACTTAAAGAAAAATTGTAAATGTACAAGGTGACTGAACCCGGGACCTTTGGTTTATTCCCACTTATTCTCTAATAATATTTCTCAACACGTGTACCATAGTAAATTCAAAGACATCCACCCCTTAGCCTCCCACAATATTGATTTGAGACACTTCAGTGGGCACATGATCTAAGGTGTAATTTTTGAAATAGACAGGACTGGCTGAAGACCGAAAGGTAGGGGATTGAATCCCGATCAGGTGTATTAAAGAGGAATTTTCCTGAATGGCTTTTCACTCTCTCTCTTTACACAAACTTAGGTATACTTCCTCTAAATTACCTCTTCCTCGTCTTTAACACATTATCATAATTAGTTCATACGCGTGTAACCCGAACGGTTAGTAGATAGGTGACCAAAAACAACCATATTGATTAAAAAAAATAGTTACTCTCATTGTTTAAACCTGTAGTCATTTGAGACTCATAACATTCAAAATACTCCATAGTATAAATATGCATATTACCTGATCGGGTAGTGAGACTAGATTGTTAATGTATACATATATATATATTATATATATATATATATAATATATATATATATATATATATATATACACTAAGCATATTACTTTTAAAACATTACATAATGTGGTTATTTCCGTTCAAGGATTAGGAATCCATGACCTGCCATGAATAAACGTATTATTTTACAACTTTTCAAACATACGCACCAATCGAAGGTGTTAAGCTGGGCCCACACTTGTGTCAGATCTTATCGTATCCCCGACGTTTATCTTGAACACATCGGTTTGGACGAGATCCTGTATCCTCTACGCGATCGTTAGAGCAGTACGCGCATCAGATCGCTACATTTCGGTTCCACTCGGTATTTCACCCTCACATCAAAGGGAGCTACTGCTGAGGATGCGGCATGTCTGGACTCAGAGCCGAACAACATAGAGTACAAAGGAACATACGAATGATGGAAGCACCGGGTTTCATCAATGATCGTGACAGAGTTAGGATTGGATCTGCCGTCATTTTGTCTCATCCGTGTCCGTGTGTATCGTCAGCTGCTCGAATCCTGATCTCAACGGTGATATGCCGATAGGATATGATACAAGTGTAGACCAGGCTTTAGACAATATCTTCATCCCCTCTAATCCTGATCTCAACGGTGATATGCCGATAGGATATGATACAAGTGTAGACCAGGCTTTAGACAATATCTTCATCCCCTCGAATCCTGATCTCAACGGTGATATGCCGATAGGATATGATACAAGTGTAGACCAGGCTTTAGACAATATCATCAGCCCCTCTAATCCTGATCTCAACGGTGATATGACAGTAGGATATGATACAAGTGTAGACCAGGCTTTAGACAATATCATCAGCCCCCTAATCCTGATCTCAACGGTGATATGACGATAGGATATGATACAAGTGTAGACCAGGATTTAAACAATATCATCAACCCCTCTAATCCTGATCTCAACGGCGATATGACAGTAGGATATGATACAAGTGTAGACCAGGCCTTAGACAATATCATCAGCCCCTCTAATCCTGATCTCAATGGTGATATGACAGTAAGATATGATACAAGTGTAGACCAGGCCTTAGACAATATCATCAGCCCCTCTAATCCTGATCTCAATGGTGATATTACAGTAAGATATGATACAAGTGTAGACCAGGCCTTAGACAATATCATAAGCCCCTCTAATCCTGATCTCAACGGCGATATGACAGTAGGATATGATACAAGTGTAGACCAGGCCTTAGACAATATCATCAGCCCCTCTAATCCTGATCTCAATGGTGATATGACAGTAAGATATGATACAAGTGTAGACCAGGCCTTAGACAATATCATCAGCCCCTCTAATCCTGATCTCAATGGTGATATTACAGTAAGATATGATACAAGTGTAGACCCGGCCTTAGACTCACGACGCACAAGGTTGCGGTCGAAGAGGGAGAAGGGGACTTATATTAATACTTAGCACCTCGTCTTACTACCCATTCGGGCTATACGCTTAAGTACTAATTACTCTAATGGGCTAGGAATTGGGAAGGTTGAATATAGAGGAAGTCAATCCACATTTACGCGGAGGGAGAGTGGAAAACCATTTAGGAAAAACCACTCCAGTTCACCCAAGTGAGATTCGAACCTTGATCTCCCCGTCCTCGGCAGTCTAGCTCAATACTAAACTTGCGCTTTAGCTAACTACGCAACAAAGACGGTAAGGGGACTTTGAGAGTCGACTGGGTACACTACGGGTGTTTTCCAACATGATTTATCATTGCGGTTTTACCATTCTCTTCCTAATTTTATCTCTTAGATTGTGCGGGTAATAACCTTGAGCTAAACGTACTAATTAGGAAAATGGACGATTCCTTTGGTTAAATTCTTCCCATTTTCTGCCTCGTAAGATCAGTATGTTTTTTACATTTTGAAAGTCAAATTTAAGAATATTACTTCATCGATATAAGCCCAGAACATTTTCAGGAAGCTTCCTTTCATATAAAATATTTGTTCTCTTTTCACTCAGACAAAACATTCTAAATGTTTGATAGTTAAAAATATCCCTTATGCTCAGGAGTTGACAGTTATTATTTATGTCACATAGTCTAATGAAGGTATAATAATTTTGCAGCCCGTGGACACTTTTATCCAACTTACAAAAGACACGATCTATATTTTTACTAACGTTAAATGAATACCTTTGTTCGGGATTGTGTAATTTAGAAATTGACCATTATTTGGTGAAATTTTGCAAGTGAGGTTGGTGCACATAATTTTTTATCTTTACTCATCAGAGATCAACTCCCAAAAAACTGTTAGGTCTACATCCTATATATTTATAAAACTTGGTAGCACATTCTTGTTAACAGTGGTTTCCTATTGTGAAGGGGAACTAACAACAGATACATCGTCTATAAACTCGACTTCAACACGTGATTTAAAACCTAACCCTCACACCACCACTTAAAAACAAGTTTCATGTTTCTGGGAGAGAACTAAAATGTAAGCCCTAACCTTTTTAAAATAAAGTTTTCTTTTTGTAATTATAATTATGATGAAAAAAAAACCTGGGTTTCTTTAATTTAAGGTGAGGACAATATTAAAGTTTTTGAAATGAGGATCCATATTTATTTTATAGTTTCACTGTGGCCCTTATGATCAGATGAGTTTACACGTATCGTGGATGTCCGGGGACAAGAAAGTCTCTTGGACGGGTCTATCGGGGCTAGTTTTCCATCGGTCATGCATGGTTCCCCCTTCCGTCTCACACCCATATAGGTTTACGTCTCTAAACATTCTTTATCATTCCTATATCTTAGATTAAGGCTGTTCAAGGGCATTTTGAGATAATTTTAACACTTCACTTTTTTATTTTTTTGGAAACTCATTTATACTGAGTACTGACTAACAAACTTATGTTTTAAAATAAACAAGAGTTTCTGTAATATTTAATTACTTTGTACAAATGTTTGAGGATGTATTTGTAAAGATGCAATATACTTCATAAAATACGTCAAAAGTATTTTCATAACAATGAAAATGTTAAGGAATACCCTAAGAATTATTCTTTTGGAACATAAGTTTGTTAATTAAGAGAGTACAAAAATGGCATTACCAACAAAACCATAAAATATTTGTAAAGACCAGCTTGAACAGCCTTAAGCTGGCCTTTCCATGATGCCCCCCTCCCTACTATGCCTCCTGAACTATGTTTTTTATGGCACTGTGTCTCCCTAACCCGTTCAATTTATATGCATATGTATTAATTAAGATTCTTAGTTGGGGATGAAGAAAGTTGATTTTAGATTAAGTGTACCTGCATTTGTAGGGAGGAAGATTGGAAAACAATTTTGAGAAAACTACCCTAAGTACACCCGACGGGGTTTCAAACCCTGACCTTCCTGTCATTAACAGTCTAGTCTAACACGAGAGTGACGCCTTAGACCATGTGGTCACAGAAGTAGGTACAATTATGTTAAACGTTCCAGTAAAAATTAAACATTATTCGTGCTCTATTCCAATGACCCCGTATACGTTAGCAGGTTTGGTCGAACGAAAAGTGCGACTGACCTTTACTCACTCTCCTGGGGTTCAATTTCGACTGGGGGTACTAAAGGGAGTAAAAGTGGTAAACGATATTTGTTCCAAAACCTGTCTCTCAAACATACTGGTTCAGGTTTAATTTACCGTCCTCTAAGTCTTAGTATCCGTGTGGGGCGTCCACACATTTATTAGAAGAGGGATGAGGAAGGTAGAATCTTACCCACACTTGCACAGAAGAAGAGTTGACACAATTATGGTGGAGGAGAGGGGGTAATCACTTTATTACACCTAGAAGGGACTCTAAGCCCCATTTCTTCGTCATTGGTAAATAAGAAAATATGAGATTGACACCTTTGTCCACGTTTTGAGTCTGATGATTGAGTTAATTACCAAAAATGTTACTTCTCCAGCTCTTTTATGTTAGAAAAGTCACTGATAGTCATTTCTGGCACTAAGGTTTTCCCCAATCTTTCCTCCCAATCCTCACTCCCAAATATGCATACTTTCAAAGTTATCCGAGCGCATGATAATACTTTATGGACCCTGAAGAGTTCGCTTCCTTTTGGATATTTTTGCAAAAAAAAAAAAAAAAACCGGGAGAAGATGGTGGAAGGATTGTGGACGGTAAAAAAAGAAATTTCTTTGTAGAAACAGTGATGGATGGATTACAGCTGACATTTCAGACTTGCTTGACTATTTTTTTTTTCATCCTTTCATTCTTTTTCTTTAATATCAATTTTTTTTCTTCACTGACACCGCCGCCGACTTATCACAATTCCAAAGACGTTCATTATAAAAGAAAAGAGAATCGATGAGAGCCCCCCTCCCTCGACCCACCACCTCCCCCTCATCTTATTCCGCCGTTGGGTTTCTTGCCAATCCTCCGTCATGATCAATCACTGGACCTGTGACGTCGGCATAAGCATAACAGGGACACTGCTGATGTTGTTTCGGATTAAAAGAAAAGTTCAAGTGGAGTAGCTTCCTCTGGAGTTTGTAAAGTCGTAGATATAGGAAGTTGTTATCTGTTTGAAAAGAAAATGGCATTGGAATGCAATTTGCATATTAGGTCAAATAAAGCACACAATTTTATTTATTTGAGGTATTTAACGTGCACTTTCTGAACTGACTGATTATATCAGCACACGATAGTTTCCGTGGGCAAGAGATGAAGGACACAACAGTTTTGCCAGGAAAGGTATTTTGACATAACACCCAGGTTTCTTGTACATACCACAATCGACGGGTTTTCATCTCCTCCGAAGGAGACTGTGCTACGGATTTTTATCACTTAAAAAAAATTGTCCACCCCAATCGGGGTTGAACCCACGAACATTGGTTTATGAGGTGAGCTTTTACCTCCAGGTCGACAAAGTACACAAGTTATTCTATCCATACTGGTGGGGGTATCTTTGGATTCATGCGCTTGTCAAAAATACAGGAGCTGAGGAAAAACGGGGTAATGGGACACCAACAAGATTTCAGAACCATCCGCTTTGTCCACTCAGCGTGACTTGAAACAGTTTCAGCTTTCTCAGTTCTGTGCGACAACAACTGTTTTGGGAGAGATAAACAAATTTCAAAACCGACTAACTCAACCAGTAGGCATGCATCTACAAAGAAAGATACAAGAACACAGCTACGTCTACCGTTGGGAGGATATTTGAAAATAACTTGTTACATATAAATCTTGGGTCGTTCTTGTCCGTTGTGAATTTTTCACGAATAAACACAAGGGTTTTTTAGTACAAATCATAATATCAATCTTTAAAAGCTGTATATTTACTTGAAAATATAATATTTTTAGCACCATGTTTTTACTACTAGTTTGGGCTTGTCTTACGTATACAAATGTGGGTACACCTCCTCTAAATAATCCTTTCTCATACCTTACACATTATCTTAATTAGTACATAGCGTGTAGCATGAACATGTAGTAATACGTGGTGCTAAAATAAGGATTAAGCCTCCTCTTTGTTAATGTTATTTACGCAGTTAGCACTCAATCCTGCATTGCGCTCTTTCTTTATCGGTGGGAAAGGGAGGGGGGAGTTATGATAGGGGGTGAATAGTGTGGAGAAAAGGAGTGGGGTGAATATCTACTTAGAGCCCTGGTGAGGGGGAGGACAAGATTATTCTTAAATGTTGCGTTTCTCTACTACACTGTTGGGGGCTGACTATAAAATTAATCAGTACTACATAATGTCAGATTTTATCTTAGGGGTGCCTTATTTTATGGTTATTTCCTGGTTATTTGACACAAAAAACTTCCATTTGTATAGACGATAATTGTGAATGCTAAACGTTATCTACATTTTATGTGAATTTAAAGCGGAGAGCTCTTTACATCTAGACATTTTGAATTTGCAATTTGAAAATGTTACTTTGAATAGAGATAACAATCTAAAATAAATGGTACGACACATTCGAACAAACTTTCTCATATTGTGTATTATAGCTTCCAAGAAAATTTTCAAATTAAGTTTTAAGTAAGCTACCTTGAATAAGTTTTACTCATAAAAACAAACACACCATCTTGTTAATCACATTAATCACTCTTTATATATTCATTTTAAACCAAATTTTTTGTGAAACATTTAAAAAATTCAAATTTTCAAAAATTAATTATTTATTAACTACTCTAAAATTATTTATCTGTAACGATTAAACGTCTTCTTATTTATAATGAAAAACTATTCACAAATTCACATTTTAAATTCAATCTTCACATCAAAAGGTAAAAATTGGTCAAAGTCTCGAGACAGATTTTTTCCACGAAGTAAATTCTTTCTCTTAATATGAGATGGTAAAAAAATTACATAAGGCTAAAAATCTAATATTTATATTTATGTACTTTCATGGTGTCTTACTACTCATCTGTGGTCAAGGGTTTCAATGGGATAGGATAAGGAAGTTCAAATTTACGGGAAATGTAACTGCATTTTCATGGAGAGTATGTGTAAAACTATTTATAAGGAATGTCCCTCTGTGAATCCGGCAGGGAATTTGATCTTAGACCTTCTCGACACAGGTGAACCAGTCTATTGTGAGACCAGAGACGTAGTTAATCTAAACATTCGTTGGAAAGGATCCTCTTTTAGTTAAAGGGCCAGTTTTCTACTCAGATTAGTACGCTCAGTGCGTCGCTATACTAATACAAGACGTCACCTACTGAATCGATGATGGGCCAGTTTATATGCGAAACTGGCCATTCTATTTTGGTCTAGGTAGGTGTCGTCCTGTATTTACTATCGATTCGCACTTTAGGCTCACTAAGTCTGACTATGAAACTGGCCCTAAGTGTGCGAAATTTGGTGGTGGACTACAAATACAATCATGCTTTCTTTATCAGGTAATTTTACGCTGATTAGTTATATTAGAGAATGCATTTCAATGGGTATACTGTTGCGAGAAATAAATGTAGGGAGGAAGGACATTCCAATTTGCATAGAATTATTGACAGATATAAAAATTAATAGTAAACTTTCGAGTATTCATACACAAATCATGCAATTAATAGCTCTCACTTTTGATCATATATTATTTTATTAACACTTATAGAATAACATGGTTAAAATAGTAATACTAGCTTTTAGGCCTGTCTATGATTGGAATATATATTATAGGTTCTACTTGCTTTTGAAGTGCAAATAACATGTCAAGGAATTAAAATGATTAAATAACACAATTTATTTTTTTGGAATTTTTACTTTTTATCAGTTTTCGGGTTTGAAAAATCTGCTTACCTCTTGAGTGGTCTCTCTATAATTTCACTAAATTTCAAGCTTCCTAGCTCATTGAGAAGTACTAAAAAATCTATAGGAGAGTTATACATTCATGCAAACATACATACACCATTACTGTGGATTCACACGTTCACTGAAAAACTAGCGCAGAACAGAAACCTTGTCACGTGACAAGCTCTAAGTCATTCACAATATTTTTCCCCCTCATCGTCGCGGGCTTGTTCTGCTGAAGTTCAAATTATCTCTATATTTACGAACGTCAAGCAGTTATATCTTGTTTGATCTTGTTGAAGAGGTTCGAATTTTGTCCTGGAATAATTAGGATGGTATTTTATAAATGGCCTCCCCTCTTTGTCCACGCAATTTTTTTACATTTCCTCCCAATTTTGCCCTACTCATACCACCCGATTAGTTTAGTTACACTTGGATAGCTCAGATTATAAGCAAGATGCGAATAATGGAACTTAATATAATTTCAGTATATGACTGGTTTGTGTGGTTAAATGGAGTATAGAACTGATAACCAATCACTGAAATAATTAAAATCGGCACCAAAGCGAGTAATGTTTAAAAATGACCCATCACTGTTAAATGGTTTCATTTAACACAAAAAAAATGTTAAAGTAAACTTACTACCAATTTCAGTACAATACTGATGTAAAACTTTCAAAACGTACATGCGTTTAAAATATAATACCCCACTCAT